>OZ018401.1:206200-598543 GCA_963969585.1 Drosophila helvetica | reverse complement strand
TTCCCAGGCATGAACCCGACCCGCAGCACTAGTGCAGCACTTGCCACGGCCACTGCTGCTGACATGCCCATGCCCATGCCCCACCCGCTGGTTATGCCGACCATACGTGGTGGTGGCCATACAACTACGGTAATGGTTGATTTTAATTAAATATTTCTTCTTCCTGTTGCTATTGCTATTGCTATTCTGCTGTTGGTTCCCGTTCCCTCCTCGTTTCACGGTTTGCGCGGGCTTTCATTGCTCTACGCTGCTCTACGGCTGAGGGTAGCTTCCCGCTTCCCGCCTTTCCCCTCCCCCTGACCGCTTCCCAGGGAACAGAGCGGTCAGAGCTGGCAGAGCGAACAAGTGCCTCCCCGCGAAAGAGTTCGTGAATGAGTTATGAATGGAAGTGATTGCTGGCAGCGGGATCAAAGGAAGGGGAAGGGGAAGAGGAAAGGCAAAAGGGGATAGGAAATCTTCTAATGAAGTCCCAGGAGAGGAGCCCTTTCCCTTAATGGATGTTTTGGACTACTCGAACGAGACGAGGACGAGACCGATCGCCGCAGTCTAGGAACCCCCCGTCGAGCGGAAGTTGGGAGTGGACGGACCTACATGTCTATACCATACCATACCATACCATACCTCCTACTCTTTTTTCCTTCTTATCTTTTCCTTTCCCTTCCTTCCTTCCTTCCTTCCAACTGTGGCTTGTCCGTCGCGTCGCGTCGCGTCGCATTCGCTGCATAAATAATAATCGTAGTGCCAGTGCCTCCTCCGACTTCTATAAAATAGTTTGAATCGTTGATTGTTAAGGAAGCAGTCGAATCGTTCGGAGGAGGAGAATCTTGGGGGAGGAGAAAAGAGCAGATTAAGGACAGAAAAGAACAGAGAAAAGAACCTAACCATAAACATAAACATAAACAGAGAAAGGGACTTAAAAAAAACACGAAAACAATCCGAGACTCTCTGGAGCAACGAACCCCCCAATGGGAGGGGGCAAGTCGTCGCCAGGGCGAAGGTACAGGCAGAGACAGAGACAGAGGCACCCCCCATTAAAGTTGATTGCAAACTGTACGCGCATTTATGATCGCAATCATCATGATCATCAGTCGCTGCTGCTGCTGCTGCTGCTGCTGCCGCTGATGATGATAATGATGATAGGAGAGATGGCGTCGTCGTCGCATTATCAGCAGCATTATCATTATTATGATGACGACCGTTTGCCGTTTATTAGTTTGCCGTTGCGCGAATTATTTTTATAGGCGCTGACGATCGTAGAACACAGAACAGAACAGCAACAGAAACAGACAGCACAGACCCACTCAAAGGAGGGATCGAAAAGAGGGTTCTGCGATCTCCAGCTGTGGCTCCAAGAGCCCCTGTGTGTATGGTGTATGGTGTATGGGATGGTAGCCTGGGAAATTCAAACTTTTCTCATGAAAAGCAGCAATAAAACTTCCATCTGCCTTGCCTCTATTTCCATTTTGCAGAATGATGCCGCCAAAACTGCCCCACGGCTCTGGAGGAGCGGCAGTAGCAGCAGCAGCAGCAGCAACGAAACGAGTAACCACGAGTAGGAGGAGGATTTGCCACAGCAATTACCACTTCATCCATAAAACAACAGAACAGCATAAGAGCATAAGCAACACCAATACGGCATTTCACAAGCGCCGACGGAGGCGACACAGCATCAGTAACTTTGCAGATGCCACATCAGCATCATTAGATGCCACAGCAGCACCTGCGAGATGCAGCATCGCGTGGAGAGCGCCTGCCATCTATGTGGCTCTGCTTCTGCTCTCCATTACCTACCCCATGGGAACTGTGGCGGCGTCATCTGCATCTTCCGCATCTTCATCATCTGCAACTACTACATCCGCGTCCGCATCCGCATTAGGATCTGGATCTGAAACAGCAACTGGAATCGCCTCCAGCTCCCCCTGTGCCCCACAGCACTGGTGGGATCCGTTGCGGGACAAGTGCACCGCCTGCACGGTCTGCCAGGGCGAGATGATCCCTCTGCGGCCCTGCCAGCTGCACACGAACACCATCTGCGGCTCCATCTACGACCTGAAGATCGATTGGGTAGTCCTCGCCAAGACGGAGCCCAACTGGAAGGAGGTAAGAGACCAAAGACCAATACTTCAGTTCGCATTCCTCAATCCTCAATCCTCATTCCGCATTCCTCTTTCTTTCTTTGGCAGCGCCGAAAGTCCTCCGAGTATGAGCACTTCGAACAGGATGCCCCGCTGCAGCATTTGACCCACGAGCAATTGCAGCAGCTGCACGAGGAGGCGGCCGCTGCCTGGGCCCTCGACTGGCAGACGGGCGTCCTCTACATGGCCGTCCTCACCTGCCTCATCTTCTTCTCGGTGGCAGCCTGCATCCTCATCCACCACATGCGCCAGTGGCGACGCATGGAGCGGCGCTTGGATCAAGGTGGGTTTCTCTACCTATTTGGCTCTTTCCCTGGAGCTCTGCTTTGAATTTTCTTAGCACTTTCTCACGCTCTCTCTCGCTCTCTCGGGGGCACATTGATTGTTGATGCAAAGCGTGTTGCACTGCCCCTCTCGCCCAAGGGTCTTCGAGTCCCAATCCCAATTATCATTCCCATTCTGTCCATTCCAATGCCCAAATCCCTGCATGCTTCGCATTCCCAAGTGCGTCCGCTGCGCATCGTGTTGTTGATTGTTGTTTGTGCGGCAAGCAAGCTGCCACCTGCCTCTCGACCACAACAAAGGGTAGCCCTAAGGTAAGCCGCATACATATTTATAAGGCGACGGACCCCAGAACACGACACTTTGATGTATGACTGCCCCCACGACACCCTGTCCGATCCGACCACTCTCTGTCCGCTCAGGGAATCCAAAATCTCTGCATCGGGATCGCAGAGCCTCTTTTTCTCTCTTCGTCTTCGTCTCTGTCTTTGGACAGATTTCCAGCGAATTCTTTCACGAGCATCAGAGAGGATCGGATCGGATCGGTTCTGTTCGGTTTGGATCAGAGCTGTGCCGAGAGCATATTAACGAGCTGCAAGCCACGAGCAGCGAGCCACGAGCAGCGAGTCAGAGGTGAGCGCGTGAATAGCCTCCAATGTCTCCACTCCCTTCTCCCGTAAATGGTGACTGCGCCTGTGCCGCCGCCTGGTGCCAAAGTAGAACGAATCGTCCAAATATTTGGCGCATGTGCGTCGTCGGCGGCGTCAGCAACAACGATGTAGACAGCGACGACGCCGTGAGCATGCAAAATATACAAGAAGCGAGGGCGAGGGCAGGCACACACAATTAGCAGGCACTATGGCCAGGGCCGGTAATTGCGGGCCCCTATATACATACATACATATGTATGATCAAAGAAAAACCATACCTCATATCACTGAAAATTCATTTAAAAGAAAATCTTTGGCAACTTGAAACCCTAATGCCGTTTAAAATTGTAAAATAAATCTAACTTTGACGTCATTTTGCATACCTTTGTATAATGTCGCCCCCTCTCGACGGCCCTGAATGTGGCTCCATACTTACTCGTATTAGGATCTTCTGGCTCTGGGTCTGGCACTGGCTCTGGCAGCCAAGTCACCACTTGACCGCAACGACAATCGAAATGGCGACTAATTTCGCCAGAGCAGAGGCACAAGTCCAAGACAGAGGAAGAGCTGCCTCTCTCTGGCCCTCGGGAGAATAAGAGCACAGAGCAGAGAGGATGAGAAGACGAGGTGGCAGTGCCCTTGGCAATGGGTATCTCGAGGGAGGGAGTGCGAGTGGGGCTCTCAAGTGGGGATGCCACCGCAGATACTTCGATGTCTGCAGATGTGCAGATCTACAGGGGCAGAGATCCATGGAGGATCTCTGAAGACACGCGAGAGAGTGCTGTCCATTCAATGCTAATGGGAAGACCTCACTCCGAGCTCTCTTTTACCCGATCTTCTTCCTTGACCTCTCCCTCAGGACTATGTTCGGCCATGTGCTGTGTTCGATGTAGGTTGTGGTCCAGACGGGGGCCACATGTTGCAGTCACACACAGCCGCCACACATACTCGCAGCAGCAACATGAGCAACATTAGTCGCAACAACTGCAGAATCCAGCAAGAAAACAAAAACAAACAGCATTGTTGAGTGGCAAGATGAACTTTCCAGAGTTTTCTCCTCCGCCCGTTTCTTGCCGGAAATTTACGGCGTGTTTTGATATAAAAACTCTTGTTGTTCTCCGTGTAATCATAATTCAGAGCGTGTCGACGTCCCATGGCCCATGGGACATGGCCATGTCCCACGCACACAACACCCCCCACCCTGAATGAAAATGGAAAGTGCTGTGTGTCCAGCGTGTAAAATTTATGGAGGGGCAGAGGCAGCAGGGAGGACAGAATCAACGAGAATCGAATCACTTGCCGCAGCTCTTCTCCTCGCCGGAAGCAAATCTTTTTTCTCAGGTAAAACTATCGGTCCCCCTTTCCCCTTTCCCCTTGCCATTTGCCTATTCTCCGCTCAAGGACAAGCGGATGTTTATGTGAGGAGATTTGAAAATCATGTCACAACGCCGGAAAAACATGTTTCCATGTCATCTAGTAGGCAGAAGGCGGCAGGCAGGAAATGCCCAATGGCGGAAGGTGAGGGGAAAAACAGGGAGAATACAGGGAGAATTCGGAGATCATCGACAGATGAAAATAAATCGACAGGGAAATGTGTAGTCGAAAAGAGTACACTTGAAGCGGAGTTTCCCACTCCGTCCACGCCCTCTGCTGTTGTGCTCTGCTTCCGCCTAGCGTGATCTATAAATACATGGGTAGTTCTTGTATGGATCCCCCATCCCATCTGACTCTTTCCCAATGATTGAACATCGACCAGCTGCTGCCACTACAGGAAGTTGTTGCGGTGCCACGAAGGTGCCACTTCAGCATTAACGGCAATGGCAGCGCAGAAACTGATACTGCAACTGCCACTGCCACTGCAACAGGCGGCATTCAAGTGCAGTATTGACAATTGCCCAACCCATGTGCAACACCAACCTTCCTCCGACTCCAACTCTGACTCGAAGAGAGACTTCCTTCCACATGGAAATGTGGCACGGCACGCGCTTATGTCTTCCTTCAGCAGTTTGGGTATGAGGAAGGAGGGCGACCAGAAGCATGCGATAAATTTTGCAGCACGAGGCAACTGCCAAGATCTGGATCTGCTGGAGATGAAAATGTTGCTCAAATGTTGCAATGTCTGTGTTTGCTCGCTCCGTTTCCTCGATGTTCTTGGCGTTTTACAGCTTGCATCCAAAAATAGATCCCAACATATCCATTCAGGGGTCGGCGATGGGGATGGGGATGGGGGATGTGGATGGAGATCGAGTCGTAGTGGGGAATGGGAAGTGGGAAATGGGTCGTTGGTGTAATTCGGAGATACATGGTAGGGGCATCCATTGGGCACCTACTCGTAGATTATCTGCTTCCGTGGATTTCCATCAATCGCAATTTCTTTTCACCTTTGATTGTGATTGCACGGGGGGGGAAGGCTTTTTCATACTGCTACTGCGCCGGACACTGCCCCAGCCTGGAATCAAAGGGAATATTCTTTTCTTTGTTTCCTGGCCTTTGATTTATTTCGTTTTTGGCTTTATTTACTAATCAGCTGCCATGAGAGAATCTCCAGAGCCAAAGGAAAAATGGTTTTCCATGAAAAAACGGAAAGTTTTCCAAACAAAACAAAACTCAGGCACACGCAACACATATGCCCCGTCGGTCTCTGGAGGGACGGGACTCCCTCCCTCCCTCTCGCCGTGTGTGGTTCTCGGTTCTCGATTCTCAGAGCGTTCTCCGGGGGCACCCAAAGATTGGGAAATCGAACTGCGCAAAAAATTCGGAAAATCGGTGGATGCTGGTGTTGTTGTTTTCCCTGGCATTGCTTTTCTTGGGTCTGTTTTCCGTTCGACGCGAGTGTTTCGACAAGATTTCATTGTTGCTGCCGCTTGCTGCCGCTTGCTGCCGGCAGCGATTGTTTATAATAAAAAGCGATGGACGATGGGCGAAAAGCCAGCCGCCGGCCGCCGGACGGATCGAGAGCATCGCCATCGTCGGTGTCGGCGTCGCCGTTGGGCAATGGAACTTAATTTTCGGGCTGAATCTGCCCCCGCATCAGACGATGGCAGGCGTTTATAAATAAATGATAAATTATCTGCTGCCACCACCCACCGCAAGCTACCAGGGAGCGCCTCTTGTTTACAATTCATGCCCCAAGCCCCATGCCCCGTGCCCCGTTCCCCTTCGTGTAGCGATTTCCTGCGTATCATTTAATAAATATTGAAGCATTGATCGGTCCCAAGGCTCTTCCCTTGGAATGGATTCCAATCCACAGCACTGCGTAGTAATCCCTCGCTCATTTCCTTCTCCCCATCTCTCTCTCTCTCTCTTTTTTCGCAGACGTGGAGGAGCTGTCGACGAAGTTGATGGCGAAGCTGGCGGAGGTGCAGAGCTTGGACGGAGGAACCTTCTTCATTGGCAACGCGGACGCCTTGCGAGGGTTGCCCGCTGCTGCCTCGCATGCCACTGCCACCTCGCATGCGATCTCGGCCTCGGCGGCGCAGTCGGGGATCTTCCAGCCGCAACATGTGCTTCTGCCTGGTAAGTGTCCTTCGGGGCCTGGCGGGTGGGCGATTCTATAGACCTTTGGCAACGGCTAGAATCACAGCGGGATTCGCATTGGACGAACCGGGGGAGGGAGTCATGCAAATGCCTACATGCCCTACCATACTCTTGGCAGTCCCTTGGGAAGGCGAGTGGGGTATGAAATTTGCATATAAATCGATATTAAAATCGATATCACTCCTGGGCGGCGACAATAGCCGCTTAATGGCCCCATCAACGTCCGTCCAGTGCCGTAATGCTGTCCGACTGCCGATCGAGTCCAGTGCCATGGGTACTAGCCGAAATGCAAATGGGAACGGAATCGGGATTGGGATTGATATTGAGATGCGGACGGAATTTTAATGTTGCTGGAAGGGGTAGTTGTCATTCGATTTTGACAGCCACGCTTGTGGCCTGCCCAACTCATTTTCCCCTCTTTCCCTCTTTTCCGTTTTTTTGCTACAGAGAAACATCAGGGCAAGCATCAGGAGCGACGGATTCTGAAGACCCTGCAGCCCGGCAATGTCTACATCGAGGAGAACAACGGGGGCATGATGGGAATGGGTGGCAGCTCCAAGGGTTGAGTGGATCGGAGAACAAGTACTGTACTACCTGGGAAGTACCAGAGAACCAGAAACAAAGCCGGAAACAGGAAACAGGAAACCGTAAGCCGTAAACCGATAACCCAAAACCGGAAAGAGACCACAAGACCAGCATCGGAACAAGAGAAACAATGAGTGTACAAACAGCCGCTTAATGAATCGAACTATTATTATTTTTTCTATTTTTAATTAACTAATATTAATCTTATTGTAATGATACACCTTTTTTTGTCCTAATATTTAATTGAAATGTTATGTTGACTTGTTTGTAATGCGAGGAAGAGCTGGAGAAGCCTCTCTGGGCGAAACTTGGCGAAATGTTTTGTATATAGTAGAGGAGAAGAATATGGCATGTGGTATGTGGCATGTGGCATCAGATATACATAGAGTATATGATTAACAAATTCTACTTAATGTACATATTAAGACGATCGAACTCGACGTGCAACGGAGGGGAGCGATAACGATAACGAATGGGGAACGGATCGAAACGGATCAAAACGGAACTAAACAAATATCGGCAGCATACCCAGCTGCAATATACATAGATATTGTATGGGTAAAGTCGTGCAGATCAGATCCACTCACCCACATACGATTATATGTAGCACACACGCATATCAAAATATAACCACAAGTTTAATATCTAACGAGAGCTGCACTAAAATATCTAATATTTAATTCGAACAAGCGGATGGGAGAATCAGAGAATCGGAGAATCGGAGAATCGGAGAATCGGTAATCGGTAATCGAGCTAAATGTAACGCCTAAAGATAATGATAACGATAACGATATAGATAATAATGATAACTAATGGTAGTCGAAGAATCGGGAAGTGTCTTATGTTCTAGAGTAAGTGCTATCAATGTGCAACAGCAACAAAAATAAAAAGTTCTATGAATCAATCGCTCTGTGTTTTCTATGGGATCTTCCAAGGGATATACAGAAGTGCATAATCCGGAGGGGGGGCATCCGATATGGGCACCACAATGTTTACAGCCCATAGCATCTGCCCCTAATATGCTTCTAATGCAAATGTCATAGGTATGCGAGTCGGTTGCTCGGCGAACCCAGAGCGCGCCAAGGGAGGAGGAGAGGAGAGGCCTAATGGCAATGCCGGGGCGGAGGCCAGGAAACGTCTTTCAATGGAAATGAAAATGGAAATAGCCCGTCGCTGCTGCTCCTCCCCCTGGAGCACCCTCTGCTCCTCCTTCCATCGAGCGTTGGGTGCACTTTGCATTTCAAATTTGCATGTTTCGAGAATTTGTCTCCGAGTTAACATTGAAAATGTCCAGTTGGTGGGGGCTAGCAGCGGGGTCTGCCAGTCTATACAGAATGCCTTTGCATCTATTAATATAATGCTGCTTGTTGTTTTGCAGTTACACAATCTTAAATGATTGTTGTCGTTACTTGTATCGTACGAATACGAGTACCAGTATTGTGCTTGCTGTGGGTATGGCTATGTTGCTGTGGAAAATGAAATTTGTATACAGAAGTACAGATGAGAGGACGAGTACGAGAACGAATACGTACCGACTGAAAAACGCGCAAAACATTTCCAATGAAAAGCCAAAACCACAACAGCAACATTGCCCATTGGCCATTCCATGCACGGACAGCGAGAGTTTCTGATTTCAGATAGTTTTTGCCGTACCCGTACCCGTACCCGTCTCCGTACCCTGTCCCCCGTAGCGTCCCGGCCATGATGGCCTGCCCAGCAGAAATTAATTAGCCGCGACGTGGCATAAATTAGCAGAGAGCGGCAGGGCAAATGAAGAGAATGCAGAGTCTTGTGTTGCTATTCCCTATTCCCTACTACCCATGCCCTATGCCCCGCTGTATCCCACTGTATTCTCTGTAGGATAGGATAGGGTGTACGAGTTGGTGCTGCCCGATAGCCATTCCATTCCTAATAGATCTGCCATGATCTCAACTGTAATCTGAAATCTGTAATCTGTATCTTCCACTCTCTGAGGCGCCGTCAGGTCGGATTTCAGCCGCTCTCCGCTGGGAGAGTGAGTACTGTGGCACATGCCACACTCATTTGGGATATTTTTAACATGCAACGTGCTGCGGTGGCTGCATTGTCACAGCTGCTCGATGGAGAGGCATCTGATGGAGAGATGAAGAAGATGATCACTTGAAACTGATAAGTCGTAAAGAACGAAAGCGGAAGGAAGTGAACATTAGCGCTAAGAGGCATTTGCAGGAGTGGGGGCCCCACCACAGGCCGCTGTTCATAAATCCATATTCCATATCCATTCGGTGTCGAAAACGAGTATATAATTTCGCTGCCTGAATACGGCTCTTCTCTTTTTTTGAGGACGTGATTCCAATTGCTCAATGAATCAAAAATAGCGCCACGGCAATTGAATGGAATGGAAAATGCTGAATGCTAAATGGTGAATATTGAATATCGAATACCGAATGTTGAATGGATAGTACTGGAAGGGGTACTCGCAAGGCCGTGCTCTGTGGGCTGTACTTAGGGATCTGGGTGATCAGGGGAGGAGGAGGTGGAGGTGGAGGAGCCCCATCGTAAGCAGCGTAGGCAAAGTGCTGGCCATTGGAATGCGCACGTCGCTCGCTTTTGGATTTCTGGCACTTAGCCATTGGGCAACCTTTCCAAATGTGGCCAACTTGGCATTTGATACGCTTTGGATGCGAATTTGGACTTTGTGATTGTGCGCTTTTTGGCCCGCTTCCGTTGGCCGTTGGCCGTCGGCCGTTGGCAAGCGGCAGAAGCAACAGCGGCAGTCAAATGCACAGCGGAAATGCGAAACGAAAATTGCAAAACGATCGACCAGCACCATTACGAGTGGTAGTGGAGCGGCAATGGAAGCGATTTATGGGAAAAACCCTCAATGCGTTTTCCGGAAAAGCGAGAGGAAATGAGCTTTCCGGCTGCCACCGCCATGGGTAAATTGGAAGAGCGACAATAAACAGAGAATGATCTTGGGATTTCCCCCGAGAAGGACTTATGCCTGTAAAATAATATTCTTGAAGCCATTCTGACCATAAAGCAGTATCCGTCGAAGCAGTAGAAGCTGCTTGAATTTTGCATGTTGTGCACCTGCTTTAATGGAGCGGCCTCAGTTTCCGTTTCCTTTCCGAATAAGATTTATCTTGATAAATGTTTGTGATACAATTCTGAGATAAATTCATGGATCCATATGACAAGTAAGATATGCAAGAGTCATTCGCGATTATTCTTATTATTTGTACCGATGGAAAATTTCTTCTTTTTCGTCCATTTTGAAGACTGGTTTAATTTGAATTATATTTGTATCTTGATTGGGTAGTTTTGAAGCAAGTAGTTCTATAGCATTATTTTAAAATGCTTTAAATAGAAGAAGGCCGAATATTAAAAAAAATTAATCTAATTTATTTCAATTTTTAAATTTAAATTAATCATCCAGTATCGTACATACATATATTGCCATTATAACGTTATTTTTAAACAAAACCGCGATAGCGGTACAGCACTATCCGATAAATAAAGCAATTTTCAAAAGGATTGCGTAATTTCGAAAGGAGTAGTTTTAGTGTACTACTTTAAAATATGTTTAAAAAAAACGGCCAAAGAAATGAGATGTTATAAATTATAACTACAAGCAAAGTACGCACTTGCTACATATTAACTACATATTAGATGTAATTATCAACAGAGACATCTGCAGGCGAAGTGTGTACATTTGTTGAAAAAATACTAAAAGGTATTAGAAAATATTCAAAAATACTATAAAAAGTGTAAAAATGCGGCAAACCATTACAAAATACTAGAACGTTTTTGGAAAATACTCAAAAATACCTCTCAATTAAGTAAAACATACTGTCGATCCGCAGAATATACCAAAATACGCCATCTCTTGGTATTTACATGAACCCTTTAATGGTGTAAGAAAAATACGCTATATTATTAATATATGTATTTTTAATATACATTAACATGTATTAGGTATTAGCCTAATATTTTTATATATGATAATATATTAGTTGATATTAATTATACTATTATGCTAGTTACATTTGTCAATTAAATCCCCTTCTCCTTGTTGCCCTTGCCGTAGTTATACAGGGCATCCGCAAAGTTAACAGTGGATTGAAGGGTGAAAACGTAGAAACCATGACCTTTGACATATCATACGTTAATTCCAGCTGCTGGACGTATTCCCTCGCTATGTGGTCCCCACCTCGCAGCAAAATTCTATCCTTCGCAACATCAATCGCGGTAAATGGAAGAACTTGAAACAAATCGTCTGGCGATTGCTAAAAAAAATTCTGAAGCTGCCAACACAAGCAGCAGTTTGAAAAACATACGTTAAAAAAAAAAAATTTTGGATTTTGATGCCAATCGATCAGAAATGGGGGGATGGGGGTCGGACATGCCCAAAAATGGCATATATACGCGATTTTACATGATCGAAAGGTACAGCTTGACCAACAGGTGGCGGCAATGTGGCGCGGAATCCCTCGAGCATTTTCCCTGAGCTGGCAGGCCGCCTGTGTCCTTTTGTGTACCTCTGCCGTATCCTTTGCTTAATTGCACGTTGCGGCATGCAAAATTAAACAAAAACTCAGCCTTTCTGTGGGGGATATCTTCCCTGGATAGAAAATTATGGTGAGATAGGTGATGGTGGATGGGAGGATGGAAGAGGACCCGGTTCCAGAGCCACAGCTCAAGGGGCTGGCTAAATTGCAAAAAAAAACCCGCCGCCAGCCACTCAGCCAAAAGTCCTCCTTCTGCTGCTCCTGCTCCTCCTGGGAGTCGGCAGGGAATAAGTTTAGTCCTTGCTCCAGCAGGGTAGCAGGGCGGCAGGGAGGTGAGTGTCATATCGCTCGGCGCTGTCTATTGTTCCCAAAAGTGTTGTTTTTATTCAGGCAAGAAGTTCCAAGGCCAAGCTGCTCCATCCTTTCCTTTCCTTTCCGCCCTCCTCCTCTTTCCGTGGAGTTCTTGGCATTTCCACAGACTTTACGTTTACGTTTGTTTTATTATCTTTTATTATTGTCTTCTCTGTCTTTGTCTAATTTCAGTTGTTTCGGTTTTTGTCTCTTTCTGGCCTCCTCCTCCTCCTGGACCTCTGGCTTCGTCCTGCTAAATTGGCCGTTAAGATGCTAAAGATGCGGATTTCGGTGATTTACCAAGTTGGTCGCCGGGGCCTCCCATTGTTCTTCGCTGTCGCTGATTGTCTGTTCCGTTCCTCTGCTTCCTCTCTGGAATATACATAGTTGGCTCTCGGTGCCTGCCATGCCCTGCCATGTCCTGACCGGCCCCCTAGGCGCAGATCCCATTTAATGCGTATTTGTTGTGTTTGCGGCGGAAATCGCGCTAATTTCGCCACCTGCTTGGGTCGCTCTGTAGTTTGGGGAATGGCATGCCACATAACGGTAGTTTGCGGCAGGGTGACGATAGATGGGATCAGATTGATTGTGGCCAGGCGGGAGACGGGAGAGTGGATGCCATTCCATTCCAGTTTAGCGTTTAGGGTTAAGCGGTTCCGTGTCCTGCAGATGCGTTTCCCTGATGGGGTCCGGTCCCACTTCGCTTCACTTAACGAGAATCCATTTCCCTTATTCGAGGAAGAGGTGGGGGGAGGCTTCTCGCTAAGCCGAGCGCTTAGGCTTCATTAGCTGCGTTTTTCTGCGGGCTGCGTTTTCCATTTGTCGACCCTTGGCTCCGCTCCACTCCTGTTTTCCTATTTTCCATTCACCCTTTCCTCTACGATGGATGGTGGAGGTAATGTGACGGTGTTGATTTTCACACGACGCAGCGTGAAATTAGAAATCAACAACATGTCCTGTCACGGCCACACACTGGCTGTGGTAGTAGAGAGCGGTGGGTTGGTGGGGGGGGGCTGTGAATGGAGAACGGGATGCCTGGGTCGGGCCAGGTCAGGTGTCGTTTTTGGCAAATCAGTTTGCTCTGCCAGCGTTGCGACTGCATTTTGACTGCTGCTCCTCCTGCTGCTGCTGCACTCTCTGTGGTTCCGGCTCTCGTCTGTCGTCTGCCGCTGACAGACCAAATTAAAATGTCTCTGAATGCAAGTGCCCTGCCACACAGCACCGCAGGGTGGAGGGCAGGCCTGGCCTGGCCTGGCCTGGCCTGTCTGCGTGTCACTTAATGACCAATTTGGCAGGCCCAGTCGGGGGCTCGGCTCGAATCGGCTTGGAGCTGAGCGTGGGGATTCCGCCAGCAGCTGTCGCAATTCGCGTTTCGGGTTTTGCCACCGCATCCGCATCCACATCCGCACTGGCATCCGCATCCATCACGTTTGACTTTTGCTGTGATAAATCTTCAAGTCACAGAAATTGGCAAGCAAACAGCAGCAGCAACTAAATGGGGGCTTGATAAGCACAAATGACAACAGACAGGCAGGCAGACAGACAGACAGACAGACAAACAGCGACAAGGCACACGGACACAAGGAACAAGAACCGCTAAGAGAATTACAACATGTCGCAGCTTGTACGAAATTTGAATAAATTTCAAATTCGTTCCCCGCGAGCCGCCGCCGCCGACGCTGCTGCCGACAAAAGTTTGCGCTCGGCTACAATTAACTTTTAAGTATGCCATTTCACAGATACCACAGATATCGTCGCGATATAGAAAGCTATATTTCGTGCACGATTCCACCCCACACCCCACAGCCCAGCCCCCAGACGCAGAGTACAGCAGAGCAGAGCAACCCCCTCCCTCTCCACTCAGCAGGAGTACAAGTGGGAATGGGTGGGTATGCGGCTGAAGTTGAGGTTGCCAGCAGCAGTTGAGAAATAATTTCATGCAATTTATCATGTCACAGGGAGCACAACAATGAGCAGTGGCAGGGGCAGGCGCAGGGGCAGGGGATGCAGAACGAACTGCGAACACTCTTCTACCCGAAACCCTACTACTGGGGCGGGCAGGGCCCAGGTCGAGAGCAAATGTATTCAAACAAAAGTGCGTGCGATTTCCGTTTCCGTTGCCGCTCGTTCTTTTTGGCATCCATAACGAATTTTTGCATAAATACAGCAAACGGTGGAGTGGAAAGGAGTGGACAGGAGGAGAGGAGACAGCCTGCTCCGCTAGTTAATCGCCGACCATTTATCTTGCTTAATGAAATTTGCGAAAAATCAAATCAGGCCGAAAGAACAGAGCATCTTGGCCGTTATTAGCCACAAACTCCAATAGCTACGGCTGATCCCAGGGATCTATGGACAGAACGAGACAGGATAGAACAGTCGCTCTGACGTCTCTTCATCACGTGACAGGCCTTGAACCAACAGCAACACCGATACCCACAGCCAAACCACCACCCCGCTATGGCTCTTGTCCTTGTTGCCATTCATGACCCGCGAGCGTCACGTGCGCAATTAAATTGACGCATTCTTGACGAATTCTCCACCCACGCGCTGCCATTTTTCCCTTTTGACTTGAACTAAAGAGCATCCAGGGAATTGGCCATTGACTGGAGGGCAGTAACAAGCGTCGACCAATCCCAATCCCACTCCCACTCCCGTGCTCCCGCGTTGATATCATTAATCAACATTAAAAAGATTTTATTCCTTTCCTTTGTGGCTTGCCCTGAGTTTATCTTTACAATTGTACGAAGCTTTCATAATAATTTTAAACCGTTTCCGACTATATATTATATTATATACTATATTTGGGAATTAATTAAGAATAAGCGAATACACACAGAATTCATAATTGAAAGGAAATTTAAGAATCATAAATATCGTTTTCTGGTAAGTCACGATTTTTTTCTAAGAAAACGAGTGGGAAAGTTGTCAGCTGCAGCTAGGGCCGCGACTCTACATTTGCCATCCCTACGCCAGAGGGCAAACACTGCACGAGGAAAAAGAGTGTGACAATGAGAGATAGAGAGAGCAAGAATGTGTAAGCACGTTGGAATTCGTTGCATAGCCACTGCATTTTCATTTCTTCCTTAAAGCTATAATAATGATCCGATCTGATCCAGATTCGGCAATTCATTCTCTATGATTTTATGTTTTTGGTTTTCTAGTATCCTCAAAATTGGGCATGCCACGGATTTTCGTCTTTTGTGGGGGCGAAAAGGGTCGTGGCACAATTTAGAAACGAAATTGATTCAGTGTAATATTACAGAAATCTGCATACAAAATTTGGCTAGCTCTTAGAACTAGGCGGCAGACAAGACGGACGGCCAGACAGACATGGCAACATGATATCATATATTTTCTTTTGTTTCCTACACGCATCCACTTTAAGCACAAATCTAATATACCAATAGGGATAGCCCTTCGAGTACCAAGTATAAAAATATTTTCTGCACCTGAGGCATTAGTGATATACATATTTAAGTATATATATATCTAGATAGTGAAAACAGGTCAAAAGCTGAATATTTGCAACAGTTTGAAATAAGTAGTTTCGCATCTCTGAAGCTACTATTGCAAGTGAATCAACCGCATATTCTTCAAATAGTGAAAACAGTTGGAAACAGAAGATGCAAATGGTTAAAAGACAGTTAATTCACATATGGGGAGATGCCACCAGATGCTTTGAGGCGTACAGGCGTTGTTTAATTAGGGTTTTTGGGTTCAGGTTTAATTATTTTGTTTTGGACTTGTAAAGCTGTGATCACATCTTCTTCTATTTTTTTCTGACAGTATACACGAGTACCACTAATCTGATACAAACTGAAATATCTGGCATCACTGCGAAGGAGACGACTTTGAGGTTAGTAGTAGGCCGTAATTGCCTAAACTTGACTTCTCTCAGGAGTTAGTTTTCCCAGTCATTCAGTTTTCGATTTCCTAAGTGCAAAGAACATCAGCTCCAAAAATAAATAAATTTGTGAATTTTGTGAAAAAAAAACAGCCCCGGAGAAATCGAGTGAGTTTTTCGTTTTCTTCTTTTATTTTTTGTGCACCCGGTCGGTTCCCTATGTTTGTGTTTGTGTGTACGTTTGTGTGTGTGTACGTGTACTTGCTAATAAATTATTAAAGTGTAGAAACTGCAGAATCGATTCGTTGGTTTTTCCGTTTGTCTTCCAAAAAACAAAAAAACCTGCCGTGCCTTGCCGTGTGCGCTGGATGTCCGGGGATCGCGTTGAAAAGAAGCGGAAAAGGAGAGGAACGTCAAGTGTTAGCAGCTTTTTCCCTAACAAAATCGTTCGTGTTTCAATGTATGCGTATGTGTGTGTGACCGACCCCAACCGTTTGCTGGCAAGCAGCAAAGTGTCTTTGGGTCCGCCAGCTGGATCAGCTGCACCAAGATTTCGGTGTGTGTGTGCGATTTTTATTTTTTTTTTTGCGGGAAACCGCTAATTGGTTTCGTATGAGTTTTATTGTGAAAGAAAAGTGTGCAGTGTCCCGAAGTAGGCCTTGCTAAAATTGTGCATTGTCACATTTCAATTCCGTTTCACATACACACATATGTATGTGTACGTGTCGTATCTGAATTTGTATTTCAAAAGGAACTTGAACGACCAAACAATATATTTTGTAGCTTCAACACCAGATCCGAGCGCAGGAGGGCCCAAGTCCCACGACGGTTGGATCCGAGTGGATCCGCTATTCGAAGGTATGATTTTGTCTTACTTTATACATACATATGTGCATACATACATATGTATACAGTTTAATCCATCGATATGTCTTGGACGGGGGAGCCACCCTTAATCGTTTAGCCGGTCATTCATAATCATTCGAAAACTATTTTCACGATTCAGTGGCATTATTTGACGACCCGACCGACATTGATCAGATTCATGCGCTTTTTCCAGGCTAAGCCCCCGCCCCCTGCCCTTTGTTGGTCCTCACTCTTGCACTCTTTGACGGCTCTCTATCTGCCTCTCTGTCTCGCTGTCTCTGTGTCTCCGTCTGTCTGGCCATGCGTAACCGTAACTAAACATTTGCATTAGACAGCAGCAGCAGCAGCAGCAGCAGCAGCAGTTTCCCCAATTGGTGGCACGGGGCGACGGCCGCAAAAACCGCTAAACAGAACAGGACAGAAACGGCTGCAAATCCAAACAGTTTAAATGACATTTAGAGAGCATGCCAGCGTATCAGGATTGGAGGGGGGATAGGGGACTGGGGGAATTTTTGCTTTTCGGTTAAATAAATTTTGCGGCAAATCGCAAAATCGCCAAAAGGGCAATCCACCCGATCCCTCTGGCACCTTCTCCTTCTCTTCCTGCGATTCCGCAATTGGCAATCGACGCCGCAAATCGCGTTTTAAACCCTGCGTGCGATTAGTTTAATTGCCACCAGGGGATGGCATGTCATGGGTTCGGCTGGATTGGGATGGTAGGGAGACGAGGATGAGGTCGGTGGTGCAACAGGACAATGTAACATTTGCATAGCGGTGGCTGACGCGGTCGCGGTCGCCAGCGCTCCCGTGTCCTGCCTCCTGCCGCCTGTGCCGAGTGGAGACTCGCGCTTAATGCGAAAATAAGGATTAACCAATGAAATTTATAAATGCGCCAGCCCCAGCCCCAGAGAGCCTGCTCTTGCGCCAGCTCCAGGTCCAGCTCATGCTGCTGTGCATCCTTGCCCCGCTGCAAATTGAGTGCATAAATTGGCCGCACCATCCGTCCGGAGTGGATGTGAATGGTAATGGGGATGTGGATGGGACAGGCCAGGCCAGACCAGGACAGAGCAATCTATTTTGGATTAAATCAAATCGAAATAAACGATTTTTAATGGCCTGCCACTGTGCCCAAGTGCTGCTCTCCAGCTCTCCAGGTCTCCAGCTCTCTAGCCCTGCCTGCCCTGCTGCAACTGTTGGAACTGTCTGCCCCGTGTGGCACAGTGGCAAAAACGAGGTCATTAATTATTTCTTCAAAAGCAGAAGATAAGCCCAACCAGGACGAGTCCCGGGCTGCAAAATTAACCCCCCGAATGCCCAGTCCCTGCGTTCTGCGCGTTCCCTGCGGCCGACTCTCATCCTTTTTGGCGTTTTGTGTCATTAGCTTAAAACCGAAACCAGAGGCAAAGCCAAAGCCAAAGGATGCAGGACAATGGTCAGTCGACACACACGCACACGTACGCACGTCCTGTGTAACGGTTGTTTGTGGCATCAGCAGCTTCAGCAGCGTTATCCCCGACTCGACCTCGACGGCGGCCGCATGTGGCACCAAAAGATTAATTAATCTTTAAGGACTCATTGTGTGCTGTGTTTTTGCCTAGCCCCGAGACCGCCCCCCTCCTCCCCCGTCCCTCGTCCCTCGTCCCCGTGCTCTCCGCTCATTAGGACACTCGGACATTTAGATATTTGCATGTGCAGCGACGCAAAATGAAATTATGGGCCGGACAAGCACCCCTCTAGGGCAAGCGGAGGACATTGAAGTGTGGAATAGAATGGAATGGAATGTGGGGGTATTCTTAGGATGAGATCCAACTTTAACTTGTCCGCTTTTCGA
Organism: Drosophila helvetica; assembly: GCA_963969585.1. Lineage (NCBI taxonomy): Eukaryota > Metazoa > Arthropoda > Insecta > Diptera > Drosophilidae > Drosophila > Drosophila helvetica. The sequence continues at coordinate 579,971 of OZ018401.1, read as the reverse complement.
AACCTCCTCGCACTGTCACGGATACAAACTCCGCCCTCCCATCAATGAGTCCTTTCTTTGCTAAGCTTAGCATTTGTCAAATGCCTCAACTTTCTCTCTCTCTCTCTCTCTCTCTCCGGCCGCACCCCCTGGGAGCCACCTCAGGCATTTATTTTGATTAGCCATTGACATTCATTTCTATTTGTTGGTTTCTTATCGTAAGCCGCATCACAATCCCACCGCCACCGCCGTCGCCATTCCCTGCCGCACATCGTGTTCATCTTCTCGGACGAGAATGACCAGCAAAGCCGCTCAAACGCGCTGCTCATTTATCCATCCATACATCTATATGCCTGTGGAGGTGGAGAGCTCAATGGGCACAGATTTCTGTGGAGCAGAACAGAGGCATGCCACGCATGGTTGTCCCAGCCCAGCCAGCGGGGAATGCTTCACAAAGCTGTGTCGCTTGCTTCACGTATAAAATATTTACGGCTGATTATTCGCCAGGTTAATGTGTTGTGTGTATGTGTGTATTAAGTGTGAGGCAGGAATGGAAATGGAGCAATGGGGACGGGGCATTGGGGGTTTCGGCTACCAAAAGTTATCCTTTGATGCGCTCGGGCAGCATTCTCTCAAATTTATTAGCTGGCAAACGTGAATTATTGCTGCGTCTGTGAGTTGTTTTCAACTCTTTGACTTTGACTTTGATTGGCAACTAGGTAGGGATAGGGATTGCCTTGGGATTGTGGCAGCAGCAGCAGTCCAGCCAATGGTCCCACTGGTGGGGCGGCGGTTGAGAGGGGCTGAGTGTGGGATCAGCTTTAAAACAGATACTGCATAGTACATCTAACAAGAGCGCATCGAGAGATCGGGTGCAGGGCGAATCGCAGATGTAGGCGGGAGCACCTCCATCCACCTGGCTGGCTGGCTCTGATCACTTTTTCTCACTTTAATGGCCAAAGTTTACGGACATAAAGAGAGCATAAAGAGACATAAACTCGGTAGCTAGACAAACACTTTCCGGATGGACAGACAGACACACGTGGAAAGGAGTCGCTAGAATGTGCGGGCTGTTAAAATGATTAATGATGTGTGTGCGGCATGTACGTTAACGCCCCAACACACACACACACACACACACACACACACACACACACACACACACACACACACACACACACACACACACACACACGCACACAGTGGGACACACACATTGTGGCAAGAGAGGAAGTTACCGGGACAGATGTTGTCATAAATAAAAAGAAGCTGAAAAGAAGATGAAGATGCCCCACGGCTGGAGACGGCGAGAGGCAGGGCTGTGGCATGCGGCCAGAGCGGGGGGGTGAGGTTCATGTAAATAAACATACATGTGGGTACAGTTATTTATGCATGTGTGGGCTAAGGGCGTAGGGCGGGGGCTGGGGCGGGTCTCTGCTCAGGCCACATTAATGTCAAATCAGGCGCATAAATTGCGTAAAACGCTCCATTTATTAAACGAAGCATACTTTCCGGGGCGTCTGCCTGACAAGTGTATTTGCCAGTTAATAAATGTCGAAATCACTGGCTGGGAGAGCCACGCCCCCATCTCGGAACAGGGAGAACAAGAAGGTGGAGAACTGATTGCATATGTAAGTGGCGTCTTCGACACCTCTGCGCATCCTTTTCTCACGAGTCCACATCCACATCCGCATCCGCGATTCATGTTTATGAGACTGCTGTTGCTGCTGCTCGTCTGACTGGGACTCTGATTCTGATTCCGACAACGACTCGGAGTGGCAATTGTTCAATTCAAAAAGTGGCCTGGATGATAGCAATTGCCATCAATCGATTTGGCTTATTGTGTGTTGGGCATGGGGCGTGGGATACCCGGGACCATGTATAGTGAAAAATGCAATCACAACAGAGGAGATTTAGATATTCAGCCCAGCCAAAGCGCTCATAAAAATTGTAAATCGTTTTGCTTTGGATATTTTCGGTCGCTGTCGCCCAGCCACATGCCCTATCCGTGAAAATACAAGACGAGGGAACGGGGGGGAATGTTTCAGCAGCAGCCCCACCCCCCAGAGCACTGCCAAGTCGCAGATGCCCCGCTATGCCCCGGATACTCTGAACGGGCTATGCTCTGCATGTTTCGCGTTTTGTTATCCTTTGCAGCTCCACAATTGCATGGACGACGACGTGCTGGGCTCTTTCGCGTTTCGCATGTGTGTGTGAGTGTGTGTGTGTGTAGGTGTCAAGAGTGCTGTCCTGGCCTCGAAACCGCCCATTCCCCCATTTCCCCAGGCCCCCAAGCAGGATTGCATATTCCGCTCCTCACGAACATGAGCGCTCGTTAAACGGATGAGTTAAAAGTCAAAAGCCCTAAAGGATTTTATTTGAATTGCGGTCTCGGCGGCCGCCGCCACCGCCACAGTTCGACGTTTGCCCGTTTGCTCCGTCTCTGTGTCCGTGTCTGTCTCTGCCTCCGCTTCAGTCTCCCCCGCAGCACGGCCACCCCTTTGTGTGCCATGTTTTATTTAAAGTTTATCTTTGCTGCCTGTTTTCTCCCCCGCTCCGCTCCACTCCGCTCTTTGCTGCTTCTTCACGCTAATTTCGCACCAAGGCCTTGGCAGTAAAAAATATGCGCAAAATAAAATGTGGAAAAATATTTTGGCGCAAGATGGAAAACAAAAGGGTTTGCCCTGGCTTCACTCCCACTCGCACTCCCACACCCGCCTTTGCTCCTTTTTTGGCCTTCATCTCGACGTCGGCACGTCGCCGTTTCCAAGCCGTGTTGAAAAATATTTGAAATAATTGCAAAAATGCTTTTACAGCATCAGTGCCCCTGGTGATGGTGAGGGGAGGGGAGGGGAGGAGACTTTGTGAGGCAGGGAGCTATTGTGGCATTGTCTTGCAAAGTAGCATATCGTAAAAGGCGCTTCCCAATGCGAGGCACGTTTGAGGCTGTGCAAAAATCCCTTTAAACTGGAGCAGACGCGTGTCGCATACAGCAACCAGAGCAGAGGATTCTCCTCCACCCACACCACACCACACCACACATCAGACTCTACACTTTTCCGATGTTGGGTAATGAAACCATTAATATTCCTTATCCTTAGCATGACGCAGCCGGGGGACAACTCTTTTTCGTACTGGTCAAACAACACAAGCAGCACCGGAGCAACAAGTAAGTATCCACGTGTCCAAACGTGTCAATTCCTCTCATCTAACAATCTAATGCTTAACCCAACAGACAACTCTTGTGAACCACTCCTCGGGGGCGCCGAGTCCAGAAGGCAGATGTCGCCCTACGCCCCGTCCTTTTACCCCGCGGGTTCATACGCGGCCCAGCTGCTGGCTCACGAGGAGTCTCAGGAGATGGAGAGGAACGCGGCTGCACGTGCCCAGAGGAGCCAGGAGCGGAGTGCCAGCCTTGCTAGCATCTTCAATTCCACCGCGCCCTTATCGGGCGGCTTGAACAACCACAACAACGAGTCACGAGCCTCCCAGTCGAGCGACGGCCCAGACAACACCGTTCCACAAGCCCCAGCCCACCGGTGGACCGACGGCCCGAACAACTACTTTCCACGAACCTCAGCCCCCCCGTCGATCGGCGCTCAACCTAACATCTTTTCAAGTGCCCAACCATCAGGTCACACCCCACGGCTCGCCAATACAATTAGAATTTCGAACCCCTGCTTGCCCATCACTCGCCACCTCTTGAGTCCGGAAAGAGAGCCGCGCAGATCAAATGTTCCAGCATCGGCATCAGCAGCAGCATCCGCATCAGCACCATCATCAGCACCATCATCAGCACAATCATCAGCTCCAATCCGTCCAGAGCAGGCTTCTACTTCTGGGGCTTCTTCTTCTGGGGCTTCTACTTCTAGGGCTTCTACTCGCTCGCAATTCTCGCCCAACAGCCACCACCCAACGCTCGTGTGGTTGCCCCTATCCAAAGTATCACGTCCTGATCCTACTGAAGAGTACTGCGCCAAGCTGCGTAGGAACCAGCTAAACAATGCGGGAGCTCAGATTGATCCAAGGCTGCCCCCATCGATGACAACGCCGGGGATGTCAACGGCCAACTACCCCCCCTTTGATGAATTTGTCGCGCAGCTGGACGCATGGGGCGTGGCCCGGCAGGAGTTCGTAGGAACGCTGCGGAATCTGGTTGTGCGCGCCAACGACATGCTGCAGCCATTGCTTGGCGGACAGTTCAGCAACATGACGTCCGAGCAGATCGCTGAATACACCTCGGCCATCCTCAACACTGAGCCACTGCATCCCAGCCTGTTCCTGCCGTCCGTAAGTGGTCACCACCGTCATACGGGAATAACTGCCTTTAACGATCGCCTGCCCCAATCCTTAGCAATCTCAGCGACCGTGGGAGGGCAACGGACTCGAACTGCCTTCCAGTCATCCACACAGCCTGACGCCCGAGGACTTGGCACTAATCAGAGTAAGAACCAATCTGCAGACCATCTGGCGGATCTGGAGAAGGTTTTCTAATGGGTTACGTTATTCTCCTCCCTCATAGGCGTTTTGCAGCAGTAAGGACGCCACCACACAGACGGAGTACGATTGCCTCTGCATGATCTTGGGCTTTCCCGGAATCCCAGCGCAAGATCGTCCCGAAGCTGGTCCCTTCGCGGGACCGCCATTGTTTGAAGTGACCCCGAACGGGCTGCGTCTAGCTCCATTGGGTGATGTCCCGTTACTGCGACCCTTGAATCCGAACTTTGCATCCGAAATTGGAGCCGGAACTCTTCCTGAAGCAGGATACGGACCTGAAGCAGGGTACGGACCTGAAGCAGGGTACGGACCTGAAGCAGGGTACGGACCTGAAGCAGGATACGGACCTGAAGCAGGATACGGACAAGGCGCAGGACTCGGGGAAGGCGCAGGACTCGGGGAAGGCGCAGGACTCGGGGAAGTCGCAGGACTCGGGCAAGGCGCAGGACTCGGGCAAGGCGCAGGACTCGGGGAAGGCGCAGGACTCGGGCAAGGCGCAGGACTCGGGGAAGGCGCAGGACTCGGACCTAGCGCAGGACTCGGACCTGGGGCAGGACTCGGACCTGGGGCAGAATTCGGGCAAGGCGCAGGACTCGGACCAGGGGCAGAATTCGGGCAAGGCGCAGGACTCGGACCTAGCGCAGGACTCGGACCTAGCGCAGGACAAGGATCAGGATCAGGACTCGGACCAGGGGCAGAATTCGGGCAAGGCGCAGGACAAGGATCAGGATCAGGACTCGGACCAGGGGCAGAATTCGGGCAAGGCGCAGGACTCGGACCTAGCGCAGGACTCGGACCTAGCGCAGGACTCGGACCAGGGGCAGGACTCGGACCAGGGGCAGGACTTGGACCTGGCGCAGGATTCAGATCTGCAGCAGGAGTCGTACCAGGCGCAGGACTAGTACTTGGACCTGGGGCAGGACCCGTACCACTACCACCAGTATGGCCTTACGGTAAGTATCTTTTCAGATTTAAGCCACACGTATGAGCATCGATATTCAGTAATCCATTAATCTTACTTACTGCAAACTTGCACCTCTCTCTGCCCGCAGTTGGTCCCGCTCCTCCGCTACCGCATCAGATGCCTCCGCCCTATCCTCCCTTTGAGCAGGCGCCACATGCCCAAGTGCCATATGGATATCCCAGCATCAACCTGCGTCCGAATTTGAATTCGATTCCGAACGCGAACATGTATCAGCAACAGCAAATGCCGCCTCAAGTGCCGCCTCAAGTGCCGCCTCAAGTGCCGCCTCAAATGCCGCCTCAAATGCCGCCTCAAATGCCGCCTCAAATGTATCCGCACATGCCACCGCAAATGCCGCCGCAAATGTATCCGGCAGGGCCGCCTTTTGCGAATTTCCCTCACCCGATGAATGGACCAATGCCGCCACAGATGAATCCGTCAATGCATGCGAATATATACCCGCACATGGGTCCGCCACCTCCGGCTCATGTGCCACCAAACATGGACGCACAAATGAATCCCATCACGAATGTCTATCTCTATCCGCACTACGATCCATACGTGAACCCCCCGTACGTGTTATATCCGAGCATGGATCCTAATATGCAGCCGCATCACCCGAACCCCCACATGCAGCACCCACCCATGCATCCTCACTCATTCTGTGCGCATCCATTTCGTGCTCCAGCCGCAATGGGCAGACCGATGCGTTATCCAGATCCTATGATGAACGCTGCTGGCCCCCGTTTTGCCTGCCGTCCCGGTTACGCCAATGGCCAGTTCCATGGTCAGTTCCACGGCCCTGGACAGCCCCACGGACACGCCCACGGCCCCTTCAATGGAGACCCGCTCAGACCTGCATCATACAACGTACGTTCCAACAAGAAACGCGACCAAAACCGCCAACGTTGCCAATCTCCACCTATCCCCCCTGCGGAGGAAGATCCCACCTCGAACTCTGACTCTGACACGGTTGTTGGAGTAGAACTAATGTTGGATCGGGAGCTAAATCTAACATTGGGGATGCAAGGTGATGCGCGCCAGCCCGCAAACGCGGAGACCATGGAGGAGCAGTGCACCAGCACCGACGGAGGGGAAATCGCTACCGGCGCCAACGCCAGCGACAGTGCAGGGGTGGATACCATCGACCAGAACGACGACAACGTGAGCCTGAGCAAAGACACCAAGGAGAATGGTTCGGCTTGTGCATCCGAAGAAAATAAGAGCAATCCAACAGCAACAGACCAGAAGTCGCAGGAGGGCGATGGCAAGGGCGAGGGCGATGGCAAGGGCGAAGGCGATGGCAAGGGCGAAGGCGATGGCAAGGGCGAGGGCGATGGCAAGGGCGAAGGCGATGGCAAGGGCGATGGCGAAGGAAAGTCTTGCAGCCAGGAAGGCACCTCTGCCAACCCTTCCAGCAGGAATCGCGATGCTACACGGTTCATGGGCTACGCCCTAGGCAACGTCAATGGGGAGAAATCCAGCGCGGGAGACTCTACTGCCGCCTCGCGGCCCTCTACTGTCAGCCAAGCAAACGTTCTCGTACCACTTGAGCAGAGCTCTGTAGCGACGTACACAAGTCACGACTCTCCTCAGATGCAGAAGCAAATGCAGATGCAGCAATCGAATCGGAATATGCTGCCCTGTGCCCATGTGCCGCCGACCGTCATCGAAGGGGGTGTTCGAATTCTAGCCTCTAGTAAATCCAATTCCTCCGAGTCGCAGTCGTCGCCGACCCAGCTGGCAGAGTCCGTTGTTCCGCCAAGTCCAGTGAGCGTTCAGGACTCTGTAGCTGGGGAAAGTAGTGGGACAAGTTGGACTCGTCTGCCAACCTGGCCTTCTCCACCTGCACCGGATCGCCACGAGGAGTTCATCGGCCCCAGCTTTGGGTGCATCAATTTCACCATACACGACATTAACCCACTGAGAATAGTCCCAAACGCCACCACAGAAGGCGACTGCATCAACATACTCGGCAATCTGCGGAGCTTGAACTATCTGCAAGATCCAATCGATGACTTTGCCAGCAATCAGGATGCGAGTCAACATGTGGGACATCTGGATCCAATGCGTATAACGACCCCAACACCTATGCCGATTATAGCTTCCGAATCCAACGTCTTCATGCGAGCCCCGAGTCCCATAGATCCAATGATGTCGATGTCGCCGCAAAGTCGAGTGCAAGACATCAGTCCCATGGATCGCATGATGCCCACACCAAGTGCTGAATTCAGTGGCATGGGATTGAGTCATATGATGCCGATGCGGATGCCTATGCCTATGCCACCTTCTGAAGCTGATCTCAGTGCCGTTTTCAGGCAACCCAGCAGTCTGCTGATGCCGATGCCAGCACCGGCTCCGATGTCCAGTCCCGAATCCAATGACATGGTGACGGATGAAATGTCTATTATCCCGGAAACTGATCGTGGCGCAAGCGCCATCGATTCCGCGCAACCCAACATCACTACGATCCCTTCGATTCGAGTGCCAGTAGCGCCTCATATGCCCATGCCCCCGCCCCCGCCCCCGTCCCCGCCCAGGCCCAATGGCATGTTGATGCCTGAAATGGATCATAGCGAAAGCAACAACGTGCTCAACAACAATTTGACTGCCGAGATCGAAATAGATCCTCTGAGGACCAGGCCGCTACCGATACAGATGCCGTTTCCGATTCCCCCACGTAATGGAATAGTGATGCCATTGCGGCCGGATATGTCGCCAGTACGTCGGATCTTCTACGACATGGCGCACTTGCACAACCTAAATATGATGAATTCGAACAGGGCAATGCATACTCCTTTGTGGGCCAACTTCAACGTAAACTTGGCCCTTGGCTTGAGCCTCGGAATGCCATTCGATATGGACGTACGTGTGCCACCTCCCAACCTGATGCCTGAAATTATGCCCAATATGAACGTGCCGTTTTCCATCGAAGAAGGAGAGACCCCCGCAGTTGCCGATATCAACGAACCCATCGCCCCCGCAACAGAGTGCCCAGTTAATTCGACCCGTTTCAACCCAATGCTCCCGACGCTGTTTGAGGAAGCCGAGAGTGACAGTGAGTCCATCATAAGCACAGGGTACCCACCCAGTCCTTCCACTTCTAGCTGGACAACTGAGGATGAACGTTCCAACAGCAGCACAGAACTGCCTGATACCAGAACAGAATCCTCGGTGACTATCACTGCTTTCAGCCCAATACCCCAGACAAGTGGGGAAGATCCTTATTACAGCATTGATCAAGCCGCCAGTGAGGAGTCGGCGGAGCAAAGCCGTATTGAGAACTCGATTCCGATGGAAGAGGACAGCAACATTGATCCGAACTTGTCTCTCATTCTTTCGACGATGGGAGAAGATGGGAGCAGCACTGATCTGGACCTGACATTGGTGCCTTCGACGATTGAAGCAGATGGTAGCAGAGTTGATCAGGACTTGACATTTATGCCCACGACGATGGAGGAAGATGCGAGCAGCATGAGCACGAGATTGGGCATGGACATGGACATGGACATGGATATTGAAATGGATATGGACATAGACGAAGGTATGCCGCCTCACAACCTGATGCCAGAAATATTACCCAATTTGAGCGAGGCATTTACCATCGAAGGAAGAGAAACAATCGCATCCCCAGTTAATGGGACCCTTTACAATCCAGCTCTTTTTAATGGATCGCTGATAAGCACAGAGTCCTCGCTCAGCCCTAACTCTTCCATCTGGACGACTGAGGCAGAGCAAAGCAGTACCGATGAACTATCCGGGGAGATCTCGATTCCGATGGGACAGGAGAACAGCCGCATTGATCAATCAGTAATTTGGGACTGCATTCAGGATTCCACAGAGGATTCCACAGAGGATTCCACAGAGGATTCCACGGTTGAAAACGATAACCGATCTCAGTAAAGCATCTAAGCTGGGCTCCTAAATTGCTTCGTACTTCGTACTTTCTGTATACCGTACTTTGGACGCCTACCACCGGCAGCAATATGCCCTTCTATCTGATGCATTATCCAGCATAGGTAAGTTCTTAAGATATTTTTATGCAACTTTAACCGCCTCTGACAATTAATTTCAGCAGCGGACAAAAACAATCAACAATCAAGACTGATCGAAATTCATTTATATCGAATAATTTGCAAGCTCTTTTGGAATAAACACAAGATACTAAACCACCAACCACTAACCACTTTTTCTTCCCCACCCAATGGGTCATTTCACATTCATATAACGATGCGAGAATTGCAAATCGCGCATTACTTCGGCAACGATTCTGTAGCATTCCGTACGGGTATACAGTACGTATGCGGAACGAAACGAAGGAAACGAGATGATGAACACGTTTCACGTTTCAGCTCCATTCAGTCCCCTCCCAACCCACACCCACACCCACACAAGGAAATATCTTTTTACGCCGTGGAATTCTCAAGTGGTGCGCAAGGAACCAGGAACGGAACCCTCGCCAGAAGAGGTATGGTATATGGTATATGGTATGGAAGAAAAATTTGAACCCTTTGAACTCGCGGGCGGCATATCCGATGCACTGGCTCGGCTCGGCTCGGCTCTGCTCGGAATGCCCTCGAGCTTAAATAATCGGGCTAATCTTTTACGCTGCTTGCATTTTAAAGCGTCCATGGCACCCTCTCCGGCGGAACTCCACTCCACTCCGCGGAATGGGGATGTGGGGGTCCCGCATCTGTGAATTTGGCATGCATGCTTACGCCCGCTTTCATGTGTGCCCTGTGCTGCACTCGCAGGGGGAATGGGAATGTAATTAAATGCACAAGTCAAAGCAAATATGAAACAAATAAAAATTTAAAGGGCAAATAAAACGCCATTGTTGTGAGCCTCGGCACAGTGGAGGCTGCCTATCTGGAACGGAACCCTCGCACATTCACCCTTGATTGGCCCTGCTCTGTGCGAGGTCCCACTGTCCGACTATCCGCCCGAGGGAGAGAGAAAGTAGCAAGTAGCCCATAGTTTGACCACAAATTTAACGCTTCCCTGAACCTCAACCGCATTGGCTACATTTTTAATCTACAATTAACCGCCGTTGCGGTGGGGGTCAGCGATTGAGGTTGCATTCGGGGTTCGGGTTCGGGATCGTGGTCATGGGCCAGTATCAATATTGATTCTATTAATTATAAAAACATTAAGTGGCAGCCAACAAATGTAATTAAACGCATGAAACAATTGCAGTGTGCGAGTAATGGCAGAAAAATGCACAGACCCGTCTGTGGATGCTGCCAACACTCCCAATACCAACACCAACACCCAAAACCAATACCAATACCAATCGCGCAATCTCAATCGCAGTCGCAGTCATCCAATCCCAGCCAGTCAGCATTGCTCTACCAATGCGCTCGCCCATTGCTGATGCACTGCGATAAGCACGTTTTCAATTCACACAGCACCGCACCGCACGGCACCGCACGGCAGCGGAGGACCAGGTGGAAGCTGGACGTACCATACGGATGGCTCTCAGCGGAGGTCGGTCTCCATTCCGTCTGTGGGTGGCTCTGTTGTTGTGGGGCCTTGGGGGAGGTGATCGGATTGTCGCACATTAATGACGAAATTATTGTTTCAATTGCTTTCAACTGTTGTCAATGCAAATTTTATGCAAATACTTTTCGCGTTCGTTTTCCACTGTCCACTGTCCGGTGCTCGGTGCTCGGTGCCGGTGGGGCTCTCTTTTAAATGCAATGCCATTATGGCCAATAAGTCAATAATAATTATTGCCTGCTGCTGTCCATTGTTTGGGACTCGGGCTCCTGCAGTGTCATCCCGCCCCCTCCCCCCCCCCATCGGTTCAACTGGTTCTGTGTGACCATTTCGGAATAGGCGTTAATTACTTTTATCTGCACATTGCCAAACAAACAAAATAAAAGCAAAAGCAACAACGACAACGACAATAGCAACAACAAAGGCAACGTTTAGGGCTTGTGGCTAATAAATTCCCTTGGCATATATATTTATTTATAAACAATTATTATTATTGCTATTGTTCACGATTTGTTGCCGTTGTAGCTCCGACTGCGCATAAATTAAGCGCCTCAATTGTTATGCAGACCCATTTTCACTTTTTATACCCTTTCCTGGAGGAGTACCATCGCTGCGGCCGGACACCAGACTCCTCCGAGGCCACCGCACAAGCGTGTATCTCCGCATCGATGGATAGGGTGGTCTTGTCTTCGACAAGGCCCTCTGTCTGATAGTATTCTCCCCACTGTTCAGTTTTAATTTGCACCTTTTTTTATGGCGCCACGAAATATTTATAAGCTAATTTATAATTACAGGGAATGTGTTTGCATTCCGAATGGGACAGACTGCGCGCGAGATATTGAGAAGGAGGGGGAAGTCGAACAGCATCGCCAGCCGCTGGAGCTCCCATGGATCTCAGTCAGTATGCTGGCGAGCAGAGGTAAAGGATTCATCCAAGGAGAAGCCGAAGAAGTCAATGTTCTGCCAGGGAACGGAACGAAGCTTTTCTCTGAGAGCTATCTGCAACATTTGGATTAGCATAGTCTTGGAATGGTGGAGCCCATTCTCGTCTTGTTTGTGTCTCCTCCAAGGGTCATATAATATAATTAATGCTATGAATTACTTGAGTGAGCTTCTCCTCCTTTTCCTTCCATCCAAGGTTCATGCGGGGCCCATAGCACGATGTCTACTCAGTTACGGCTTTTCGTCTGTGCCCCAACGATAATATCCTGATGCTGGGAGAGGTATCAACAAGGGCCCACACAGGAGGCGACGAGACTGAAGTGGTACGTGGTCGGTCCACGCAGTAGCGTCCTTGCCGCAGAGGGTCAACTGTTGGGGCTGTCCATGCTGTCCATTGGGGAGATATTCCAACACGTTGCTGCGTGGTCAGCCACATGCACTTAATTGCTTTATGAGACGGTCAGTAGCATGTTATAGACTTCAATTTGATTTTTCTGCGAGGCGCGAGGGAGTACAAGGAAACCCAACGAAGAAGGGGGCATGGCATGTGTTGGTCTGTGGCTGTGGCTGTGTCTGTGTGACACTGTGTGGGAGGCAAATGAGACATCGGGGATCAATTATTTTTGGTGCAGTACAGGAGCTGGGTTGGGCTGGGCTGGAGGGCACATTGCCACAGGCTAGAGACGTCGGCGACGAAGCCGTTGACCTCAAACGATATTTTAAATGTTGATTTTGGCATGCGAAAGTTTTTTAATCATTTTGATTGCTCCTCATTGCGCTGATGATGATGATGATGATGATTCTGATGCCGATGATGCTGATGATAATAGTAATTGAAAGACGAAGACGAAGGCGAAGGCGAGTGGCATGGTTACTCCGATTGGGAACACGTCACTGCTCTACAACTTTTTTATGTCAGTTCCTAGCACTTTTTCCAACAAGGTGCGAAAAGACGGCGAAATTTAGTCGAAAGCCGACTGTTCCGCACTCTTTTGTGTTTAGTATTGGATAGATGAGGCATTCCCCAGCTCTCTAGTCGAGTCGAGTCGAGGCATTCCATATACCCCAGCGATACCTCTTCAGGTGAGGAAACTTTTCCGGGACGTTGAAGTTTGTAATGGCTTTTGTTTGCGACCCTTGCACACAAATCATTGCAACCCTTACCACCACCTCCCTGTCCTGTCAGAAGACCACGACCACCCCCGGAAGCTCCAGAGGTGGAGGTTTCCATGGCGAAGAAGGTCTTTTGATACAAGTTTTCGGCAGGCATTCCATTTTTTTCTTATTCCTTGTTGCCTGCGAGGACATGTGCATGTCTGAGCCGGATTCCTTACGGGGTATTGCAAACACTTAACATAATTTGGTCGCCCCATGGCAATCGCAGGCTGAGTGACTGCCAGGGGGAAGGGGACACTGACCAGTGTCCAGGACAACACCAACGCCAACGCCTCGGACATGTCAGGGAGAGGGCCATTCACATTCACATTCGCATTCACATTCTGATTATATTAAAATTGTTGCACATGATTTCATTTCATTTAAGAAATGTCTCGTAAGTCTTTTCACGGCCCGGGGGCTAGCTAGAGGGGGAAGTTTTGGAAATTGGAAAATGAGAGAATATGAGAACTATTGCCATGGCTAGGAAGTACATGTGGGCATTTCCCATTTCAAGTGGAGTAGCGGGTCAGGGGCTACTCCCATCCCATTCCATCCCCCTCTTTCTTGGCTCCTTGCTCGTGGCCCGGATCGATGTGCGAGTATGGAAATTTCTTCTGTGCCTCAGTGTGTACGCATTATGAGGAACACGGTATTTCCATTTTGCCACTTAACTCAGCCAAAGTCAATTATAATCAACGCCTCAACCTCCACAATCCCACCCTCCTCCCAGAACTGGGACAGGAGCACTAGAGCTTCTTCGTCCTGACGCAAAAAGGATTAAAAAGCATCAAGCAGGAATGCTGGGAAGGCATCGGGGGACGATGCATGTATGTACGAGCTTGGGTTAACGTTAACTTATGCAAAAGTGTTTTAAGACTTTGGCTGATTGCCAGCCAAGGTGTGGGGCAGCCGCTGGCACTCTCATGCCTTGCATGGAGGAGGAGCGGCAGGCTGACACTGAGGCTTAGAAAGGGCTTCCGGTAATCTTCCCGATATGTCTCAATCTGCTCGACAGTCAGAGCACATTCTCATATTCTCTCTCTCTCTCTCACACACACACAGCTCCAGCCATATACATTTCTCATTACCGTCCATAAATATCCGACTGAAAGTGTCAGTTTTCGCACTAGCCAAACGAAGTTCATGGGCTGCAAAAAGGATAACCGCATTCCAGGCCGCTCACCTCCCCCTCTGATGATGCCCTGATATCCACCGCAAACTTAATTGCTTTCCTCCGTCCAGCAGCAGCAGCACCCCCAGTTTGGACTTCTTAATGTGTCCCAGGTCCAGTGCAGCAGGAGAGCAGTCGCTCCACTTTTGCGTTCTGCGTTCTGTGTTCTTATCGCGGCAGGGCCAAAAAACCATCAGAAGCATCAACTGAGAGAGGAGCAACAGCCCAGTCCCAGCAGCCCAGTCCCAGTCCCAGAAACGCCCCTCCATCCCCATCTGCGCCAGATTCAGATTCAGTTTGTGCTTCTCTTTCAGTTGCGGTCTGTGGAACGCAAATTATATGCAAACGAGCTTAATATCCGGCCAAACAGAGCGACGGCACACACACGCAGCACCGCATCGGAGAGGAGAGGAGAGCAGCAGAGAGGAGTGAGTTTCCTGACCCAGGGATACTCTGTAGCGAGCCCATCTCCATCCCATCCCATCCCATCGCCACTCCAGCTGGCTTGCCTTCTGCTCCTGTTCCTGTGTTTTTTGTTTTTTGCAATTTCTTGCCATTTAACATCAAGTTTCAGCGCATATAACTCACTTGCAGTGGAACATGGACCCGTACCCGTACCCGTACCAGTACTCGTATCCGGGTTCACTCCCAAACCAACTGCAGCTCCAACTCCAACTCCCACCCCCACTCTCCTCTGCGGTAGTCAACTGATAATTTCTCTGCACTCGACTGATAACAACATTTAATTTAATGCCCGAGGTCAGCAATATTCCATTTATTATTGGATTAAATTCGGCAGAAAAGTTTTTTGCCCAAGCCAGGACTGGTCACATGCGGAGAGGGGATCGGGGATGGGGGATGGGGGACTGGTGACAGGGAAAGTAGGGGCATACGGATGCGGATGAGACCCGTCCACTATCAGGGCGGCTGGGATAAGCGGCTGTGGCAGTGCATGTCCTTTTGTTGGGAATATAAATTGTGTGTGCACGGATCTTGTATCGCAGTTGTTGGTGCTGCATGTGTGTATATTTTTATGTGGCACATGCCCCTCAACGCTGGGCACACTTGTCGCACTTGTCGTCGTTGTCCTGGCATGTCCTGACTGCTGCTGCTGCCGCGGCTGCTCGTCCTGCCTTGCGACTAGACGACAGGAAATGTATTTAAACATTTTTTATGTATCACTTTTTTCTCTGCGTGCCCCATGAAATTTGCATGAGAGCCTGGCTACCTCTCCGTCTCGCTGGCAACTGAGTGACTGGCAGGACGACTGGCCCGGCGAGAAAGAGCAAGGACCTGCAGGCGGACCGGGCCAGGCCTCGCTCTAGCCGTCCCAGGACCAAATGCCCATAAGGGATTAGCTGCAAATCGCAGCCACGTCTTTCGTCCCCGTCCCCGTCCTGCTCTCTGATTTCCGTTTTCCTGTTTGCCTCTTTTCCGTTCGTATTTTTCCTGTTTTTTGTTGCCCTGTGTCCTGTCCGAATTTGTAGCAAAACTCATTTAAGCCAAGTTATGTCGAGTATGTAAATTGTTTTGGCCGCTTACCGATGCTGCGATGTGTGTCTGTGGGTGTGTGTACCATCGTTTTCTTTTTTTTTTTTAATGAAACTTAATTGTTTTAGATGCAAAGTCATCAGCAAAATGGGTGGCAATAGAAGAGGGACGAGGCACGAGGCACGAAGCCCGAAGCACGAGGACTGGGAAAGGGACAGGGACAGCGACAGGGACAGGGAATGGTAGTGAACAAACAACATAACGGAAGGAAGTATCTCACTCGAATCTCAGTCAACCATAAAGCCCAACCAACACACACGATGAATTTATGCATGAAATTGTCGACGCTCGCGTCCTGTCCCACATGCCTCCACTTGCTTTTCGGGATGTCTGTGGCCTATCGAAAGGAAATTGAAACAAAACCTCATTGCAAACAGTCAAGGGGTGGCTGGGCGGCAGCCAGCAGAGTGTCAGAGGGGGAGTTGGAGTTCGGGGTGGGGGTGGGGGCAGAGTGGAATGGCTTCTGTTGCAGTCAGACATCGCAAAATTTCAACTTCCGTGTGGATGAGTGTGTGTAAGTGGAAAATTCTCATTCGCAGGACACTTTTTGCCCAAGCTGATAACAGTTCTCGTCTGCTACCGTTGCCGCTACCACTCCACCTCCTGCTTCGGCTCCTGCTAATGTGTCACATGGTAGAATGCGGGTGCCAGGATTCATTCGTCTCTCTGTGTGTATATGTTTGCGTAAGTATATGTATATGTGTATATGTTGTGTATCTGCGTGTCCTGTCTGCTCTGTCATGTCCTGTTTTTCTTGTTTGTTCCTCAGTATGGCACCCTGTCCTGCGTCATCCTGCATCCACCCATCCCCAATCTGTGTTGTACTGCCCCGTAAATAGAGCATAAATGGTTAATTCAATCATCTTTTTCGTCTGACAAGACGAATTACATTCGTAGTCGACAGCTTTAAAGTCAACAGGAACCAACCCGGAATGGGAAGGCAAAGGGAAACGCGATTGTTTGCCTTTTATTGTTGCTTACTTTTCACACATTTCCCTGTGGGTGGCAGTGGCATCGGAGGAGCACCCATGGGAGCACCCAGCACCCGATCCCAAGAGGCATAACCGTTCAGCTTTGGGGAAACTAATTGAGTTATCCAGGGTTGGAAATCAAACTGAGCAGAGCACCTGGCGAATGCACAAACGGCAAGTGCATCAGATCTTCCTGACCGACTGAGATTCCTATCGGGATGGGCTTCGCCTGCTGGACAGCTTGCTTGCCACTGAACGACTTCGAAGCTCAATAGACAGGATAGGCCATGCAAGGACAGGCAAGTACAGGCCGACCTTCAGACCCGCACCTTACAGGTCCTTTCAAGCAAATCGCATTAAGGCTCATTTGTTTTGGCAGCTGCAGCCACACTCAACTTCTGCCTCGAAGCCCCCCCCCCCAAAACCAATGTTGCCACACAAATACCATGAGCAACAATGAGAAACATGGAGCAGGAGATGCCAGTATAGATGCCCTTGGATGCAGAGCCTGGCCGAAAGAGATCACCGATTCCTGGAAACTCTCGCTTTGTCTGCTGCTGGTCCTGCACATATCTGGCTGCCTTCGTCTTCGCCGCTCTGGCAGCCTCAACCCTTTGCAAATAGGATGCCATACGTGGTTTCCTGATAACATCAGGCTGGCGGATGGCTGTCCCTGTCTCTCCTGCCCGTCCCTGTCCACCATCTTCATCACACGTTGCGCCCACAAAAAGTTTCCTTCGTGGCCGAAAGGAAGCTGCCTGGATGGGGATGGGGATGGGCATGAGGATGAGAATGAGGATGGGGATGAGGCCGTAAAGTTCTCAACAAAAGTCTCAAATTTGTTCCAATGTAAACTGTCGCTTGGCTGGGCGCTTATCAACAATTGCCCAAGACGGGGTCCGGAACCCTATAGAAAACAGAACCCGGAAGACGCAGGACCAAAGACGCAGCCCTAGAGATGGGGAAAAGGGAGGACTTCGACCAAGGCTGGAATAGTTTTAAGCTGCTTAACAGCTTCTTTGCATGCGCCGAAAGTTTTTGGACGTTGGCAACTTGATTTAGTGCTCTCTGACCTCAGTTTAAATATAAACAGCCGCGTCCACCCTTCCACCCTTCCACTCTACCACCTTAAACCCTCTCCCTCAACCCTGTTCTGTTCGAAGAAGGACAAAAGTTTGCACTGGAAGTAAAGACATAAATGGGATTATGATCTTATCACGTGCGCAGCAGCCAATGCAGCATCCACATCGGCATCCGCAGCCAGAGAACGTCCTAGCCCAGACGTACATATTCTGGTATAATAACACCTTCGGTGCCCCTGTTGGCCCAACTTCATACTGGAACTTCAGCTTGAGCCCCCTCTCCAACTCCTACTCCTACTCCTACTCCCACTTCAACTCCGATTGCGACGGCTTGGACAAACAAGTTTGCGGCGCAGCTTTGTCAAAGATTTATTCCTTGAGGTTAGGCGACGGCTGTCCAGGGCCCGGCCCGGCCCTGCTTGGCCCTGCCCTAGGCCCAAGGAGAAACATTTTAGTTTGCAACGACTTAATATGGAAAATTTTAAGTACATTTGGAGACAGAGAGTGCAGAGTGAAGGGCAGGCAGAGGAAACTTTGGTGGTGGCAATCTTTAATTAAGAGCGGATTAGTTTGGACATGGGTTCGATTTGCCTCAGACAGTGGACTGACTCTACGAAGACCAAAGGACTGCTGCTCCTTCCTCGATGCTCCTGCTCCTGCCGCTGAAACTCTGCTGCTGCTACTGCCACTTCCAATCTTTGCTCTTTTTAGGTTTTGCTCTGATTTGCATCTGCGGTTTTGCAACCACCAGCAGCTGGCTTCATTAGTTGGCCGCCGCTCCACTCCATACACTCCATACATCCAGGAAGCACTCGTTCTCCACCTCCCACCTCACACCCCCGCACGGCATCAGGCCATCTTGTGGCAGACTTTTTGAGTGCGCCATTAAAATTTAATGCTTGTAAAAGATCAGCGGGAGAGCAGCCAAATGGCATCTTCTAGTTTCTTTCCAGATTCCCGATTAGCTGTCAGAAGTTGTTCAATTTAATTTCACGCTCTCCATGCCCCTGCCCCTGCCCCATTCTTTCACTCCTCCATCCTGACCTGGCGCCATCTTAATGTTCGTGTTGCCAATTTTTTCGTCGCTTCCCCCAACCCAACGGCAAACTCTGCATCCAGTTCGCTATCTATCTAGTTCGCTTTTTAATGGCTTTGGGAAATTGCGTTAGAGAAGCTCCAGAAATGTGCCCATCTCTGTACATTATGGTTATTGATAAGCCAAGAGAGGGAGTCGCTGTGGCGTTGGCATTGGCTGTGGCAGTGGTAGTGGCAGTGCCTTTAGCTGGGGCGATGGCGAAGCCATCAATGGATGACGAGCGAGGCAAGAGGCAGCGAGTGAGTCTGGGTCGGGGCACGGGGCAAGGTTATACAATTAACCCGAAACCCATGCAGACAATGAGGCAATTGGAAAGTCAAGTTTATGGAATGTGCGCTCGAATAGGGTGAGCCGATGAAATTGGAATTGTAATAGCAATACTAAGACTCTGCTCCGTCAAAGTCAATATACTGGAATTGTCCGTAAGGCCAAATTCTATCCTTTCTGTTAGAATGTAGCGTAATGTCTCTGTTTTTTTGCATCTTTGATGAACGTTGATGAAAATCCTGCACTCGAGATACTTGTCTATGCAAAGCGCAACATCCACATTGCCCTGCGTCCCCTGCCTCCCCACTTGTGAGCCCATTTACAATCCCAGCTCAAGTTCTAGCACCAGTCTTCGTCTTCGTCTTCGTCTCCTTCTCCGTGTGCACCTCCTTCGTCCTTTTCGTGTGTGATGCGGTTACAAAAATGTTAAATACTTTCTTGTCATTTTTACAATTCTAATTATGCAGCCGCCGAATTACAACTTCTGGCGTGGCAGGAGCAGAAGCAGGAGCAGGAGTGGTGGCAGCAGCAGCAGCAGCAGCCTTGATGATGATGATAATGGCGAGCACTTGGCATAATGAAGGGATGGCGATGGGGATGAGGAAAGGCATGTATACGAGTATGTGAGGGCTGAGATTGTTCTCAGCATGCATAAAAAATAAGCAACAAGAACGACGACAGTGGTACTGGCAGCAACAGAAGCGACGGCGACGGCATTTTAAAACTTTTACAAATTAAGACGAGCAGCACCACCTCCATCCAGCACACTGACGCTGACTATTTTCGTCTGGGCAGACTCACCCTCACCCTTATCCCGGCCTCCAATGGTACACCGCTACAGAACCCATCCAGAGCTCATGCGACGCCCACCCCCCCACCACGTTCAAGAACTTCAAGCGGAGCTCATGTTAATCAGGTTATGATAATTATTTGTAACAAATTGTTGCCAGCGCCGTCGCGAGTGGCAAGCAGAGTGGGAAAGGATTGAGGAAGTGGGACATGAGGCATGGGGCATGGGGGGTTGCAATTAAAATGTGTAAAATCTACAGTGCGTCAAAACGGGCCAAAGCTGGTGGAAAACTTTATGAAAATGACAAGGCAGTGGCTGTGGCTGTGGCAGTGGCAGCACAAGCGACATTTTCATTTAGACAATTAAAATTTAAAGTGGCGTTAAATTATACAGGCATTAATGGGCAATGGGGCGTCGCAGCTAAGAGGAGGACAAGAGGGTGCTCTAAGCCCTGAGCCTTAAGCCATGTCCAGGCTGGGGCTTGGTGAGGGGGGGGGGGGGGGGGGCGGGCCCAAAGAGTGGCTCCTCAATTATTCAGTGGCGGCACTAGCACAAAAAACTTTTCCGACTCCGAATTCGACTCCTCCTTCTGCTCATCGCGTGTCACTTTGTCAGTTCTGTAAGTTGTAAGTTTTGCACTTTGCTTGGCACTCACCTTATCTGTCAAAACGGTTAAGGGGTAAGGGGGGGACACATATTTCAGGGGAAATGAACTGCCATTCAAACATCCAACCATCCACTATCTCTCGTCACACAAGTCGTACAAGTCAGGAAACTCAGTCAAAGCCAAACCGCAGCTCGAGAAGCCATCCAAAGAAGTTCGCATTCTCCGTCCTTTGATAGTTTTCCCAGAGGGAGGGTGGGTCTGGTGGCAGCATAGGTTACAGACAGGTGCGGCAGGCAATGCCCGATAAAAGTTTTGAGTTGACAATTAAGAAATTAAGTTTCCACTTAGGCAAACTGTCAGTATCAACTTGACAAGCAGTCACAGCACGCAGATACGGATACGAACAGCCAGAATTCTGGCTACCAGACGGATGCATCGCACATCGTACACCAGCACTCAGCTACAGCTTAAACTATTCCCGCATGGAGGGGTATTTTCACTATACTTAGGAGGCATTTTTCCCGAGAGATCTGCACTCTGCTTTCGCTCTCAGGAGAAAGAGCATTCAGGATTTGTGCTGAATCTGAGGGCCTTTTTCTTCGAGCCCCCGTTCGAGTGGGTGGCATTTCGCTTACGTTATCAACAGACTAACACCTTGCCAGGTAGAAGTAGCTCCATGTCCATGTCCATGTGTGGTAGCTACCATTACCGCTGCCACTGCGGCTCTTAGCTATAAATGCCACTCATAATTAAATCAAATGTTTGTCTGTCTTCTCCGAAACTTTTGCCACTCGCTCTTTGCGTGAAGCTTAAACATTAATTTCCTACGTGCCACGCCCCACGCCCCATGCCCTCCCCCAAGCGGTAGTTGTTGTTTCTGCGGCTCTTGTTACTTTATCATTGGCAAAAGGTAAATAGAAAGCGGCAAAGTTTTTCCCTGGGGGTATCTTTTCATATGCTCCCACCACGCTCCATCTATCGCTGAAATATTCTAGATATGGATGTGGATGTGGATCCCTTTCTGCTATAGTTTCCTCTAATGAGCGTTTGTATGTGGCAAGCGTATCATTTGTTGCTGCTTTAAAATTCTATCCTAATGTCTTCATTTGTCTCACTCCTCCACATATGCTCCATAATGCTCCTGCGTGTTCGGATGCGTTTGGCATGCCAAAATGACATTAGTCACACACCGAAAGAGCCGGGAGCCGGGAGCCAGGACGCAGAGGCAGTGGTGGGGTAGAACGAAGGTAGAACGGGTAGACAGATGGAGATACATTTACACAACAGCATCATTTAGCAATTCACCTCCATCCAGTCTCCTCTTCTCTTAGTTAGTAGTTGCCAACGAGAGCTCCTGCTCCTGCTCCGTCTCTTCCTGGTGGATTCTTCACATTCCCTATCTACAGTACCTGCAGAGGCAGAGTCAGTCGATGACATGGAAATGCCGTAGAGCATTTTTGGTGTGGCATATGAATTTCTGCCATGATTTGCCGGCGTATGAGATGCACCTTTGTTTCTTAAAGCGTCCGATGCGCGTATCAGTAATGTGTCTCCATTTTGGCCACGCAACTCCATTAGCCCCCATCTCCATCTCTGCTCTCAGCTTCCGAGCTTCGACAAGCTAAAAAAATTGAATAGCGAGTAATGTTTGGCAACTTCCGGCTTAAAATGGCCATCCCAGGAGCCATTTTGACAAATCTACGGGCGAGAAGGGAGCCAAAGCCAGGGACAGAGCCAGAGCCAGAGCTGGAGGTCAGGAATGGTGGAAGAGAAGGCTGCATAATGGATGCGGCGATAAAAGCCAGCGACGAGCAACAAAGGCAAACATCGAGTGAACAGCCAGGGCCAAGGCCAGAACCATAACCAGAACCAGGACCATGTAAATGATACCTAATTTCCGTTGCATGTCGTTTGGTATAGGGAGGAATGGACTAATGGCAGGTGAGGTTATGCCCGGGAATGGAAACGGGAGTGGAAAATGGGGAATGTGAGATGGGAGATGGGAGATGGAAGATGGACTGGCGATGCCTGTCTTGCATTTTATTAACAGCCCTCTGGACGCTTTCCCGGTACAGGCATGGGCGCAGTGAGCCGTGAGCTTTTATAAACTTATCTCATAACATTAATTGTGGTCAACACTTTTTGGCCATTTAACCCAGGCGCATACACACACACGCACACACTCACACACGCACACACACAACCCCACGCACACGTACACGTACACGTATGTATCGTAGGTATCAAAGCGGCAGAGTGTGAGAGAAAGCTCTGCTGTGTGTTTACATTGTCAGTGATTTATGCAACTGCGCCACATGAGCCATAAATACCAAAATGCCAAAACTTTTCCCTGACCAGGTGGAGGTTGGAGACAGGGACAGCGGCAGGGGCAGAGCCAGGACCGCAGAATGTGAAGTGTGGGTGAGTGTGCGGGCGAGTGTGTGGGCTCCCAAGTGGCCAACTAAGCGGTCAAAGGATCTCCAGCCATGCAACGAGTAGCACAAAAGGCCAAAGTTAAATATTTAAGCAGGCCGGAGCAGAACGGAGAAAACAAGTCAATTAATTTGAAAGGACCCGCGCAAAGAAGGAGAATGGGATTGGGAATGGGAATGAGATTGAGGGTGTGGCAGGGGGAGAGAGCAATTGAGAAAGTTCGTGGGCGAAAACATGACATAAATAAAAAGGCACCTAGCCCTATTCTCCATCCCCTCTTCTCGATTCTCTGTTAATGCCCATGACTATGATATGCCATTATATCAATCGCACGACGCAACGGAAACGGAAACAGAAACCCAAACGCAGGAAGAGGCGAGAAAAACAAAAATATCGCTGCATACTTTTCGACGGCGTCAGCACTCGAGTGTCGGAACGGAACAGTTACAAGCTCATTAAACGATTCGCAGCCCCTGATCAATGGGTTTGTGGGTGTGTGTGTGTGTGTGTGCGGAGGGAACAGAAACCAAGAGAGAGAGAGAGAGAGAGAGGGAAAGCATGAGAACCGTTAATTTCTTTTTATGAACCAGCTGGGAAACATTTCTGAAACATGGCCAAAGGGCGACGAAACAAAACTGAGCCCAGAGCTCGGGCAGCAAAAAATTAAGAAAATAAAACTTATCCTCAAGATAAATATCAGAGAGCTAGCTGGCCCCAGGCCCTTGCTCCCTGGTCCCTGGTCTCTGGTCCCACCCTCTCCACCGTCTCCAATGATATCCCGCTTCAGCAGAAGCAACAACTGAACAACGAAACAAGGGAACAACTGCTGTAATCAGCAGTTAACGAAATATAAAAACAAAAAGGGACATCAGCGATGGGAAACTGGGGACTGGGGACTGGGGACAGTGGAAGCGGCGGACTGCTGGACTGCTGGCTGTGCGCTAACGAGCAATTAGATTTCATTCTAAGCTGGGGAATTAATTGCAGTTCCTTCCCAGCTCGCCCAACGGGAGACCCAAGCAAGGACCCAAGTATACTCGTACTACCATTGCCATATGCTGTCCTCCTTGTGATTCATTGAGAAAATGGCCAATTGGCGTGAATAGAGCTGGGAATGGATCTGGGGTCGGCTGTCTGGAATCTGGAGTCTGGAAAAGGCTCGAGCTCATCTTCACACTACTTGACAACGTAAGCACCTTTCGGAATTGCACATTAGCACATTAGCTCGAGACCCCTGCCCTCCCCACGCCGTCCCTTCCATACACACTCGTAACGAGGCCCGGTTTTGGCCACAGTCTGGGCCGCTCCTTGTGATTAATTTTTTATTGTGTGTACAAGTATGTAAGGGGTTGCACAGCCGCAAATAATTGGGGTTGGCTAGGCTATGAGATTTGTATTAGATGAGCTGTCGAGTTGGCTTAGACGCTGGCCTGGCCAAACAAGCACCTAATGGCCTATTGAGCCATAACGAGCTTGCCCAAATTAGTGGTCCCTCCTTCTGGCCGGTGCCAAAACTATAACAATGTAATTCGCGCCATGTGCAAAGGGATTCCCCATTCGTTCTCCTTCTTTTACTCTCTTACTCTCTTTTCCCCACTCAGCCCACAAATGTCGCGAGCAATTTGCAACAAAATATGAGGGATACTTTAAATCCTTTCCTGCCGCCTGGCCCTTCTCCGACCCATCCCCGGGCCCCGCCTGCGATGTCGGATATCGAAGTCATTTAACCAAAAAGCGATTAATCTATAAACACATAAACAACATGCCCGTCCCGTCTACAGCCGTCTAGAGGGAAAAAAGGGAAAGGAAAAAAAGGAAGCAGGCAAACACACAAAAAATGGATGAAAAACAAGCGAAAACCCAACGACGTACACGGAAAAATGGCCAAAATCAACGGGAAAAATCGAAAATCGAGCATCGAGTATCGAGTCTGGCACGGTCTGGGCATGGCCGGGATGCCACCGCCACCGCCGCCGGCTCCATGACCAACTCAAACTCTTTATTGGATTGGCATTCCCGCGTTCTTGGCCCCTGTATCAGTCCCTGGTGGTGGCCCTATGCTGTCGTTTTATGCAAATGTTTGGCCACATGCAGTGTCGGAGGCGATTTCCGGCCATGTGTGACAGTGGCCAGTGGCCAGCTCGGTGGCCAGAGGAGGACCACGCCATCCTGCCATCCTGCCAGCCATTCAGCCATCTAGCCAGGCAATAAAAGTAACGGCCGCCGTCGTAAACAAAAAGGCAGCCACGCGGGAGCTCTGGATGGAACATCGAACCTTGATATACCCTCATGGGGCGCAGTCGTCCTTGGAGGATCCTGCTGCCCGGTGATCTGTATGAGAGAAGTGTCCGTACCTTTGACATATTTCCCATCACAGTGTCGTCCTCTTGCTCAACTCAGCTTCACCTTTGCGGCCCTCTGATTCGTCCTGCAGTGAATCAACACGTCCATGGTGAGGTTGCAGGTCCGGCATATCCTTCGGACTCAGACTCTTTCCTGATACTGCTCCCGTTGCCGTGGCCAGCGACCATTAAACGGTATTTGGCCATTTACAATTTATGAGCATCTGCCCCGCCGACTGCCCTTCAATGGCCTCAGCTCCGGTCCAGGGATGGGGCTAGTGGTCGGCGTAGGCTTGTGCTGCTCCTCTTCCTTGGGCTGTTCAGATGACATTTGCATCGCCATTTCATATGCACGCGATTATTGGTAAATGACAGGAGTAATAGGGGAACGGCCAAGTGGACATGGAGTAGGTCTCGAATTTGCGAAGGAGTTTACCGATCCGATATTGAAATGATAGGTTGTTGACTTCATGAGTCATACATATATGTTAATTTGTTGCTTCTAGTCGGTACGTTGGGAGTCGTGTTCCTTGGGGTGACGGAGAGGTGAATGCTGCGAAGTTAATTTAAATGGAATGCTAGACGCTAGATGCGACTTAAAGGATTTAAGATACTGAACGAAGCAGACAAAAAGAGAGAAAAATATAGAGTAAGAGGGAGAGAGAGAGGAAGGGAAAGGAGAAGACAAGTCGAAAGCCGGAAATATTTGGCCAAGTCATGTCGTAGCGGTGCGGGGATGACAGGGACAGTCGAGGCGGAAATCACAAAATAAGCAAATTGTCTGGCAAAATAAAAATTGCTTCCGCAACGCACGAACGAGCTGTCCGCGTCAGCGATGTCCTTCAGGACTTTCGACTGCGTACTTGTTGCATTTGTTTGCGACAGCCCGAGCAGCAGCCAGGCCAGCGTCACAGGTCTTCAGGAGGGCGGAGGGGGATAAACTCTCGGAGAGATATCCTTTTGAATTCTAGGCTTGGAATTTGTCAAAGAAGTTTTCCCGTTCTGGGTTTCCTTCCGTCTGCATTCGCCAGAAGACGCCTCCACACGCCACATCCAAGCTAGGATTGCTACAAAATCTAGGATGATGTCCTGGCACCGCAACAAAAACTCCCAATAAGGCTGGAGAATTTATTTGGGATTGAATTCGGAATGTGCAGTAGCAAGTACTGGATCCCATCTCCCTGGAATTCCTCCGCCATGTAATTATAGCTATTCCACTGCTCCCACTTCTACATCCTTGCCACATCCACTCCCATCCCACCCCATCCCATCACTGTACCCAGTACTATGACTGACAATGGAAACCCTAGCACTGCGCTTTGATCTAACAAAGAAATTGGGGCACGGCACAGGCGTAGCGGGAGATAATTGTGGCGAACGGTAAACAAGCGAATGCCAAAATGGGAAGAGGGTCCCCAGCACACCTCCAATTATGGCTGACGATGGGGGAGGGGAACGATGGGGCGGGGAAAAGGACTATTAGCACCCTCCTCCTCTTCGGGGCAGGGGCAAAATTCTAATGAGTTGCCTGGCAGCCTTTGGACATTGAAATGCGAGCGCTGAAATGTGTTCGTCCTCTCTTATTTTGACGCCTCACGTTTTGCAGAGAATTCGGCGCGGAGCGGGACGAGAGAAGTACATGAATAGGTGGAGGATACAGGAGGATACATGTGGGTGTTTGTCTTGTTTTTCTGGTTTATTGGGCTAATTCAATAACCAACAAAACCGAGGCAGGCATCCAAGCAGTAAAAAAACCGATGCCAGGCTTCATCGAATGTGAAGCGCAGGATGAGGCATTGCTGGAACTGGTGCTGGTGTTGGTGCTGGAACTAGAGCTGGAGCGTGGCGGGATGAGGCTGAGATTGAGGGTTGCTGCTGGCTGAGCACACTCACACAATCACATGGGAGTTAGCCGTAATGCATGACAGTTATCTGCCCACAGGATTTCCATTTTGGATCATCACAGAGCTAACACAAAATACACACACATACACAGAGAAATGTCCTGGCATGAGGAGGCCTCCTGGTGAGCCATAGTCGTAGCCGAGGCAGGAGCATGTTGAGACCATTGGCTGGTGGCTGGCTGCTGTTCGCACTCAATCAGATAACTTTGCCAGCTCGAATCTCGGTCGAAGGAATCCGGCAGCCGCAAAATATTAAAGGTATCTGTGGGTGGGTGGATGTGAATGTCCTTGCCCCTGTCAGAGGAACGGCAGCAACAAGAACAGAAGCAGAAGCGGGCTGCCTCTCAAGCCCGGCTCAAGTCCGGCTCCTAATCCGACTACCGGCCCGGCCCGGCCTGCCCGGCCATTCCCCTGGAGTCTCTTTTGCATGTACTTTAATTTGGCAGGCACTAAATCAATTCCAGAGGACAACCAAGCCAACCAAGGAACCAAAAACCTCCAGCCCCATCCCCAGCCCCAGCCCCATCCTCAGCCCGTCCGCCCTTAGGGGGGCACACACACACGAGTTTATAACTTTATCGGGCATAACGAGTGCATTATCCTGGCACAGCCTGGCACACGTTCTAGCCTCCCACTCCCACTCTACTCCACCACCCAGTTCCGTGTGTGTTGTCTTGTTTTGTTGCGGCATTTAAAAATAACTTTAATGGAAAATTTATCGATCAGGCAGCATGCCGGTCGGCAGGGCAGCGAAGGACCTGGGAGCCAGCACACGGCTGGTGCTGGTGCTGTTGCTGGTGCGGCTCCTGGCACTCGTACTCTTGTTGCTGATCCCTTCCTGGAGATAAGTAACGCACAAGCACAAAGCCAGCAGCAACAATATCGTGTGTAGGCAGTAAATCGCCTGAAAAGAAATCAACAAGGATATTATGTGCCTCGTTCTGGGCCTGGTCCTGGATGAATGCCCAACTGGCTGCCACCTAACCATTTGGCAGGTCGATTCTCCCCTTTCTTCTGCTCTGCTTTCCTGTTTTCTGTTTATTTCGAGAAAATACACACAATATTAAGACATTTTAGTGCCGTTTTCACTTCATTAGTTTTGATTTCCATGCGATTCGTTCCCAATGCAGATACATATACGGATACGGATGCGTATACGGATACGGATACGTATACGGAAGATAAAGATATCCACCAGCGATATGTGAATGGATGAATGGGAACAATAGACTCTTTTCGACTCCATCGGGAAAGGGCTAATTGATGCATCTGGCATTTGGGATCTGGGATCCGACATCTGGGATCCGACATCTGGGATCCGACATCTGGATCCAGCTGGCGGAAGGGATTCCCCCTCGAGCCTTAATGCAAGCATTTTTATAAACTGCTCCCAGCTGGCAGACAGCAAAGTTCACACTTCCACACTGGTGCCTTCCACTCCTTCCATCCACTTTGAAGCCACTTAATTATGCGACCGCCATCTTGGGAGAGAGCCACAGCCAGACCAGGCGAGAGGGGCAAGGCGGCAGTGCAGTGGCAACAACTTGCAAAACTTTCGCCAAAGAAAAACTCCGTGCCGAAGTGGCTCCCCGTTCGCCCATCGCGCCATCTTGCCATCCCGCCATCCCGCCATCCCTGGGCTCCCTTAATCATGGCGCGGGAATTATGAAATGTGCTGCGTAACAGTCTGCTGGGGGAGATGGACATTTTTCCTGCGCGGCCAAAACCATTAAGCTAATGTACTCCTCTGTCTGCGAATGATAATCTGAACTGTTTTCGATGGAGAGCAGATCCAGGGATGGGGATCAGCCGATGACTAGTTTCTGAATGCACTCGTTGTTCCGTTGTCCATTCATCTGCACCTTCACTCATCTGGATGACCATTCTGGCTCAGTCGGGGCGGTGATGGATGGGGATCCAGTCAAAGTCCGTATTCGAGTCTGACCCAAAAAGGCACACGGATGGGCCATGACCAGGACCAGGACCAGGACTGGGACCAGCACCAGAACAAGACACTTAACCTAATAACGAGGCAGCGATGGAGCAGGGAGGAGATGACAGAACGTTAAGTAAACGCCATTTGAAACACTTGAAGGATGAGGAGGAGTAATGGGAAGGAGGGCTCCAGAACTGAGGCGGACAAAAAGTTTTGAAGAACTCGCATAAAAGTGACAGGCGCAGGACTCGACGACTCCTTGGGCGACTGTGTCCAATTTGATGAAGACGTTTCCGTGGAGCTAGAAAAAAAACAACGAAAAATCCCGCGACAATGACAACAAACAAGACAAAGAAGCGCCACCATCCCTCCGCGACCCATCCAGCATCCTCCGTGCAGTTGGGAGCTTGGAGCTGGGAGCTGGCAGGGGGTAGAAGAGGAGATGGGGACGCGCCAAACAAAGATTCAAATCCGCTTAAGTATCTTGCAATGATTGCCGTCAACGAGGCTGCCTTCAAAAATGGGTCGCGGAGCGGGTAGCAAATTGGGAGTGGGGGCCAGTACACGAAGTAAAAAAATGAAATTCGCGCTCTCCCTCTCTCTCTCTCTCTGTCTATCGCTGCTTTGTCTTTTTCTCACTCTGGCGAACCACTTAAAGTGATCAAGAAGGATTCACAGTTTGTAAAATGGAATTTTATGGCTTAGTTAAGGATGCAAAAGGGACGACAGGGACGACAGGGACAAGGAGGGGGAGGTGCGACGGCAAGCCGAAAAGGAAAATATTTTTGCGCGGCCGAAGGGAAAAGTGAACAAATCACACCCCATTACAAAGGAGTCGCGGAGCAGGGACCAGCAACCAGGAGAGATGCTGCTGCTGCCACATCTCATAGCCAGCGGCGGGGCCAGGACACGCACTTCTCCGTGGGAATGGGAATGGGGACGGGGCAAATTTCAAGGCAAAGACGAGAGATTTCTCTTTTATTTTTTGCTTTTCCTCCGTTGCTGCCACAGATTTGGAGCGGCTTATCGCGCGACTTCATTTGAATATTTCGCCATCGTGTCCTCTTGGATTGTTCCTTTGCCTTGTCTTGGATTCTGGCCCACTCCCACTCCCCACCTCTCACTTTGTTTATGCATTTGTTAATGCTGTAACGGAGATTTTTACGAGTGGAGCGGCATAATAACAATAATGAAAAGCTATTATGAGCCAGGAGGATACTCGTAATGCCAGCCCCGGAAAAATCGAGTCGGCAGTTCGGCACGCCCACGTATCCAGCCGGCGGTGGTTATGGATGTGGATGTGGGTGTGGGTGGCCATGGCCACCCACGTGCCGCCCGGTGGCGAGGCTCATGCCATTTGGCCATATTAAGCGAATTAGACGGGACTCAGCCACGAGCGAATGGGGCGATAAAGGACCAACTGGGACTGCTCCAATGGAGCTCCGGAGGGGGGGGGGCTGTCTGTTGGCTGAATGAAGACTTCATAATTCGGCTTTATAGCCGCTAATGGCAAATTAGGCGACACATTTACCCCTGTGAATACCCGCGAATCTCCGAATCCACGAACTGCTCAATCTTTTCCTATGCTCGGAGTTTTCTTTGCCCTTATTGAAATTAATAAGGAAAAATGAAACGGAGAATGGAAACGGAAGTGGAAGTGAAGGTAGCCCTGCACACGATCAGCTGTCGAATCGAGCCTCAGGTATACTCAGGTTGCGACCCTCACCCCCCTTTCTGCCAAAGGACTTGAGTTCTTTGTTTTACCGCGGCTGGGAAATTCTTTTGACTTGGCAAATGTGCGCATGAATAAAATTAAGTTGATGGCGTTACCATTTCCATTTCCGCTTCCTGCCTCCAACGTAGAGTTGCAGATAGAGCAGGAGCAGCACCCCCCCCCCCCCCCCCCCAAAACTTCGGGGTTGCGGAGTGGCTCTGCTCCAAGGTTCGAGACTGTGAAGTGAAGTGCGCATGAAAAGCCACTTGAATGCCATAAGAATCATTAAAAAACGTTTGTTTTTCTGTTTATGCCCGAGAGTGGATTTTGTGGTAATGAAAATACTCTCGTACTCGAACAAAGAATGTTTTCGTGCCAAGAAGAGAAAAAAAAACACACAAATACACTAATAAAAACGAAAGAAATGGAAAGGGTGGAAGGGGAGACGAAGGGGATACGAAGGGGAAGGAATAAACAAAGGCCGAAATGAATTAGACAACTTAATTATAAATGAACTGGGAGGAGCCTGCCAGACAAAGGATTTGCTCTCGCTCATTGTTGTGCCGAAGAGGCCTGCTCTGCTCCGGCCGCGGCCTCGAAATCAAGTTCTCCTCAAGGAGTCCGTGCCCTTTCGCACTCCGGCAGAGTTGCCGAAAAATTTACAAAATTCTGTTTACCCACTCATTAGGCGGAAGGGAGCGGGA
This sequence comes from Drosophila helvetica, assembly GCA_963969585.1. NCBI lineage: Eukaryota > Metazoa > Arthropoda > Insecta > Diptera > Drosophilidae > Drosophila > Drosophila helvetica. Next base: position 548,364 of record OZ018401.1, on the reverse strand, counting down.
GCGAGAGCGAGCGAGCGGATTCCGAGCTCCGGAGTTCTCCAAGAACAACAACGGAATTAACAAGTTAAACACTCAACGAACTGACTCCGCAATGACGAATGCCAAACTGAATGCAATTACCAAAATAGGTAAGAGTTCTGGACTGAGTAAGGGCTTTCTGGGAAAAGCAATTTGACAAGGAGGCCGGACTGCCGGATGTGATGAGGCTAGAGCTGGAGCTGGCATTGGAGCTGGATCGAGAAGCCAATTCCTTTGTTCTTAATTGAGTTTCTTCGATTATTTTTGACGAGCCGGAAAGTGCATTAATACTTGAGAGAGAACGAAACAGGAAATGCAATAAACTTCAATGGAATCGAATAGAATGGAGGAAGGGAGAGAGAGGTGGGGCGTTGGTAGTGTACATAAACAAGTCAGATAAGATCTATGTATTCAGATGCAAGAAAAGATTCCGTGTCGCATTCTGAGTGGCATTGAGAGAGAGGGAAGGGCAATGAACGCAGCACTCGGCAATAGTTTCACCTATGTACAGGACTGCACATACAAATACGTACACTCGTATGTATACAGTAAGGATATATGTATCCATTCGGTGCTCAGAAAGTACGGGGCGGAGCCAGCAGCAGCAGGCCACGCCTCTGCAACATAGAATCGCCGTTGTCATAAAAATCCCTAAAAGCGGCAACAAAGCTCCGCAAGTGGGAGGAGCTTTCGCTTTTGCTTTCGTTTTTGCTTCCGCCGAGAGCGAGAGAGCAAGCTCAACATGAACAGAGAGGGACAGAGATAGAGATAGAGCGCAGCATGAAGGAGCGAGCCATCACTACAAAAGTTGCATTTTTTTGCTTCTGTGCTTCTCCTCTGTGGCCCGTGGGGGAGGGATGGGGGACTGGAAAGGAATGGAATGGAAAACTTTGCAACTGACATTCGAGTTGATGCGCCAGAAGTGGGAAGTGGCGGCAAGTGGGGCAGACAAAAGTCAGCTGCAAGTTCTGTTTATCTAACCGTTTTGTTTTTTTCCCCATATCCTCGCCCACACAAAGGAATCAAGCAAATAAACACGTCACTTACATCACCAGAGAGGGGCACGGCTGCGGGTATGGGTAGCATGAGGCCATGCCAGTACCACCCAAGTATTTGTCACTTTGGGGACATGTGTGAGGACGACGACAACGGAGACGATGACGATGACGGGAAGCCCCGAGCCACAGAAGGAGCTCAACTCTCGGCAAAACCCATCAACATCATCTTTGCACTGTCGTCCTTAGGAATTGTTCAGGCCAGAGCCCGAGCCAGAGCCAGAGCTCGGGAGGAGCTGAGGAGCGGCTGCCGCAGACAGGCCTACAAGTCGAGAGGCTGTGGAGCCCCACACAGACTCACACAGACCCACACAGACCCCCAGTTGTGGCAGCTGTCGCTGTCGAGAATCTCGCAAGGCGCAACACGTTGCCCGAAGACGCTGCAAGGTGCCTGCTGCTGGTCTGACTTGATGATGCCTTACCAAGGTCCTCTCCGTCCGGGTCGTAGTAAATTACTTTTTGTTTATCAAGCAGCCCACACGCACACACACACGTGCGATTTGCATAAGGATGTGCTTATGATGTGCTCGGATTAGGGCGCAATGGACTGGAGACCGAAGTTGTGTGGGGGAGGAACTCCTCTGCAGGAATCTAGCTATCTAGACATCTACATAATATTAAGACAAAGCTCGTTGAGCCGTAAGACGATTTAATCGAGCTGAAATAATGGACTAAGGCACCGGCACCGGCACGGACACACACAAGGATACGCTCCTGTCCTGTCCTGTCTATTATACGTATACTTGTTGAAGGGGTCCTTCCTCCCCTTTACTGTCTTTACCGGAGGCGGCATGTGGCTGAAGGAAAGGAGGGCCCCGGGAACATGCAATGAACCGAATTTAGAATGTGATGCCCCTATCGAATTTATGGCTTATCTGATTTCCAGCAATTAAAAACAGAATTCCAAGGAAAGGACTCCCCCTCTCTTTTCCCCTGCTCTCCTGAGCGTCACTGGCTCTGTCTCGCTTGGAAGCGCTTTAACGCAATCAAAACATTTATAAAGCTTTAGACGCCGCCGTTTGCCAAAAACAAAAATTCGGTGGTTGTTGTTTTAATTAGATTTCCAAGGCTCAGCCCAGGAGCCGGGGACCAGGACGATTCGACTGTCTAAATTGCCACAGCTGTAAGGGGTTAACGTTAACGTTCACGTTCCCATCCCCTCTACCTCTACCTCCACCCCCACCCTTCTAACCCTCTTCTGCCATTCTGTTGTGGCCGGAAAAGAGCCGAAGAGCGGAATATCCTCGTTCCCTATAGCTATTGCCGTTACCTTAGTGGGCCCGAAATACCCCTGACTTGCAGGGTATCCTGCAGGGTACGCAATAATCTGCCTCTGGCAATCTCGACACTGAAGTGTGCCGCACTGCCGGCGTCGCTGCCAGCTAGAGCAGAGCAGAGCAGAGGCAGAGCCAACGCGTTGCCGCTTAAATTAATGAAGAAATAAAGACGCACGAGATTTACGCGCTTTAGGTGAGTCCAGAAGGGGGAGAGGCAGAAGGGAGGCAGGAGGCAGAGACGGAAGTATGCAGAGAAGGATTCATGAAATGCCGCACAACGGCTCCCAGGGGCACGATAAAAATCGAATTAATAAGAGTTGAGTATAAATGAGCCTGGAAATGTCAAGCGCAGGATTTTTCAGAGCCACGGAGGCACGCACAATGCCACATTTGTATACATTATTATTTTTATTGAGATTCGTCTGAGATTTTCATTCGTTAGATGTAATTAGCCCTTGGCTGAAAGCAAGGAAAGGGGTAGACACCGACAGAGTCGAAACAATGATAACAATGGGAGACATAGAGAGAGAGAGAGAGAGAGAGAGAGTTTCGATTACGGGCAGGTCCAAAAAAGGAACCACACCTCATCCAATAGCGCCAGTGTGTGTGTTTGTGCGTGTGTGTATGTGTGGGAGCAAAGGATAATTGATGCATCGCAAGTGCATGTGACAATTCCATGCGTCACTCGTCCTGCGGCCCATGTTTCTCCCGTTGTCTAGTGTCAGTCTCTCTTAATGCATCGTCTGTCGCCGGTCGCCAGTCGCCTGTCCTTTTGTGCCACAGGTGTTTAGGCTAATAACCAAGCCAGTGCCACAAGCCGTTTATGCCAATGAACACAAATCACGCACGCATGGATCACACACACGCCCACAATTAGACACAGAGACGTACACGTACATACACATACACTGAAAGAAAAATGAAACACTAAAAGCAAAAAGAAACTCACCCATATTTAAATTAAATATTCGCAATACAAATATAGTGTAATTAAATATAATTCACTTTGATTTAAATATAAATGTATTATATTTAATCCATACATACATATATGAAATTCTATAAAATATTTATAATACATTAAATTTGTTGGAAATGTAATGAACCCAAGTATGAATATATTTAATTAATATATGAAATATAATCAATCTAAATATGAAATATAATTAAAACAAATATTTTCATATTACTTTCAACACTTGAATTTCAAAATTTAAATCGAAATGCAAATATGAAAATTTCAGGGCGTTTTTTCTCTGGGTGTACATGTGTAAGTAAATTATGACAAATGTCCTTGACAGCGTCGGCGGACAGTTGTTGTAACCCTTTACGGCCCATGGCTCCGTGTGACATGGCATGGATGAGGATGAGGGCCGAACACATTTTGTGGCAGCTGTAACTAACAACAACATGCACACAACAAATTACCCATTTAACACAACACCAACACAGGAGCAGCAGTTGCAACGTTCAGGAGGAGGAGACGGAGGCATGGCTTACCCTCACCGAAGCAGATGAGTGCTGCTTCGATATAGCACCATCCATAACATACATATGTATACCCTATATAAGAAGACTTACATATCTGCTAATGCATTTTATTATCTCTCTCATATCCATATCCATACTGTGCCTTATTTCTGAAGAGTGTCCGCAGTGTCGCCTCGAAACAATTTGGGATTTTCCTCTCTCTTTGCTTGTGTTTATAATTATTCAATTCAATTAATTCCGTTTACGCCTTTTGGGCCAGACCCGACTCTGATTTCAGCTGCAGCTGGCGCTGGCGCTGGCCCTTTGCTCGAGGATATACACTCCGTGTTCCTGTTCCTGTCCCTGTCCCAGTTCTCGCCTCGACTCTGCTCGTTGTCCAGCAGCCATATCCGCTTCCGCTTTCCACTCTGCAAGGCGCTCATGTGTGCCTGTGTCTTTATCTGCTGCCCACGCCAGTGTGTGGATGCTTTTTTGGGTCAGGATCGATGTCAGCCTCGAGTGCGGCAACCTCTGCCTCTGCCTCAGGGTCCGACTCAGACCCGCACTGCTGTGGCTATGCAAGAATTTTAGCTATCCGGAGCAGCAGGCCCTTGCCAGGGTCCCAGGGTCCTTGCCGGACCAAGCAGATAGGCCTCGTCTCTCCGTAGTTTGCACATGGAATTCCTGGCATAGTTCTGTCCCAAACTTTTGTCTTGGTTTGCTTTTGTTTTGCGGCGAAATGGGAAATGAAATCCTTTTGATACCAGCAGAAGCAGAAGCAGGAGCAGGAGCAGCAGTTAGGGGAAGGAAACAAACGAATTTCATTTATTTTTTAATAAAGTTATATTTGTTGTTAGCATTAATCCTCTCAGAATTGCTTTTATGCTTGTTTTCGTGCTTGTGCATGTGTTTGTGTTTGTCCATGTCCAACAATGGCCGTATCCGTTTCCGCTGGCCGAAAAAAATATTTCAAATTGCTCAAACCAGCCAGAAATAAAGGGAAACAATCAGAAATGGCAGTAGGCAAGAAATATTCGCACGAGAACCGAAACGGGTGGGACGGGACGGGACGGGACGGGACGGTACGGTACGGTACGGTACGGTACGGAAGCTGCAAATAGAATTATCGTGAAAAGTTTTTCCAGTTTTACAGGCATGCCACAGATATGCTTGATGCGTGTGCTATGATGCCTATACATATAGTACGAAATGTATACGTGTGTGTGTGTGTTTGTGTCTGAGTGTGTTTGCGAGCATCCTTATCACTTCCGTCATAAATTTCAGTTTGCTTTTATATTTCTATTAAAAACTAACAGAGCAGCAGCAGAGCAGGAGACCTCCTTGGGTTTTCGCCCATAAATCAAATGGGAAGCCCAGAAGCAGAAATCAGAAAAAAATATAGACACTCACTCGCACCACAACACAACACACACATGGGCCGGCAACTAAATCGCAATACTCGTAATATGAAAAATAACAAAAGGGCAAAGGGCAAACGGCAAACGGAAAACGGCAGCTGAATCCCCCAAGCCCAGTGCAATCTGCCACGTGCTACGTGATCTCGCCACACACGCATGCAAATGTGGCAACATTAGAATTTTCAACAGTCCTGCCTGCCCGCCAGGAGCCGCAATAAAATCTTTGTTTTTTATCTTTGCCCGTGGCTTCTTTCTTGCCATCTCCGACTGCAGCATCGTTTGTCATTATTCAAATTCCTCAGACAGCCCAGCCCACACCACACCACACGAACTGAACCGAACCAGAATCCAGATCCCCAATGATGCTGTCTCCGGCCCATATTGAGGACAGCAGCACTATGGTCCCCGAGTTCCGGGATAGAGCTTCCACACGCACGCACGGAGTTGTCAAGTGACAGTGACAGCTTTTATAATGTGGCAGACCTCGAAATTAAATTAAATGCTAACTTCAACAGCTCTAGTCAATGTAAATTGTGTTTCGTTGCGGAGAATAGTTCATTGTCCAGTTTAGGCCATGCCACATACAGAATGCAGCATCGGGGAGTATCCCACAGCCGATTAGGAGCAATCTTCAGCTATTTATTCAGCAGCGAACCCGTACACGTACTCCAGAAGGACTCGTAGAGCTGTAGATTATTTCGATGTGGATCGGATACCTAATCATACAAAGGAGTACGAATTGGGGAGAGCATCATACGACACTTTTCTCTCTTCCTGGAATTGTGACATTTGTGAGATAAAGTTTCTGGCACTTTTGTGGCACCACTCTGAATGTGCAGCAATAAAAAGCAGAGAGAGGAAGAAGAAAGAAAGAAATTAAATGTGCCTCTTATCTCACTCAAACTTCAAACACATTATGCAGTCAGCCGCAGGGCGGGGAGCTGGGTGCGGGTATGTGGCACAAACAATACTCAGGTATCATAAGCGCAATCAGCGTCCTGCGACCCACGTCTCGCGTCACACAGCAGCCAGAGAATGTTTGAATTGCTGTCATTAAAATGTTGACAAAGGCGCAAAAAGGTGTAAAAACCGCAGTGTGAGGAGGGACGGTGGACGGTGGATGGGTACCGGGATTCCCCTTTCATCCCTTTCTCACTTTCCACTTACCACTTGCCCATCTGTAATGAGTTTTGTTAATATGGCGGCCACAAATGGGGCCATGAGCATTCATATTCGCCATCTCCGCCGCATTCTCATTCTCATTCGTATTCCTTTTCCCATTATTTCCCACATACATATTTAAAGCATTTTACACATTGCATCTGACAGAATGATGAGCCCCGGAAAACGTAATTGTCGGGGCACAACAGAAGATCGACCTTGCTGTACCCTCGCTGGGGGATATCGGAGATGTATCAGAGATGAGGCAAGGCCACACAGGGCACATAACCCAGTGAATGGACTCTCTTGGCTCTTTGGCTCCCGCTTCCCTCTCCTCTGTGTGAGCAGGGGCAACATTCCGGGCCAGGTCCGGGCCAAACTCAAGTGCCACATAACCACCGCTCCCAGGCCCCCCTAGCCCCGCTCAGGCGGCGCAAACCGGTGTAACCCTTGAAAGCGCCAATCAAGTGGCTGGGCTACATGCGTAATTTGCACGCCAAGTGGCGGACGGACCTTTCACTTTCGCACTCCTCTTCTCTCCGTGCCGTGCCTCCTCTTGGCAGGGCCATCGTCTGGTAATTAAATTTTGGTACTGCCGCATTGCCTGGCAAAGTGTGAAAATCATAAAAAGCATCATGTATACGCCGAGTGGTCCCCAAAAATGTTGAACAATTCACACGGCGCGCTAGGGCTAATTAAGCGCTCGGCCTCGTCTCGCACTTGAGAGCAGCAGCAGATCCCCGATCCCCGTCCCCGTCCCCGTCCACACACAAAAAGGAAGGAAGGACTCTTTACGGCGTACCCATGAATGGGTGTGTGATTTCCATATTTTGATAATTTTTGATGATGTGCAGCAGTCAGTGGAGTAGCAAGTCTGGCAAGGACTGGAACTCCTGGAACAAGCGTTAGGCAAACCGGAAATTAACTTAATAATGAGTGGTTTGGCGTGCGTGTGTGTGAGTCTGTCTGACTGGCTGAGTGTGTGTTCAAAAAGATAACACATATTCAGATGGATGAAAATAAAACTATTCCCTCAAATGAAGGCAATGGCTTGAGAAAACTCTCGCCGTATCTGGCCGCTCGTTAATGAGAGAGAGTAGCGGTGGTGGAGCGGTGCTGGGGCGATGGTCACTTATCACCCACTTCAGCCGCCATTCTAACCTCATCGCACTGTGTATTTGTATGTGTATGTGCATGTGCATGTATACGTGTATGGATATATATTTAAAATTAATGACATCATAAATTAGCCTTAATTATTGTAATGAGCCCCAAGTAACATTAATGAGGCCCCCTGCCATGTCCTTATGCCCCGCTTTCCAACCCCTTCTATCCCCTGCACCTGAGAGCCAGAGCCAGAGACAATTCAACTTAAAATGTATTAATTTATGGCGCTGGCCATGTGTTAGGGCCAATTAGGGATGTCGCGTTTTGTAGTGGGCGCGAAATCCACGCAATTAAATGCACCTGATGACAGCGGCAGTGGCAATGGCAGTGGCAAGGGCAGGGGCACGGAAGGTAGAGGAGAGACACATTAATCACACACACGGAGAGAGAGAAAGGGAGGGGGAGTGCGGATTATGGATTTGTTTGATGCACTAAGGGTTGCATCATCCCCGGGCAGTGATATCTTGAAGAGCTACAGGTGATCTTATGCGATGGTCTCTGCTTCATAAATCTCATCCTTATCGTGGGCGGAGGAGGAGACAGCATACACTTGGTAGTCCAAATAAATTACGGGGTCGGCGCAAGCAAATAGCAATAAATTAAAAATATATCAATGGAATTAGCCAGCAGCAGGATGAACAGAACCGAACAGAACAGAACATCAGAACGCAAAAGGAAAATGGAAAAAGCTGCAAAAAAGAACAAGAAACTGTTTTCATTTAGATTTGGGGGCGGGCGGAAGCGCGCGGAGGGTATTGGTTAAGGAAACAAACAAACAGCAATGAAACCAAGTAAACAGACAGACAGACAGCTTCTGAACAAGCAAACAAACAACAAGCGACGAGGCTATGCCAGGGCCAGGGGCAGAGGCAGAGGCAGTGGCTGCAGCTGAAGCCGGAAAGGAAAAGGCCAAGGAAAAGACCACGGCAGGCACTCAGCCACCACCCATCACCCAGCAGCCAGCAGCCAGAACCAGCACCAGCACCCCCTTGGAGCCTTTCAGAAATGCGCAAATGAAATTTTAATTTTTTCCAGCTTTTCCTTTTGCCTACTTTTAATTCCTTCTACGCTTTTGGACATCGTTTTTTTTACGCCACTGCTCAAGATGTGGCCATCAGGCAGGGCTTGAGGCGGGATCCGTGGCGATTATGCACGGTAAATCATTTCGACATTTTCCCGTTCATAAGCACGTAATTTGACTTGATTTTTTAGCCGCCGCCGCCGCCGGCCATTTGGTTTATTGACTGCCGCCTCAGCCTGTGGCACGACAGGGTCGCCGTGGCCGTCGCCCCAAGAAGTTGATCCGTGGAATGGGGCATGCCCACGACTCCGCATATAATTGCGGTTAATTAAGGCGATTTTTTAGGGCCGCGTCAAGTGAGCGTTAAAACAAATGGGATACCCAAACCCCCTGACCCCTCAATGAGAGTTTTGATTTCGGGAGAAAGGACGATGGAACAGGAATGGATGAGGAACCATAATGGGTTCCGATAAGGAATGATCTACTACCGTTCCTTCGCTCTTCGATTTTCCGTCTGTGGTGCCTTTCCTGTCACCCTGCCATTCCCATTTCTCCCTCTCAATGTCCATCCCTTCGCCTTATTCACCTGCCCTGCTGCTTCTGCGGATGCTTGTTGGTGCCAGTTTGGTGGTGTCTCTGGTAGTCTTTTATCCCCATTTTTTCCACATGCTTATGCCCAAATAAAAAATTGATTATTAATGATGGAACTGGAACCCTCCCTCCCGTACCCTCCCCTTCCCGAGGTCAAGCGGCAGAAAAAAAACGCCCTAAGAAATTAATTATGGAAATTACTTGGCCTGTCTACCCGAAGGACAGACACCGCCGTTCCACGCTCTCCCGTTCTGCTCCTAATCGGCTTGTGGCTTGATTTATTTAAATTTCGGGAATGGAATTTTGTGTCCATTTTTTCTTTTGCCCACATCCTTCGGGTCATGTTCAAGTGGCGATGACGCGATGGTACGTGGCAGGATGCTTTCTCTTCAGAAAATAACAATTTATTTTCATTAATTTGCGCCTTAACCCCTTGACGGCATAACTTCATTAAGAATGCACGCTGCATGGCCCTTGATCGAAATGGGATGCCATTCTGTGTAACCCTTCCGCACCGCACCCCGCACCACGCACCCCTTCAGCGGAGTACTCAGTGTAATTATTGCAATCTGTTCGATTTTGGGACACACTCAGTGGCTGGTCGGAGAGGGACGGGGAAAGGGGAAAGGGGCTTCGCTGGCATGGTTGGGTATCGCTAGCATTTTGCAATTTGGAAATGCAAATTAATTGCCACATGGCCCGGCTGGGAACACAGAGCGTCCGCGCCGTAGAAGTGTTGCGGCATTAGGACGACTGGCCATTAAAGTAAATTGTAATTGGTAATTCTGGTAATTCCCCCTGTTCCTCCCATTCCTGGTACCGGGGGTATGGGGATGGGGCTGAAGCTGGGACTGCGACTGCGACTGGGGTTGGGGCTCGCGAAACCCCCATCCATGGGCCGCGATTCTGGCAAGTTCTGCGAATTTTCCAACCAACGCTCTCCGGGGTTGGTTGCACAGCGCCGTTGGCCTTTATTTTCTTTTTTTTTTTTGTGCCAATATTAAAAGTCATAATTCAATTTTATTGCAAATGTTTCAGGTGCCTTAATCATTTCTAATATCCTGCCTGCCTTCCTGCCCGCCTGCCTGCCCTTCAGTTGTTCCGCTGCTGGGATGATGCAGTGTATCAGACAGTGTCAGACATTGCTGCCCTGCTCCCGGCTACCGCTCCACCCATAAATACTAATTTCACAGGCAATAAAGGCGCAACATTTGCCAGGCGGCCTCGGAGCCGCGACTGGCGACGACGACTCCTCACGTTCACGTAGCATTGCCATTTTGATTGCTGCCAGACATTTGCCAGATAACAGATAATGGAGAGAATAGCATAGACAGTCCACGGAATGGACTGGCAATTTTTAATGGATTACAGCGCGCATCGAGATTCAGCAGCTGCTCCTTGCCTCACCTCTGAAGGGGAGGGGTAGGAGTAAGAGGAGGAACACATGGAGCAAAGCAGGAGCTGAAGCTGGAGATGATTTGACAGCGGCCTTTGGCAGTCGCTGTTTAGTGTCAGCTCCGCAAATAGTTCGAGGCCACTAATTAGAAGGGGGTTTCACAGGCGACCCACACCCAGCCCACTCCTCCCAAGGATACCCACATCAGTTGCAGGAACCGCAGTTCAAAGACTCCCCCAAAGTAGCCACTGGCCAGCAGCAAACACACTCACACAGCTACGAGATACTTGTAAGATCTGGCCGCTCACAACGAACACCAGACACTCTGCACTCTGCAATCGCGGTAGAGGGTCGTGTGCATCCGTCAGCATTTGTTAAGCGGAAGGATGGGCCTTTGAAGGGTATGGGGCAGTCTTATTGTAACCCTTTGGAGGCTGCTCTTCGCATTGTTGCGGTTAGGGTTGGGCAGGGCAGGGCAGGGGCCCTCTACCCTGGTCTGGTCCGGTAGATGGGGGTGTGTCCGTATGCATGGCTGTGTCTGTGTCTGTGTCAGTGGCTGTGTCCGTGTGTGTGTGTATGTGATTATACATAACGGTTCATTGCCTGGCAAGCAACAGCAGGAGCGACAGGAGCTGGGGGCCTGGAGCAGTAGCAACAACTCCGTCTAATCACTGTCACATGCAGGCGTCGCTTACGCATTCAAAGCGAATCCGAGACAAAGGCCTCCGCTCCGTAGTGGGCTCCGGAGGTTGGGGCACCGGACAATGCAACTCTCACAGAAACCGAGACAGAGAGAGAGAGAGAGAGAGAGAGCGTGGAGGGGTGGACTGGGGCCAGTGGGCTGCTGTTAATTCGATTAATTACAACAATCAGCGGCATGTTTCATGTGGCAGCGACAGTTTTCTGCGTGTCTGTGGGCCGTGAGCAGTGGGTGGAAGCTTAACAAATTGCCCAATGCTAATGATGCGTCCCCTGCCTCTGCCCCCTGCCGCTGTCTGCCTCTGTCACTGCCTCAGTGTGTGGCAACAATCGAAGCATAATGACAATGATAGATTTGCCAATATCTGTCATGTTTATGAGCAAAACAAAGCGAGAACGAGGAATAGGAGGAGGGAAGGCGGGCATTAAAGGAGAAAAGAGAAAAGAAAGCAGAGGAAATGAAATGAAATGAAATGAAAGGGGGAACGGGCAGGCAGAGAAGAGAAGAGGAGAGAAGAGAAAGAACAACAGGACATAATTGGATATAACATTTATACGCAATCATCGACAGATTGCAAAACGATTAAGCCAACCCTCGTCCTGTGTGTCCTGGAGAAAGTGAAGAAGAGAGAGAGATGGAGTCACACCGAGACGTGGATGCCCTGTCTCTCGATGAGAGAAATCGTGGAAAGGCGATGACGATGGCGATGGCTATTGGAATAGTAGTTTCAGGGCTAATCACAAAGCAGGCATCTCCCTGACATCTGAAGGAAAAGCAAAAGCAAAAGCAAATCTAATCAGGCAAGGACCAAGCCAATGCCAAGGATAAATGCGGGCCGAGGTGGCTCGCCCGAAGGGTAGAAGTGGGAATGGACACAAGGGGGCGTGGTTCACTTCATTTACTGTTCGCTCAACGTTTTTCCGAAAAACAGAAACAATCAACTTAATTTGGCGCCCGCTGAAAGCCCTGTGGCAGATAAATTAAGTCATTAGTTCGAGCCTCAGACTTGCCGCAGGAGGTGGGTGGCACTGGGGGGCAGTGGGTAGCAATGGTTAGCAGTGGGTAACAGTGGTGGAGAGACAGAAGAAAGTTCCCAGCTAAAGTGGAAAATAAATTGGCAAACGTTTGTTTTGAGATTAACCGCGATTAGACCGGGCGGATGGGTGGATGGGTGGTCGGAGCTATAGACGGAGCGTGGGGAATCGTAGCAAATGTTGCCATTATTTGATAAGCTCAAACATAGACATGGACTCTGCCCCCCAACCCCAACCGAATCCGAACCCAACCCCTGCCTCTCCTCTTCCCTCACGACATTGTGCCGCCTTCCATGTGTTTGTGTAAACAAATGGCAAATGCGAGAATAATCGTAGGAGATTAAAAAGTTTCATGAGCCCGCACAAGCCAGAAAGACGGTGACTGAGAAGGTGGAGAAGGAGAAGGAGAAGGAGAAGGGGAAGAAGCAGAAAGGGGAGCTGCTGAAGGCAGACCAGCCTTGACGCGAGACAAATGAGTAGCGCACGTGAAGCGCCCGTGTGTCTTCCCCTGTCTCCCTTGGCTCCCAATACCACATCGACATCCACATCCACATCCTTGTCCCAGACCCAGCTAATTTATGGCGCCGGCATACAAATTACTTTCGGGTTTCGGCTTTCCAATCCCCAATCCGCAGCCGAAGCCTACACAGGGGGGTTGGGTTTGGGGAAGCCCAAGAGAAGCAACTATCCCCCAAAACTATCAGTAGAGAATCAGGAATTGAGTGAGCAACTAACAAGTTATTAAGATCCAGGCTGTAAGCCGACTGGTTTGTCCGAGAGAATCATAGCCTGTTTACACTACAGTTGAGTTATTGAGTTATTGAGTTTCGGGCAAAACTCGAGTTTCATTTACATGGGGCAGCATAGGGGCCCTAGAGGTGGCAAAAAAGTTGAGTTTAGGTTGAGTTTCAGTCGAGTTTTCCGATTTTCCGAATATTTCAACCCTGATCTGCCTATCGTGGAAATATCACCACTAAAAAAACAACAAAAAACAAATGTGATTATGGAGAAAAAAGGTAAACAAACAAATATTTCCTAAAAACAATACTTTTAATACAATTTTATCCCTAGATACGAGATTTGTTTGGTCACTTAAGGCCTTACAGGCATTCCTGGGCTTTTGGCACATTTTTAAAAATAAATAAGCAAATAAATGAAACAAAATTGTACTTTTTTAAATTTTTATTTATATATATGTTCATGAAATGGCGTTTGACACAGCAAATAGACACACTACAGTATGATATTCCGCAGAGGATCCTAGGCAATGGCTATTCTCTTCTACAGAGGGATTGTCAGTCGAAAATTAGTGTCTTTCTTTTGGAGTTTGGGCAACAGTCCATCAAGTATGTTGAACGCATGCCTTTCCAGGCGGAAATTTTCCTAAAAAAAGGCATCAGAGTTCTTCGCAACGTCCTCCTCCCAAAATGATCCATATCGCGGCTATTATAATTCAATATTATTATAAAATAGAAGCACTTGAAAATGAAATGCCAATTTTTTACCAGGGTCCAAATGCGTGTATTTAAAATGTTATCCAAATACTCCACAGTTTGTGCACACATTGTCGCCAAATCAATACATCACACCATCGCTGCTTCTAGCTGCGCCGAATACAACATAAATGTTTCCTCGAAGTTCATATTTGCGTAATTTAATAATTTAAAAAACAACGCACGCTCGTGTTTGCCAGCAAGCCAAAACTCAATAACTCAATAACTCAATAACTCAACTTTTGTGTAGTGTAGACACCAGTTCTGAGTTATTGAGTTTCCTCGGTTATCGATAGGTAACTCACTGTAGTGTAAATAGGCTATCAAACTTTCTTTCAAACACTATTTGCTGATTTCCAACACTGCCATTCTTACTAATGATGGTATGATATTAGACTTTGCTTAATTTGATGCGAAGAGAGAGATAGCATAATAGACAAAACCCAAAATTAATGTTCGTAGTCGTCTCTAAGCACGACTGCCGGCTATCAGTCGTATAACTGAACCTCAATTTGTAACAAAATGATGTTTTCCAACACACACACACAGCCAGCCAGTAAAATCGTATATAAAATCATATATGTATATGTATATCCAGCCAAAGTTGAAGCTTTCTACCATTTTTAATGTTTCCAATTTTTTTATTTTATAAGTTTAGAAGAAGAAGAAGTTTACAATATTAAATCCAAGAGTTAATGTTTCCTATTTGTGGCATTTTGTTTTTTTTTTACATTTTGTTCGCTATGGTCCTACTCTTAGACTATACTTCTTTAAAGACATTAATTCCCAACAAAATAAGCTACTAATCATTAAAATGGTCCAATGAATGACAAATGTACAATTTTTTGAGTACCTATATTGTTTATTTCTTATTGTAGGCTGTATCGTACCCGCAGAGGAAACACTTGGAAGAACATACCTTCATACATGTTTGGTGTAGAACAGCCATCGATCAGCAGTACGGAATGTATAGTTCCTATTCCAAAAACTGTTGCATGTTGCATGTTGCATGTTGATAGCGTCTTTCAAGGACGGGAATTGGTAAAAACTTGTGAGCGACCAAAAGTGGGTCCAACTGATGAATTACAAGGAATTTTGAAAAAAAAAGTGTTTGAAAATTTCGCTTTCAGTGTAGATTGTGTCCATATCACATATTTATTTTGTGTATAATAATACCAGTAGGCCGAAATATCAAAAAAAATAGAATATGGGCATTTCCGCGGGTCCCGAACGAACTTTCGTACGCTTTTGATTTACAACAAAATAGAAAACAAAAATGCTTCCCACCTTTTCTTTGCCAATTCGATAACATTTTGTAAGTTCTATCTTTATTGCAAAGTAGAGGTTGAACGAGTTTTAGTTTTCATAATGGTTTTAATAAACATGTGGTCGCGAACGTATGCGAAATAAAAGACTTTGGCTTAATCTAGTAAAATGCAAAAATCGGCGAAATGGAAAGGAATATTTTAAAACTATTAATTTATTTTAACAGAGGATTAATAAAGCTTCTGATAGTTTTCTTAAAAATTAAATTAATAACTCGCGAACGTACGGTCGCGTATGGAACCTCACATTTTCCCATGAATCAAATTATATTTGCTTAATACACAGCTTTGTAGGCTTTTAAGAGAGACTTTGAGAAAATATTATCATATTTCTGATAGCAGAAAGTAGTAATGGAAAATATGACTGCAAAAATACCAAAAAATAACGAAAAGTGAACTTTTGCTTATTTGAATAGGTTTTCAGATCAAAGTTGATGAAATTATATGTACATTAAATTATCTGAGTTTGCATATGTTTAGAAAATATTACCGGGATAAAAGTATATGGAAATGTGTTTTTATTGCTTCGGTTGATTTATAGATACTATTGATCTGCTACTGAGAGTCCAACCATGAATCCATAGGTGCTCAGGCAAAGGAAAGGTCAACAT
Source organism: Drosophila helvetica (assembly GCA_963969585.1). Classification (NCBI taxonomy): domain Eukaryota; kingdom Metazoa; phylum Arthropoda; class Insecta; order Diptera; family Drosophilidae; genus Drosophila; species Drosophila helvetica. Next base: position 532,627 of record OZ018401.1, on the reverse strand, counting down.
CAAGAGCAAAAGATAACATGGACAGGAATATATATATATATATATATATATATATATATACTCTTCGAGTACCGGATATAAAAATCTCGAGAGCGACTATTTAAATTTTAAATCTATCCTGAGGCAAGAATATTTAGCTACGAATTATCTGAATATCTGAAGATTAGCATCCTGTACGGCATACTTCGCTGCCCAATTTCCCATTCGGATTCTGCGAAGAGAGCTCCCCCACACTTGTTTCGCATCAGATCAGGAGTAGATCACTGGTCATCTCTGCGGGGTACACACTCGACTCGTATGTTCTCGAAAGGTTAAGAAGCACAGAACAGATAGAGGTACCCTCCATCCAGGTCTACAGCCTAATATTTGTCTCGTTTAAAGTACCAAATCACTGTCGCACAGCTTAATACATATATGTTTTTGAAAGGTTGCTCAAGAGGATAACTCTAATTAGAAGGGTTCGGCATCCAATGCTCTGCTCTTGCCTAATAAGTGATGTCTAATTAACAAATGTCTCATTCTGCAAAAGCCACATGGATAACATAATTAATGCAGTTGCAAGCAGTGCCCAGGAGTCCACTCCTAGGACAAGAGTATATCTTTGGCAGAGGGTGGTTCAACCCAATTACAGCCCAATCACATTCTGATCGATGTTTGAGCAATTATGTATTTAACTTAAACTGTTTACAAGTATAATCAAACTCTGGAGAACTGGAGCTGGGGTTCTACGAACTCACGAGTAATAATATATAGAGAATTCATTCCGCGAGAGTGAGGGATGGGGGATTAGATCTACTACGAGTATTACTCGATTCTACTTTCGACCCTTTTGCCAGCCGATTAGCCTTTTGGGGGCGGCTCTCGTGCATTCGCTGCATGCGATGCCAAAGTTTTTAATTAAATCATGAGCATTACCACACGTTATAAATATTACCCGAGGGTTAGAACTGCAACAACCGCCGTTGTTGGTTGGATGGATGGGGGGGGGGGGGGCGAATGGGTGCCAGGTGCCCGGTGCCAGGGCGAGTGTGGGAGTGGGAGTGGGGGAGACAGTGATCAAGACGAATAGCTGCACAGGGGGTGCTCGCACTCCCCCTACCACTCTCAATCCCCGATTGCAGCGGTAGTTTGTCTGCATCAGATAGCGGTCTTTGCCACAGAAAAAGCGCAACATCAGGGAAGGATGGAGATGGAGGAAGGGAAGAAGCGACTCGGCAACGCCTCCTACGCTCAACTGAGCTCTGTTAAGGGCTCTGTTAGCGGCTCTGTAAGCCCTTGAGCTCTCGGCCACGGGCGCTTTTTTTTCTTGGCGCCTTGCCTCCTTTGGTGGCGTTGCGGCTGCTGCTGCTACTGCTGCTTCTGATAGGGGTGGCACTAGGAGACTGGGGTGGGGCGTTACAGAAAGAGGGCGTTTACCAAATCGCACGCCTTTCTCTCGCTCTATTGCTCTCTCGCTCACACCCGAGAGATGTTTGCTCGCTCTCCTCAAGACGCCGATGATGGAAACGAAGGCGAACACGACGACGACGACGATTATTTGACATTTGGCCACTCCTACGTCTACGTCCACACCTTCCCTTCCATTCTCCATCCCCTTCCCCATTCTCATTCTCATCCCATTGGCAACCCCATCTTGACATGTGGGTCAGGACATTTCCGCTGCCCCTGGAGGGTGGGGTTGGGGCTGGGGCTGGAGCTGAGGCTGAGGCTGATGGGGTAGTGCGGTTGGTTATCCATTGCTGGAGTGGAGTGCGGGGGCCTTTGAAGCGCCTTGATTGGCCTCCGGCCTCTTGAGCAAAGAGTGGGTCGAATGCATGTTTAAGACATTCTCTGCCCTTGGAATTCTTTTGAAATATAAAAGTATCTGTTACTTAAGATTTTCGACGAGAAAAATCCACCTGCATCATCCAGCTCTATCCCAAAAGCAAATGGAAGGCTAAAAGGTTTCCTTCCCTGCACAAAGTCAAAAAATATTCAAAGAATTTTTGCTAAGACTGCACCTAATCCGAAACATATGCATATACCCACAGGATGTCGCATAGTGTCTGATGTATCTGCTGCATCGTGCATCTGCTTCAGAGATCGCTGGCAGAGCTCCTGCTCCCTCCTTACACTCTGTGGTGCGCCAAGTGCTTGTGATACAGCCGAGATTCCTCAGTGGATCGGTCATGCCTCTGAACTAATTTCCACAAAGCAATCCGAGCTTCTGGAGTTATGCGCTGGAGCCTGAGACTAAGGATGGGTTTAAGGTTTAAGGGTTAAGCATGGAATTCCCGCTTTGAAGTTGACAGATGTCACTTTACACCGGAGCAGGGTGGGGGAGAGAACCAAGGGGGGGCCAAGGCAGCCACAGCTTACACAAATTGTTTCTTATGCATATTTTTCGCTCTTCACCTGCCCCCTGCACCGTGCCAGTTCCAGTGCTACTGCCACTGCTACTGCTGCCATAGCATCTGCTAAATTATGCCGAGTATTTGCGTAATTAAAACATGAAAAGAGTTCGGCGAAAACTCATTTAATTAAGCATGCGTCAGGGTGGCCGTGGGTGGCCGGGGTAGCTGGGGTGGCTGGGGCATTCGTCAAGTCTTTTGCCGCTGAATGAATGAATTCATTGCCCGAGCTATGTTGTCTCCCCACTCCGATTCCCATTTAAGCGATTTCTCTTCTAGCTTATCATAATATTCACCATTCTCTGCTCTAAATGATTGACAAGGCCACTTTCTGGGTGCTCCATCCTACACCCTACACCCTCGACCCTCCGTCTCCTGACCAACGTCGAACGACCATACCGAATTGAAACATTATTTTTATAGATTTTTATGGAGACGACAACCAAATGGAATGGAATATGGAGGAACGGAGGGCACATTTGCTGATAAGCCACTCGGAACAAAGGACATTTTCGTAAGCATCATGCTGATTATGACACTAGACACACAAAGACAAAGGACGACCCACCCCCAAGGCCGCCCGCACCCACACCCACACCCACACCCATAGCCACACCCACCCTCTGCTGGCACTCTTAGAGCAGGGAAGGGGGGGAACAAAAGTGCTGATAAGAATAAGGAGGCTAAAACTATGCAACGTTCAACTTATGCCATAGATAGTGGACCCCCAGGGCTGCTCCACTCCACACTACAGACTCACATGTGTGCACAAAATCGAAATCTATAAATGACTTTTATTGTTATAGCCAGCAGCGTCGTTCTCGTTCTCGTCCTCGTCGTTGTCCTGGCTCCTTGCCCAATATCAAAATCCGCAACCAATAAGACGACAAACTTTGCGGCTGAGTCTGAGGCTGAGGCTGAAGCTGTGGCAGTCTTATTCTCTCTCGTAAGAGAATATTGAAAAGATCCCATCCATGATACTATCTCCATGGCAAAGTTTTGTGGTCGTCGCAGACAAAAGACGCGCGTGTTCCCTTTTAAAGTTTCATTAATCAATGGCCTCGAATGGAGGATGGGGGAACGTGGATGTGGATGCCTCGCTGGATGGATGGTTGGATGGCTGGGTGGCTGGATGGGTGGTGCCGTTCTGGAGTAGCTTGGGGTAACATTTTATTATTTCAATTGCGGAGTTTGGGCTCAAAAATATGAAGCATCATTTATCAGTCTTCCCATCAGCTCCGCTCCGCTCTAGTGCGGTGTGCCTGGGATTGCCTGTCTGGGATGTGGATGTGGATTCGGAATTGGCAACAACAATGCCGTGATTAATGGCCGTCAAAGCGAAAGAGTCAACAAATGTCAAGCGGCTGCCTGCCATCAGGCGCACTGGTACCAAGTCGCAATTGACAAAATCAGAGATTCATGGGTCTGTCTGCATTGGCAGCGCTGTACATTCTCGAATATTACGAGTACATCCCTACCCATATACCCATACCCGCTAATCACATGTATTTAGCTTTCGTATTCTGGCTGTGATAATTATCCACATTGAATTTCGCATATAGTAAGTGGGAAGCAAGAATTGGTTATCATGCCTATGAATTGTCAGTTGAAGCTCAGTGTTTGTTTGGAACTAGCGAACCTAATTTCCCTCTTAAACAAAGCATTCGAATATTGTAAAAATACCTCCGTCTAGATTCCTGAATCCGAAGAATATCCATGGCACCTAAAATAAAATCCCAATGCGCTTTGGCCGTATCATAGGTAAAAGCAGGGATACGTGAGGAATTGGGCTCGCTTCCAACATCCTCAACAAAACAGCGGACTCATCAAAACGAAGATCATAGAAAATCTGTAGACCATCTGTATGTCCATATGTCCATGTGTGGGCAAATGTATTCCTCCCAATCTCTTCATGAGACGTTAATGCGTTCCATAATTTGTCCCTTGCACTCTGAAAGATTTGGCCCACATCTTCTCCTGTTCGAGTAGAACTATTGAGGCTATTGCCTCCTTCCATGAACCTCCCATAAATAAGATCACAATTGTTAATTAATTTTTTTAAATGTTTGTTAATTACATTTATTGTTTCGCTTTCTCTTTTGTTTCTGTTTTTGTTTTTGCTTTCGTTTCGTTTCATTTTATTTTATTTTTTTGTTGGCTTTTTGCTTTTCTTTAGTTTTGATTTCCTTCCATTTGCATCCTTTGCATTTCTGCCATTCTGTTGTTATTGTTGCTGTTCTTTCGTGCACAGATACACTTGTACAATTCCTTTATATATATATATATATATTGTATTTTATGTGTATGGGTATGGAGTATGGGGTTTGCATGTGTGTGTGTGTTTGTGTGTCGTACATGTTTTTATGTATTTAATAGTCTAAGCGAGGGGTGGCGGGGGGTCTCTTAAACATTTAATTATTTATATTTTTGATTTAATTTTATGCTGTCTGAGGGATCTTGAGGGGGCGCAGGACACTCTTCTCCACTCAAACAATACGATACAAAAAAAAAACAGGAGCGGTCGAATTATTCACTTATTTTTAAGGGGACTTTATGATTACATTTTATCATAGGTTATCTCCATTATCGATAATCATTGCATAGGTAGTATTGTTTATCGTTTATCATTTATCGATTATCAGCTTATCTTTTATCGGAAAACTGCTGCTGACACGCCTTTAGATACATAGATAAGTTGATAGATTGATAGTACAATAGTTTTCATTTTGTTTTTTTTTTTTTTGCTTATACACACACTTTGGTTTATCCTTCTCCCCCACGATCCATAGCTCCACGGATCCTTCCTTACACTCTATATTTTATATTTGCTAATTTTGGGGTGGGTCGTCCGGGGGAAGGCTCCTAAATGGAACTCCGGAATGCCAGCCCCCGCGGACACCCGCGACACACAGTGGGCACTAATTATAGCCGTATAGCCGATTACTGGTTATTGATTAATTGGATGCGCAAAAAAAAAAGGATTAATAAATACAGTTTACGATGTAACTAGTTTCACTTGTTGGTTGGTTATCGGTTATATATACTATAAAGATACACATATCCTTACATCAACTCTAGTTTAGGTTTCGGTTTCGGCTAGTTACGGCTAGATGTACCCTTTCACCCACTACCCTCTACCAAATACCGACTACCCCCCTCCCTGTCTCTTCTATACATCTTTCGGTTTCCTCTCTGGTTTCCCGCGATAATTAGCCTCGCACTAAACTAAACTTAAATAATAATCAACAATGTTGCTCTAACAGACTTAAAATGGAATCAGAACAAAAATCATATATACTATATATATATACATATGTATATATGTATACATATACACTCCACTCCAGTCCACTCCACTCCTCTCGTACAAATGTTTCGTATCGTATATTGTATTGTATAGTCGTAGTCGTGTGCAGAGAATGTTTTCAATATTTACACATCATCAAAGTCAAACGTTTTGCCAATCCCTTCACTAACGGCAGCGGCGGCCCCCTTTTCTTCGTCCTTTCTGGCTCATTTCTGTTTGGAGATGGAACTTATATCTGGGGAAATATCGGGAATAGCTGATCGATCGGTGGGGCAGACATGAGACTCTTATATTTTTTGGATAGAACCTTCCTATCGGCGGCCGCCCTTCTCCCTTCTTCCTGTTCTATTTGTATGCTTCTTTCTTGACTTTTTGGCACTGCTTTGAATTTATTTTGGCACCGCAACGCTTCGAGCGTGAAAACTAAAATATTTGTTACATATATCAATATCAATATGAATATGAATACGAATATACCCATACAAAGTGGTACACACTCGACTAAAAATTTATAAAAAAAATATTAAAAAAAAAAAAAAAAAAACATCTATTGCGTTCCAAGGTTAACAGTTTTCAAGTAAATTATGTACAGGTCTTAAATCCAGTGAATGGGCAAATATTCGGCCCATTCATTCGAATGGGAAATGAAAACTTAGTTCTGCATCTGCAACACGTGCAACATGTGCACCATGTGCAATATTCAGCAAGTGATTTGTGTGAAAACTTAACCAAAAACTAAAACTATAACACTATAAAACTTGAACTCAGTCAAAAGCAAACGAAGATTGAACATCATCGACTCCATCATCCGTCAGTAAGTGGCATCATGTCTCTCCTTCTCTCTCGACCCACGATCCACCCTTCTCGATTCAGTTGCGGTTGTAGAACTTTCTTTGGTAGCGCTTGCAGCTGCTTCCCATGCTGCCAACGCCTCCTCCAGCTGCTCCTCCTCCTCCTGCTGCTCCAATGGATCCAGATGCTCCTCCTCCTAGGCCCAAGCCCATCAGCTGCTGCTGCTGCTGATGTTGATGTTGATGCTGTTGTTGTTGCTGTTGTTGTTGCTGCTGCTGCTGCTGTTGGTGGGACAGAGCGAAGCCCGTGGCTCCATAGAACTGCTGCTGACCAGCACCAACACCCATTCCACCGACTCCGACTCCCACTCCCACGCCCACTCCTGATCCAGATCCAACTCCTACTCCGACGACACCTGGTCCGACTCCGCCCATGCCCAGGGCTTTATTTTAGCTGGACGCCCCCAGCTGGTTCTTCATGTGTGCGGCGGCAGCGGCGGCAGCTGCAGCGGCCGCAAAGGGGGAGCCGCCTCCGGTAGGCGTCTGGGGTCCATTGTTGTTGTTGTGGTCGCCAGGGGTGCGCGGACCGTTGACCATGCCCACGCCCACACCGCCATTGGCAACGCCTGGCCCACCGCCGAGCAGTCCCCCGGTGGCGCCCGGAGCCACAGCGGCGCCAGTGGGCGAGCCCTGCCCTAGGGAGGAGACATGGCGCTTCAGCATCGGATGGTTGGCCATCGAGGCAAAGACCAACCGCTCCTCGTAGTCGTACTCGCAGAGTATCTTGTTCTCGCACAGATAGAACCGATCGCCCACGCAGAATCTGTAAAGAGCAAAGGGGAAAAATGGTTAGACCAAAGGTGCACTGAGCAAATGAGCAAATGAGCATTGGGGTTTGGAGTTTGGGGTTCGGGCAGCAGGAAGTGGAAACGATTTTTCCACACGCTTAAGCAAGAAGAAACCAAAAGGAGCAACAGTGGGAGGAACCAGGAAAAGGGAGCCCGAGCCAGAGGAAGGGCCAGGAGCCGGAGGCAAAGATGACAATTGACAGCGGTTGAACAGAGGGGCAGAGAGGCAGGGAGGCAGGTGGAGTGGCTGAAAGGTAACTCCAGGAACTGTTTATTTCAGGACTGAAACAAAAGCAAATCAAACGAAGAAGCAGGAAGAACCAGAGACAGAACACATCAGGAAGAGGACGAACGAGGAGGGCCCATAGCTCACAACCAGGACGAAAGAAGTCAGATAAGCATTTGAAAATGTCGCTCCGCTGTCAGCAACAGTTGATGGTGCGGGGGGTGCCGGTGCCTGTTCCTGTTCCTGTGCCTCCATCTCCGGTTCACTGAAGCCGAGAACGGAGTGGAGTGGAGTGCATCCATCCATCCAACTGCAAATGAAGTCGCTCCGAGCGGGGCATCCTCCCCAACTCCATTCGGACTCCCCCAATTCCATGAATCCCTTTGTCAAAATATTTATGTTAGCACCTGTACGGGGAACGACCACGCCCACGCCCACGCCCAGTCCCCATTACCCCATCAACAGAGAAAACAGAGAAAACAGAGAAGGCGAGTGCTAGAGAGAGCTCGCATTACGAACCCAAAACAGAAGGGGCTAGGAATCCCCGATGGCAAGGCAGGCAAATGGATGCCCTAGACTAGTATTAGACATTGCATGCCCTCTTCCTCCTTCTCTGAATGGTATTTGCATCAGGTCTCGACGAGGCCATCCCCTTCGATTTGTGGAGAAAGAGTTTCAGTTGTAAAATAATATATTTTCTGAGATTATCATCAATCTGTTGATCTGTGGGTGCAGCTATTCCTCCAGTCAGATCCTCTCTTCAAGGACAGTGCGAGCCGGAATCAGATCAATCTCTTGGCTTCGGAATACCCTTCCTTCCTTTCCTTCCCTGATGTTCCATACAGAAAAAAAGAAACGCTTAAAGTTTGACAAGTATGTACATGTGGTGCCTCTCCAGTTAGGGTGTGGGGGAGGGGGAGGGTGAGCGTGGGGTAAAGGTACTGACTACACTGACTCCTGCATCCCAAAGGATGGCAGAGACGACGGACTCTGGGGGGGGGTGAGCTGAAATCAGCTTACAGCAGGACTTACAGCGGATATGAAATTTGGCTTTTGATTTACGTCAACATTTTTTGGCCTGCTGCTGGTCGCCCGCCGCTGATGTTGGAGGCTGGGAGCCCAAATCGATTGATGGGACGAGTGGGCGTGGCAGTGGCCGTCGTGTGTGTGTAACCAAAAAAAATGCTTTGTTTATCTACCAAAAACACAAAAAATAATCTACGAACACGAGTCAACAAAGTGGAAAGTTTTTCTTATTTTCTTCGTGGCTGAATGCAGCAATGGAAGCCTTTGCTTTTTTGTGGCACTGAGCGACACAGCGCACCTGTGACATGGCCGCAGAGAGAGAGAGAGAGAGCATGCGAACATGCGGCATGGACGAGGATGAGTTGATAAGTGAATCCACGAGTCCACCAAGGAGCATGGGGTTCCATGGAGTGTGTGTGTTTGTGTGTTCGCACATCCGGGCAGTCACAGCAGCAGCAGGACCAAATGGAGGCAACAAATTGTCAACAGGAAATACAGGAAAAAAAGAAAAGAGAAAAACGACGAAAGATTTGACTTGGGCTTTGGCTTGGATTCCCTTCCATCGCTGAAGGATGAACGATGAAGGAAGGAGCAGTCGTCGAATGCTGACGACAGGAAATTATGCAAACCTCACAGTCGTCGTTGGTGGGACTGTGGCAGTGCATCCTGCAACAAACAGCATTTCCCCAAACAGAAACAGCAACAGAAACAGGAACGGACAGGGATCCAACTGCGGGAAAAACTCTTTTTGTTTGCCCGCATTTTAAATGTGGCAGCAACAGCAGCAGCAGGCGGTTTCCACATTGCCACACACAGTCACGGTTGCAAGTCGCCCGCTGGCCATGCGGACACGCCTCAATGGATTTTTTTGGCAATTGAATTAATTTACGTGAAAAATTGATTAGCCAGAGGACACGGGCACGGAGGCAAAGGAAGGATCTCTCTTGCAGATCAATCCACGAGTCGACCACAGGACGCACGAAGCATGTAGCAGGAGGCAGGAGGTAGGAGGCAGGATCAGGGTTCGTTGCACTCCAAGGATGGGGCAGCGGGCAGCAGGACCGCGACTCCTCTTACATTTTTAAAGTCAATTTTCGACAATGCGAAAACAAAAGCGATACAGGAGGGGGTGCCACGGATGGGGGCATGGCATCCACACGGCTGGAGACGATTCTCACAATATGCCAATATGTTTTAACATTTATTTCAATATTTTGTTGGTGCCAGCGATGCCAGCGATGGCAGCGTGTGGTGCCGTGTGGCGGCATTTTTAATATTTAATGCTCCGCCCCTTGCTGTTGCACAATCACAGGCAGGAGGCAGGGGACTTGGGGGTGTGCACAGGGGGCACAGGGGGTGGCAGGACAGAGGCATACATATGTGCACCCTCATTAATAATGCAGAGACCCCGAAACGAAACGAAAACGAAGCGAAAAATATTGACCAAAAGGAACAGAATGAGGAGATGCCCCTGCCACAGACGTGCCACCAGCGCGGGGCGGGGCGTGGCGGGGCAGGGCAGCACTTTAAAGCTCTCTCCAGAGTGACATTTCACGAATTGGCCAAAACCAATAAAATATCCACAGAATACCCTTTGAATATCCTTAGAAAACACGCAGAATATGCATGGGAATGGCCCTGACGACGGCTTCAATGGCACCCAAAAGGGTTCACCGAATGGCTTTCCGAAATTTATGCGGTTTTCATAGAAAATCAACGACACTAAAGGGTCTTCGTCGCCCCGAACTCCCCCGAACCCCTTCCTCCTTCTGCTGCGCTTAAGCGATGGCAATTTGCCGGCGTTGTTGCATGTATAACATAGCAGGGCATAACAAGACGCCAAGTGCCACTTTGGGCAAAGATTAAAAAGGGATTTGCCCTACTCGCTGTGTCCCAATCTATGTGGATGGAGAAGAGGAGCATTAACACTTATAGAACGGACGGATGATTGGATGATCTGATGATCGGTGGTGGTGGTGGGGGGAAGACACTCACCGATGGTTGCACTGCTGACAGGCGAAGCACTCCAAATGGTAGACATTGGTGCGGGCGCGCATCACCATCTCAAAGGCGGGGATCACTTTGCTGCAGGCGGCACAATAACCCGTGTTGCCAAATAATCTAAAACAAGAAAGAAAGGAGACAAATCTTGTTATTTGAGTACTGTGTCCTGTTGCCACAAGCTGGCCACAAATGCCACACTTACCTCAAGTAATCTCGCTTGCAGAGCATTAGGTTGCCCTTCGTGTAGAGGGTGGAGCCCACTTCGCCCAGGCGACAGTCACAGCAGCCGCACTTGAGGCAGTCCTCGTGCCACAGCATGTCCAGGGCGCGCAGCAGGTAACGGTCCTGGATGTGCTTTCCACAGCCGGCGCACAGCTGACTTCCATTGTTGTTGTTGTTATTGTTGTTGGCCGCCGCAGCAATGCTCTGGACATTGCTGTTGTTGTTGTTGTTGTTGCCGCCGTTGTTGCCATTTCCGTTGCCACTGTTGACCCCGCCGCCGTTGCTGTTGCAACCGTTGTTGGCATTCTGCCCCACATTGTTGCCACTGTTGCTGTTCATGCTGGCGGCCTGCTGCTGCTGCTGCTGCTGCTGCTGTTGTCCGGATTGCTGCTGCTGTTGATTCGATGAGAGCCCGACTAGTCCGGGTTCCGTTTTGGTGATGTCCATAGTCATCATCTGAAAAGAAAGAGAAGCACAGGGATTAGAATTCATCCGTACGTGGCATGCAACACAGGCTACATTATTCACGGACGCTATATCCATCCAATAGCTTTCGATTAGCGCCATCCGCGACAACGATGGCTCCGGGGAGAATTGAAGCTCCTCGGGGCTGCTCCCCACTGACGGCCCCGCAGGCGGCAGCGCCATCGGCGGCAGAGCAAACAAATACTGCAGCGGCAGCGGCAATGGCAGGCGTCTGCGTCTCCTCTTCTCGAAATTGGGCACAAAGAACTGATCGATGTTCTGCATATTAATCCGTCCCACATCGCTTACGTTGGGCGATGTACTTGTACGCTCTATAAAATAGTTCATTTTCAATGATTTCCACCAATGCAAAACGCAAATCGAAGAGATCAGAGTAACGGAACCCGTCAGCTGTGCTGCCAAGTGCTGCCAGGCCAGTCAATACGATAGGCCAGCCAACGATATGCCAAAAATATAAATTCCGCACAGACGTCTGCTCGAAATAACAAATGATGATGATAATCGTGACCCATTGAATGGGAAAAGTCTGATTGGATTGTGCGATGAGTATCGTAGGATTCCCAAAAGAATTGCGGAAAACTTTCGAAAGCTCACAGCATGCGGCGCAACATTTCAATGTTGTGAAGCGAAGCTCTAGTGTGCGCTCGCACACGCTCTTTTCGCATTGCATACTTTTGAGCTGCTGACTAAACTTTTCCCGTTTCAAAGGGGCGGAGAAAAAGCAAAAAAGAATTCAAAGACTTGGGCTCGTCCGGGAGTTGAACCCGGGACCTCTCGCACCCGAAGCGAGAATCATACCACTAGACCAACGAGCCAGGCTGGAGCCCCTTTCCCCAATTAATGAATAAAAGTGCTCGTTCAGCCGGTTCTCGCACTCTCGCCAGAGTTCTATTTATAGAAATTTGCACAATTGCTGCCGGCGATCGATCGATCGATTGCTGCTTCTAATTCGAGTTCTGCTCCGCTCTCTTCCCTTATTACTATCTTTGCTATCTGTCTCTCTCTCTCGCACGCGCACTCCCAAGGGGAATTTGTGGAGTGGCGTGCGGTTCGCTTTCGAGCCGCCTCTTTAGCTCAGTGGTAGAGCACTGGTCTCGTAAACCAGGGGTCGTGAGTTCAAACCTCACAGGAGGCAAAAGGGATCCTCCATGGAATTTATTCTTTTTCTCTTTCATTTTAATTTTTTCATTTTCTTTCTTTCTTTAGTCAGTTTTCCACGCTGATCCGATTCCCGTGTCCAGAGACTGCTGTTGGGGCTCGATAGCGTCCCAAAACCCACTAAAACACAATGGGAACGAAACCGCACACACACACACACACACACACACGCGATTTAGAATAACAAAATTTATGACAAATTAGCGTTGAGCGTTGCCCGTTGCCCCTACCCCTTTAACTAAATAGTTTCTTGCATCAATGGCGGCCAGTGGCGAGGAAACATTAAAATATGCACATTTTACAACCCGTGTACGCATGTACCCCATCCCCCCCTACCCCTGATGTGCCACCCACTCAAAAACACACATGCACCACAATCGACGGACACAATGTGCGGCGGCGGCTGTCTGGTTCTGGGTTCTGGGTTCTGCCTCCGCTGATTGCCCGCGTCCGGTGTGTGGAAAGAGGGGGCCTGGGAATGGGACAAATGGCTCGCATTAAGCCCTGCGCCATGTAGTGCCAACTGTGACCTCGAGGCAGGAGGAGTACCGAGAGAGAACGAAAGAGAGAGAGAGAGAGAGCTGCCCAGGATAGGAGCAAGAGGGAGGTTCTCCTCCGCAGCTGCTGGAAATGACTTTAATTAGACGTTTCCCTGATCCTGCTACCCCTAACCACTGCACCGACCACCATTGTGTCCGAGGGGGGAAACCCCATCAGCAGTTGATGCCCGCTGGTCAGTGGACAGACAGACTACCTCCTCCTCAGGGTGAGCCCCCCCATGTGGCACTGAATGGACACACGAACCGACCAGTCGACTCATAAAAATTCAATCAAATCAATTTATGTAAATTTAACGCGACGTTTCAAACAATAACAGAAGTGGAGTCCGGGAGAAGTCCTTGTCCGGACTCTGGACTACGGAATAATGGAAGCGCATCAAAACTCAATTTTTGGGCAGTTGCATGCTCGTTGCATACAACATGCAGCACACACACACACACGTCCATTCAGAGGGGGAACGCCGCATTGTTATTTAGTTTAGAATGAAATGAAATTGAATGCTAAATGCCACTGCCACTGCCATCGGAATCGGAATCGTTTCGTTGTTTCGATATTAGATTTTCATTGCATTTTCCCCAACAATGGCTATGGCCGTCGCTGCCCCTGCAGCATGTGGCAAAGTGGCAGCAGAGTTCTTCTCATTGCGGATTCATAGTTTTTGTGCCCCTCAATTAATTTATGCATTACATTTCCACCATTTCCAAAATGCTATTCAATTTGCATGCAACTTGCGGGGGATGCAGAGGCGGCAGGCAACAATGCAAGCGAATGTGATGCGATGCTGCGATACGCCCACGCACACATACACACAAACACACGCGAGTGCATTCTCCCTGGCGCAGGCGGCTTGATTGATTGATTGACTGATTGACTGCCTGATTGACTGCCTGATTGACTGCCTGACTGCCTGCCTGCCATTGATGCACTGATGTCTAATTAGTTTAGTTTCAACTTTCATCTCGTATTTTTATGAAGGAGTAATCGTACACCCATTCCTACCATTTTTCCACTCGTGTGGCAGCAGCATTTCCGCTTTCCCCTCCGCACCTGCCTCAGCTTCGTGGGCCCCCTCCCCACCCTCTGTTCCTCTGTTCAACCAAACTAATTGCGCGACCAACGACACTCATTAAAGCCAATCAATATTCAAATTTCACGTGCGGCCCATGAGCCAACAAACGACCGGACCAGACCATCGTATCGTCCCGCCCCTCTCTGTGGTGGTGCCTCCCCCGCCACTATGTGGCGTTTTCACAGTTTAGTTTTCTAAGCGAAGGAAGTGAAAGGAGGAGGAAGGGAGAGGAAGGGAGAGCAAGGGGCTGCGTTTCGTTACGATCTGATCCGTTCGTTCCGTTCCGTTCCGGACGAGCCAACGCGCTCGCTCTCTGTCCCTTCTGTCGCTCTCTCTCTCGCTCTCCTAACGCTAACGGCGCGGCGCTTCTCTCTCTCTCTCTGTAATTATTATGCATATGCATACGAGTGAGTATGCATGTGACCTGACCCCAAGTTTGTCGCAACTTAAACCCTTTTTAACCCCAATTCCAGTTCCAATTCCAATTCCACACAGTGCCACAGAGAGTGGCGTGGAGTGGGGCAAGTGGCATGTGGCATGGAAATTACAGGTTTGCACGCAAGTTAACGGAAGTTACTTTGGTTACCTTTCGCTTTGTGGCTCTCTGTGCCACATGGGGCAAGCAGCATGGCAGCTTGGCAGCATGGCAGGGCCTTCACATAGGAATTAAGTTGATTTCTGCGGTCGTCGGAGGTCGGTCGTCGGTTATGTTTATGGTTTATTTATTTGGTCTCTCTATGCAATTTTGTGTCATGTTTTATGCACCCCAACATACCCCCCCCCCCACCACGATTACCCACGCACAGGTGGGGCCAGAAGGGGTAGGGGTAGGGGTTGGGGCTGGGGTTGGCTCCCAAGTCAAGAGCTCTCTTGTGACCGTCATGTGGAGCGCATTTAATGACCCTAATTAGTGGTTGCAGCTCCTCATGTGACAAACTTGTGCTTGCAACCCCCAATCGGAGCGAACTCCCATCCTCCCAATCGGATGGGGGTTAAATCACAGGAAAAGTGCACCGCCTCCAGCACGTTGCACCCCCTTTGCACCCCC
This sequence comes from Drosophila helvetica, assembly GCA_963969585.1. Taxonomy (NCBI): domain Eukaryota; kingdom Metazoa; phylum Arthropoda; class Insecta; order Diptera; family Drosophilidae; genus Drosophila; species Drosophila helvetica. The sequence continues at coordinate 517,491 of OZ018401.1, read as the reverse complement.
TGCAACGCTTAATTGGTAATTAATTTATTTTGCATAATTTTTCGCGCTGTGCAACATTATGTTGCTGACAGCAGCATGCATGTGGCACGTTCTGTGTGTGTGTATATATGTGTGTGTGTGTGTGTTTGTGTGTGCGCCAGAGTTTGTGCATATTTACTTTTCGGATTTTTGGGGCCAGGCTGGTTGGTGGCAGGCGAGAAGGCGGGAAGGCAGGCAGGAGCCAGGGTCAACCAGCGGCCGCGGCAGTGATCAAGGGGGGACGGGTGACGGGAGGGACAGCGGTCAAAGGTGTCAAAAAGTGCGAATTAAGTGCGAATAAACGTGCTGAGCGTGCAGCGTGTGCTGTGGCAGTGGCAGTGGCAGCAGTAGAGACAGGAGACCACGCCCTCCACCGTGTGTGAGTGCGTGTGGCAGGCAGTGAGTGCCCCACCTGCCACCTGTCTCGCATTCTGCGTAAATTTTCATCGGAGTCACGAAAAATAAATGTAAATTTAATTTGTACACTCAGCGGCAGTGGAAAAGCGAAAAAAAAGGGGAAGAGAAATAAATTTATAATAAAATTATGAAAGCAGCAGAAAAATACACATCGGAAATGGCACATGCCACATGCTGCATGCTGCAACTTGAAATGCAATGCAGTGCAATGCAGGACTCGAAGATTCCCATTTGAAGGATCCTTTTTGAAGATCCATTCATTTGGGTATGGACCAGTCCGTGGGGATCCATGAGCTTTGCATCGGAGTCCCATTCCTATCCCTCTTTGGATCTATTTGGTGGATTGTGTGGCTTAAAGAGTGGTCAAACCACTTTAAATGGAAATTATGAAAGGCCTTCCCTCTCCACTCCTTCTTTGGCATCCAATTCCATTCGCAATGTCCTTTGGCCATGCAAGGCTTCCTCCTGCTCCTCTCCTTTCTCTTTCGGTAGAACACAAGTCGTCGTAGAACAACAACAACAACAATGGGGGCAATGGCCCCCGGCCTCCCCACCCACGTCCCCACCCAAGGAGGAAAAAAACGTCAAGTACGCGACATGAAAACTAAAACAAAGCCAAATGGAAAACCGAGTGGAAAACGAGAGGAAAAATTAAAATAAAATAAAAAGAAAGAAAAACAAGAAAACAATCAAAATTCATTTTTAATTTTTATGCCATAAAAATGCAGAAACGTCAGGGGCAGGGAGAAGAAAAGGAAGCAGAGGAGGTCCAAGGAGGAAAGGACGAAGGCAAAAATGGTCACCAAAAGCCAGGCACGAAACGGAGTTCCTGGACAGCAGGTGGCAACAGACGGAAAGGAGCGGGGTAGGGAGAGGGATGCATGCCCCAAAACATGTTGCGCAACAAGGAAAAAAGTTAAACGTCCGCCCACCCCTTGTGACCTCCCCCCACCCTTTGGGGCAGCGGCATGAAACGGTTGGGACATGTTTCATACTCATTTTTATACGAGTATTGTTTGTTTTTTTTTCCTGGTGGAAAGTTTCCTCAACGAGCGAACAATGCCACAGGGGGTTGGGAGAGCCTTCAAGTGGGAGAGGAGGCAACAATTAAATTTCCATTGCCTCTAATTATAGAAGGCAGGATGCGGCGGATACTCCTGCCCCCGTCCACAAATGTCCTCAAAGTGCCATAAATACCAATCAAAATCAAATGCACACGCACACGCAACACGGATTGGGGGCAGGAACAAGGTGCGGCACTGCCAGAGTGGTCACTGCCATTGACAGCCCATTGACGTGTTTCCCAAACAGGCCACAGGCGACTATAGTGGTGCTATAGCCCCGTCCCATGTCATAGTCCGCATAATTGATAACGAATTTGATGATCTCGTCGGATTAAACTAAGATTTGATGGAAACCGAAAGATGGTTTGGCAAAAACACAGATAGGTACATATGTATGTATGTATATCGAAATATTGGAAAATAGTTCATGTATTATTTATCTTTATATGCTTCATCTACATCCAAAAGATCATTTTGTCAAATCCAAGTGATATTCGACGATCCTTTTTTGACATTTTAGTCGCCTGTGCTGGTGTTCTGGTGGTTCCGTTCCGTTTCGTTCCCTTCTCTGTTTCCGCTTCCGTTTACCTTTTCGATTGTGATTTCGATTGCAATTCCGATTCCGATTATGATTCCAAGTGGCATTGAGTGCTTCTTCGTTTGTTGTTTCTTCAGCAAATGGGGTGCTGCCACATGCAGCACCCCATAACCCTCCTCCTTCTTCTTCTCCTTCCTCCCTTCTGCCACTGCCACTGCCTTTCCCTTCAGCGCTTTATTTTTGCTGTGTGATTTATGCCTCATGTTGCTGTCGCTGCTATTGCTATTGCCATTTCTATTGGTGTTTATGGTGTGGCATGGTGGCAACATATGGACGCGGCGGACCCATAGTTATTCTCGTTATTTGTTAATCCATTTGTTAGACATTTTGATTTGGTCTCCTGCACCCACTGCTGCCACTTCTACTTATCCCCAACAACAAAAAGATCCAAGTGAGATTTATGCCACACACCCCTCCTCCACCACTTGAGGGGCAGGCACGTCAGCGACACATTGCGTTTTGTTTTTTTTTTCTTGATTTGTGCGTTGGATTGCTGGCTGTGTGGGTGTGTGAGTGGATGGATGGAATCCCAGCCAGAAATCCAAACACCAATCCTATTCCCATTCCTGCATCCCTCGGCATCCCATTCGGTGTCCCCCATTCCCCCAGTAGCCATTCCCTTGTTCATTCGATTGGACGGATGGAACGGGACGGGACGGGACGGGTACGTACCGACACGATGTACGACATAGAAGTGGAATTTTTATTAAGTTGTTTTATGCCTTGTGTCGTTTTGTTGTCGTTTTGTGCTGTTATTTCATTCTGCTTAAACAATTACGACAAATTGCGCTTTTATGGACTGCCAGAGAACACTGGAGGATGGATCCCATCCATCCGTCCATCCATCCATCCATCCATCGAAGAGGGGACGACACAGGATGACACGCACTCGTCAATGTGCAAAGCCCACAGCGCTAATATCCGATCCACGCTCTCCAGCGATCCACCAACGACGCAGAGGAGGCAGATGAAGCGGAGGAGGAGGAGGAGGCTGAGGCCATTCGGGGTGCAATGCAGTGCACTGCAGCAGTCGTTAAAGCCGCAGCTGCAAATAGAGCTTAATTGCCACACAATGCCAAATGCAGTGGCAGTGGCAGTGGCAGTGGCAGAGGCACGTTGCACGCTGCCATGAAGCCATGAAGCGGCGTTAATTAGGTGAAAGCATCCGTCAAGCAGGTCAGAGCAGAGCAGAGTCGAAGCGGAGGCCTATGTAGATAATCCACGAGGTAAAGATCTGTTTGTGGAGTTTGTGGAAGGTATTTGGGAGCCTAGCTTGTTCGATATTTAATCGATCAATAATCTATAAATAATCTTTGGATGATCCATAATTAATCGAAATTTATCAATAAATAATATACATTAATTATGATCTTTATTAATCGATAATATAATCGATAATTTAGTCGATAAGTGATCGAAATTAATCGAAGTGAATAGTGACCGATTTGAAATTATAAGGACAGGATTTGTTTGCTCATATCTCAATATTTCCGAGTGCTACTACGCTACCACCCCTACCACCCTCACGCCCCTAAATTCCCCTCACCATTCGCATCCCCATCTGACAGTTTCAATTAGGCTTTAACACTCTGCTCTGCTCTGCTCCGCTCCGCTTCGGACTTCAGACTTCAGAGACTGAGAGACTGCGAGACTGCGACTCCGGAATCGGAGTTGGAGCTGAACGATGGCAATGGCTCTCTCGTTGCCGTCTCGTCTCTCAAGTGACTGGCAATTACGTTCAATTAACTTGGCCATAATGGTAACGGATGCTGCTGCTTTGGCTTCGGCTGCGGCTTCGCCTTCGGCTGCCACTGCTGCTCCATGGAGCTCCATGGCTGCAAATGCGTGGCGGTTGTAATTAAACGATGGAGATGAAACGATGGCTGCATCGTTGGCTCTTTCTGTAGACTGTTGCCTGAGACTTCAACTGCAACTGCAACTGCAGCTCCACTCGCATCGCATCGCATTGCATTGCATTGCATTGACTGGAGTCGACTCCATTCGACTGAGTTAACTGCCGGCATGCCACCTAATCATAAATGATACCAAAAGGAAATGCTCTTCAAGGCAGCATCATGATCAGCACCTGCTGCTGCTGCTGCATGCACACCCCGGACTCTATCCACTAATTACATTGATTCTTAGACGATTGTCTCTATCTCTGTCTCTGACTCTTCGGGGCACAGTCGGAGTCGGAGTTAGCAGCAGCAGCAGCAAGCAGCGTTGAACAACGTCAACCGTCAACTTAATTAATTGTGCGTCCGGCCGTACTCCCGTTGTGCCCCCCCCGGACCCCCCCCCCACCACTCTCTGTCTCATTTAAAGCCACAACTCGTTTCTCTCTTCTCTCTTTTCCATTCCATTCCATTCCGATACGATTCGTCTGATTCCGATTCCGATCCGATCCGCTCCGATCTGGCGATCAGCGGTCAGCGTTCGGAGCAATTTCTATTTGCGCGCAAATTGCAAATTTTGTGGAAAACACACATTAATTAGCGCAAAATAGGCGAATGCGGAGTGCACCAAGTGCGCGGATTGCGGATTGGATCAGTCGATTGGCAGTCGCTAGAGTTATTTGTTGTTGTTTTATAGTTGCCACAGTTGCAAGCGATCATCGAATGCGCGAGCATTAAGAATGTCGCCATGTCGATCGTCGCTCGAGCAGCTGTCTGCCCTGTCTGTCTGTCTGTCTGAATGAAGATGAGATGCTTAAACAGGGGACAGGGCGGGGACAGAGAAGGAACGAGAGAGTCTCTAGTATAGTCTCTATTACTATGTTTATGCTATGAAATTCATGAATTCTGTCAACTTTCGTGCGTTATCGAATACATGAAAAGGTGTTTATGCACACACTGTTTTTCCCCAATTCATGAAATGATTACATGAAATGAGCCTAGCATAAACACAGTAATAAGCACAGTATATGTATATAAAATAAAGCATTTAATCCAATATATAATTCCAGTCCAGGAACAAAGGATGGCAAACTAAAAACTTAACATGAAACTCAACCAAAAAGGAAGACCATCAATGGCAGTCTTCAATATTATAACGTTGTTTTTGTTTAAGAAATCTCAAATATGTTGTGCACTTCTAGCGAATGCTCTGCTGGAACACGCTTTGCTTGGACGTCGACTTCTTGGCTGCCAGTGCATCTGGATCCGGGGCAAAGCAGTTCCACAAACGCAATGTCTCATCCGCAGCGGCACTAATCACAGTGCTGCCATCGGGGGACAGGGCCATGTGCAGGACACGCGACTTGTGTCCGGTCAGATCGGCCTGCTTCTGCATTGTGGGATACTTCCAGATGGTCAGCTGATTATCGGCAAAGCCATGGGCCGAGACGAGCTCCTTGTAGTGTCGGGAGAAGAGCATGGAGCAGACTTGCGACTTGGCATCGACCGATTTGATCAGCGAGCCATTGTAGACGTTCCAGAACTTGATGCAGCGATCACCAGTGCCGCCACCAGAGGCCAGAGTACTGGGCTGCCAGGGACACCAGGCCAGGGCACGAACGGCCGCCTGATGCTCATTGAACTTGTGAAGGGCCTCGGTGGCCGTGCCCACGCCGCTGCCGGCCAGGGACCAGACATTCACCACGTTATCGTTGCCGCCGCTGGCCAAGTACTTGAAATCCGTTGACCATTTCAGACCGCATACTCCCTGCGAGTGGCCGAATAAGGTGGAGATTCGGTGCTCCTGCGAGCGCACATCGTGATGGATAATGGTGCCATCGCGACTGCCAGATGAAACCAGGAACGAATTCCAGGCCAAGGAACCGACGCGGGCCATGTGACCGGCCATGACACGCAGACGCTTCAGCTTCGCGCAGTCCCAGAGCTCAACGGCACCGGTGCTTTTGCCTATGGCCAGGGTTTGGCCCTCCTGTATCCAGGAGAGCGAACCGGCGTAGTCGCCCCCCTCAAATTCGGTCAGCGTTTCAACTTTGCCGCTGGCTGCATGCCACAAATAGACATAGCTACCCAGAGCAACGGCCACAATGTTGTCGACACTCCAATCCAGCAGATTGAGATAGTAATCGTTGATGAAATCTGGAGCATCCAGGATACGTTCTGAAGTGGTTGGTATATAACGAGTGCCGCTCTTGATCGATTTGGGTGTCGTGTGGCACTTTGGTGCGGCTGCTGCGGCTGGTGCCTTGTTCTGATAGCACAAAATGCGGCGGCTACCTTTGCTGTCGCTGCCTGCCACTTGGACCACCTCCGAGATGAGCTTCTGTCGCTCTTCCTTGCGTGCCGAGGCCTGAATATTGGCCTCGTTGCCGTTGCTGTTCTCCTCATCAGATTTTTCGCCCGAGTCCTTTTTGGTCAGAAAGTGCGCCACCTCAAAGTTGGTGGCCGCGCGATTCGGTATAAAACGATCGCCACCGCCCATTGTTTTTGTTGGCGTCGCTGTCGACTTCTTGCTCTTGGTCTTGCCGGGCGTCCTGGCTGGTGCCTGGACGGCGGAGATGCCGGAGATGCCCGAGATGCCCGAGATGCCGGAGACCCCGGAGAAGCTGGTATTGCATGAGAAGGACATCAACGAGCGCGTCGTCGTATTCACGCTGCCATTTAGGAACGACTCCATCTTCTTCTGCCCACGCGGGGCAGGACCGTCTCGGCGCGTCTCGCTGTTCATGATCAGAACTTTGAATTATGATTAAACAGTTGTCCAGTAATTGCAGAAGCGTTCACTGGGATCTGAGCTATCTTTTTTCGATTATTTAGCGATTCGATTTTGTAATGCAAAATTTGAAATACGAAAGATGAATTTATGAACTTCTATCAATGAATGATAAATTTATATATTTACGACTATGTATGACAGATAAAGAGCACTCGGATAATCGGATGATCGGAATATGAAAGATTACTTGGATGAAGCTCTTTGATCAAGGAAATGAAGATCTAGCAGCACAATGTTCCATATTCAGTACTCATTTGAAAATCTTTCATTGTTTTCATTGCTATCGATCAATAAAACATAATTAATCGACAACTAATCAGATTGGAAGTGCAAATTGTTCCGCAGATGAATTAGTTTTCATTAACCTAGAAGGTAAATATTTGCGATCAATAAATCATCCTCATCAGAATGTGTTGGATCTATAAATTGAAGAACCAATTGATTTCCGTTATTCGATAACCCATTAAAGCAGCAATATTCATACGATTGGGCTTTTCTTTTCATCGAAAATTAATTAATTAATCGACAAGGAAGGGAGATACCATGTTGGTACCAATGTTGCTGATACTTTTATTGTTGTTGTTGTTGTTGTTGTTGTTGTTGTTGTTGTTGTTATTGTTGTTGTTTGTGGAGAACTGTGTCAATTGTTGTTTGATCAACACTCCGCGAGTGTGGCGTCGCTTCCATTCATCCATATGTACATACATACATACATATGTATGCACATTCAAGAAAGAAGTAAGCGACGACCGAGTGAATGTACCGAGTATCTGTATCTGTACACTGCACACTGTAAGTAGGAGTACGTAGGCTGCTATTTAAATTTCTCGACTAACTACTACGAACTACTATGAAATGAACAAACTTTGGTTGTATTGCTTTTAACAAATATTCTCCAAGAAGATGAATACCCATTCTGATACGTTTTAACCTATTCTCGCACTCACATGGAAGTACATACATATCTCTAAAACAAGACTTCATCAGGTTGTCCACTAAATTGTTCATTTTTTATTGCTGGCAAACGATAGAGTTGAAGACGTGCATGTCTATCGAAACCCTGGAACATCTCTAATGTAACTGTCCGGCTCTCACAGGGGCAAGGAGCAGACACCTAAGCGCACCGGCGCTGGCATCACTGGAAGACGCCTCTAGGAGGCGTTAGGGTCCACACTCATCCGGATAACTAAGGGCCACACTGGCCTATGAGTGGCCCCGCTGAGGGCCGTTCGGGTTAACCTAACCTTTTGCTGGGCACAAAAAGATCAGATCCCGTTAGATGTGAGGAGATGTCTGCAAAGCATATGAGTGGGGTGGAGTGGGGTTGAGTGCGGGCTGTGTGATCAGAATTGATCTTCATAGGCTTCAAAGGCGACCAGTTGATCTGAAATTGTTCGAAACTTTTGTGTTCCGTCGATTACTCTTTTGTTTCGGTCTCAAATTCATATATGTATGTAGATATCCATGATTCGTAACCTGTGTATAGTAGGAGACCTGTGGTCTGAGGCACCACGATCGTATCGACACGAGCCTCATTTTGACCGAGAAGAATGGTTCGCTTATCGTTAATCGTTAATCGATATTAAACGCGATATTAAACAGTGCAAGAAGAGTGCTAAAAGTCACCTAGGCCGCCAGAAACTTAAATAGCCGCCCTCGTGTACTGAATGTACATATGTGTGTCGCATACAAGAGTGATGATAATAATTGATGATTTAATTTGTGTTTGTTTGAAGACGTAGATAAAAAAAGAGTAGTCCAGTCCGTTCTGTCCACCCCACTCTTCCGCTCGCTCAGCTTCAGCCTCTGCCACTGCCACTGCCTCTGCCTCTGCCACTGCCTCTCCTTCTCCCAATTGACCACACACACACAGACACCCAAGGCGGAAAAAGAGATAAAGGAGGAGAAGGAGGGAGCAGCATTACAGTTAATTACATTTACGAATCGAATCGAAAATTACAGACACATTAAATAAAGGTTAACTGGCAGGAGCAGCAGCAGCAACAGTGGCAGCATCATCATCATCGTCCTCTGAGTGGCGGCATCAGTGGCATCCACCTCTTAGTGGCATCCTCCACATACCACAAACATCTCTTAACATTTTGCAATGTCATTAATAACAGAGCACATCGCATCGTCCACTGGCCACTGGCCACGAAGCGAGAGACAGAGAGAGAGAGAGAGAGAGAGAGAGAGGGAGAGCTGTGCACTGCAATTTAAGCATTAATCGGTGGAAAGAGGCAGAGCATGCAAGAGAGACAGAGAGGGAAAGGAAAAGACATATTTACATAAGCGATTTTATGCAGTGCCGCCTCATAAAACCATTTGCTGGTCCCTGGTCGACCTGTGTATGTGCTGCACTTTTCAGAGACTTTTTAAATCGATAAATAATCGATAATTAATCAATTGTGTTGGATACCCTTCCACTCGTGCTAAGTGCTAAGCAGAAGCCCCTTCAGATACTCCAAAATTATTCCAAGAGTAGGTAGCTATCGATTCTGCCTCCAGAGTAATTTATGCCCCTCTCATCACTATCATCTCTGTTTCGATAGGCATTGGGTGCATCCCTTGGGTGCACCCCTCTCTGTGTGTGGGCTGGGCCACGAGGGAGGTTGGTCCCTCCGGTCCCCGGTCCCCGGTACCCGGACCTTCTTTCCACCTTTTCCTTCTGCACAGCTGAGCACGAACCGTTTTATCAGCACGTTTACACCATATTTACTTCATTTTAATACAATTTCATGTGATTTTAAACGTGCAGCGTTCCAACGGATGGCTACGATGGCCATGGCGATGTCTGCAGATGAATAGCATTGCTGCACTACGTGCATGTGTGTGTTTGTGTGTGTATATACATGTGTGTGTGCATCTGCTGTGCCCCACTCTCTTATGGTGCATCTGTGCGTATGAGTGTGCGTGTGTGTGTGTGTATAGGATGTATGGATGGGTTAAAAATGCACAATTGCTCATTCAAATGGAAATTATTTACACATTGGACACTGATTTACTTGATGGGGCAGCAGCAGGCAGGCAACAGTGGCAGCCAATGCTGCAACAGCAACAACTGCTGCCAATGTCAGGCACTTGGCTTTGTATACCGGACAGAGGCGTCAGAGGCAATCCCCCTTCTAGAGGCGATCCCCGTTCTCGTGGTTAAATATTTGTGCGGACGCCCCTGCATTGCCCACTGCAGAGAGCGGAGAGCGGGGTTTATCGTCGGTTTATTAATATCCTTTCAGCTTGGTTATGTTTTATATCGAAATTACTCAAGTGCAATCGACTGTGTTTACGCCGGGGTTTACTCTCTCTCTCTCTCTCTCTCTCTCTATCGGTCCGTTTTTTCGTTTTTTTTTTTTTTTATTCAAATTCGGTTTGCATTTCTTTCCGCATTTTTTGTGGGTTTGCATTCATGTGCCTCCCCCCCTCCCAGTGCTTTATTGTTGTTTTTAATTATCATATGCACACGAATTGCTGTGCATATGTCCGTCCGTCCGTCCGTCTGTTTTTCCCTCCTTACATCCTTGTATGTTTGTATGTTTTATGCCGCCATAGCACGGCTGCTAATTTAATTTCGCAATTATTCGCAATAAGGTTTAATCGAAATTTGAATATTTTTTATTTGAGCATGAAAAATATCCCAAAAGCAGCGCAGCATCAGCAGACCAGCAGCAGAGCGACAGCTGTAAAGCAACAGTCTTCTGTAAACGTGAACGATAAGATCGGACAGAGCTCTGTTCACGTATCAAGAAAGAGAGCATCATCCCGGTTCACAGTAACATTGGTATGTTAGGTGCTTCGCTGTAAAGTGAAACTGAAACACACATACACACACGCATGTATTTTGCTTTTGTTTTCATTCTCGATAATATTATGTTATGTTCTCAATGTTAACAACGCCATATGTTAGTTTGCATTAACATATGCTATCAGTTCTTTCTGTTAAATAGGATTCTGCGCTCTTCCCCCCTCGATCAAAGCATAAGCATATTTTTCCCATAAAAATTAAACGCTAATTGACAGAAACGAACAACAAAACACCAAAACAACAACACTTGAAATCAAAATCTAAGCAAAGTTGTCGGCCAATCGGTGCTTTAATTGCATTGAATAGAAATTAAGTGTATAGATTGTTGATTGCTGGATAATTAATGATTGGACAAGCGCGATTCGACGTCGAGCAGCGAGCATCGAACAGATCGTAAAACAATCAACAAAACGGCAGAAACGGCAACAAAATGACAATTAATTGAATATTATTTTTATGGAATTAACATTCAAATGCAGCAAAACAGCAGCGGGAACAGGGGTAGGGGTTGGCTACGGTTTGGGTATAGAGAGGGAGATCTCCACATGTCACGACATTTTGTTATTTTGCAGTGGGGCATAAGCGACTCAAAGAATACACTAACTGCAGGTACATATACATACATATGTATATGCATATGTATTCATCTTCAGGGAGGATCAAGGATAATATACTCTCTACAAATACAGCAAAATTCTTTCCGATTCCAATGAATCTTTCAGACAGTTCAGAAGGCATGCCCCGGCGCCCTGCCCCCTGCATGCTCTCACAACATTTAGCTATCGCCTGGCGCGCGGCATTCACTGGAGATTCAATTAGCAGAGAGAAAAAAACATCAACAAAAGCGAAATAAATAAAATAATTGGCAATAAAAATACAATTTGCACGATCATATAAGATTTTGTCGATGTAATTGGCTAACAAACTAAATAAATGAATGAATGAATGAGTGAATGACTAGCAAACGAATCCACCGATTCACCGCCTGAGTGACCGAATGACAGACTAAGAATAGGCGAAAAAGACGCCTATGAAGCTGCGTACGAGAATACAAATACCCTGTAATATTTGAAATGGAACATATTTTTATGGGCCTTTTTAATACCCTTACCCTAACCCTTCCCACAAGGGCTGATTGAGATAAGACTACTGCCTGGAATCTGTGGGAATATCAATGGAATATTCTTCATTCTCTCTGCATGATAGTAAACCCTGAAATGAGGGAAACATGCTTTCCTTCTGGCAGATTCTTCTATGGGAAATGACACGAAGAAAGAGTGCTCTTCCCTCCTTCCAATCCACACCCAAGGGTTCAGGATAAGTATCAGTATCCCAAAAATAGTGCCACAACAAGTTGACCCATCTCCCTTACTCCCTCACTCCCCCACTCCCCCACTCGCTCGCTCTCTGCTCTCTCCCATTGTGGCTCATAATTGTTGTTAATTAAATTTGATTTTTGCCCCAGCTTCCGCTAGTTTCACCCTATCTGCCCCATCGTGCCTCCCGATTCCTCGCCCTCTCTCTTTTGGTATCCATCTTCGCATTTAATTTGCTGCCTTTATGCTTTTGTTCTGCGATATGTATGGTGCGGCATCCCAGTCCCAGTCCCCGTTCCTGCCACAGCAGCAGCAGCAACAGCAGCAACGTTTCGCTTAATTGGCTGCCAATTTATTTTATTTGCGCAAAATTGCAGTCGGACCGTGCGGCGGCAGCAAAAAAAAAAATGCCAAAAGGCAACAACAGCGGCGGCTAGGCAACATGTTGCGGCTCCCACACACAGTGCCACATGTTGCTACCGCACAGCTGCTGCTTCTCTGCTGCTTCTCTGCTGCGTCGCTGCCAATTAATACGCCGTTCTAATTTTTATGACATTATTAAGGAGGCCTCGACGCGCGGCCGTGATATGTTCTGTCCGTGCAACTGCAACTGCCACATGGAGTCCCGACTCCAACGACGACTCCAGCGACGATGCAGCCCGATACCTGCCTTTTATGTGGAGTTTATGGAACTTAATTGTTGCAAGCGGCAGCACGGCAAGGCACGCCACTCAGCATGTTGCATCAGGCTTGTGCCCATGCCCATGCCCCTGCCCCTGCCCGTGGCTGTGGATGCGGCTGTGGCTGCGGCTGGGCCCCCTGACAACCGGCAACATGTTGCTCCCATTTATGTGTGAAGTGGCGCGCTCTCTTCTCCTCTCAACACGCCCCAGTTCCTCTTTCGCTTCATCTTCGTCCTCATCTGCGTCTGCGTCTTCGTCTTTGCAACGTCTTCAGTCTTCAGAGTCTGCATTCCTTGGCAGCTTCATTAACAATGTTTGTTGTTGCTGCCTCTTGCCTCTTGACTCTTTCTGCTACTGTTTGCCCTTTTTGCCACATGTCTTTTGTTGTGTTTTTGCTACTGTACTGCCACACAGTAGTCGCAGCCTGCCTCTGCCTCTGTGCCAGTGGCTGTGGCAGTGGCAGTGCCCAGTGGTATCCACACTCCGGGAGCTTCAGCAAAAGGGGAATTTCAGTTTTTGTGTGCTCCCCCTTTTGTTGCCGCTTATTTGCTCTTCTCTTCATCGACCAGCCACTTGTTGCATGCACCCCACTCCATCCCTCCCATCTTCCCCCCTCTCCTCCTGCGGCTGCTGTCGCTGTCGCTGCTGTTTTTACTAATAATTGGCTTCAATGAGTTCCATAATTGTTTTGCTTTTGGACTTTTAATGATGTCGTCGTCGCCGTCGTCGCCGTCGTCGCTGTTGCTGTTGCTGTTGTTGTTGCAAGTTGCTGTTGCAAGTTGCTGTTGCTTCTTCACCTGTGGCTGCTGGCTGTTGTACTTCTGCTGCTGCTGCTTCTGTTGCCAGTCATCATTTCTGCAGCCTTGTGTCAGTATGTCGAAAATAATACCTAGCGAAAACCGATAGACGGCTATCGATAACCGACACTTGCTATACCGCCGTATAGCTATACTATGCTATAGATATCAGTATGCAGATCGATCTTTGATCGATTGATGAATAATCGATCAAGTCATCGATAACAGAAAGATAAGACCTCTAGGATCTTTGTCTTAATGATAATCGATTTACGATAGCAGAGCATGCACTGAATCGATTATAAACGATAAAAGGCCAATCTCCATCTATCCTTCTCTTCCTGAGATCGATCTTCTTGCAGCAGCGCAGTCAATAAATGCCGCTGGCAACATGTTGCTGCTGCTGCTCGTGCGTTCACAACTGCCTCTCCATGCTGCTGCTCCTGCTGCTGCTGCTGCTGTTGCTGCTGTTGCTGTGGCTGTTATTATTTTGTACAAGCAATTAAATGCCTGCTGCTTGTGATGCTTGCTACTTGCAACTCCGCTTCCCCCTTTCTACCCACCACCACACCCCTCACCACTCGTATCGCCTGCCGCGTTTTGTGGCGTGTTAATTAACTCAATTACGATTGCTCGTCGACGTTCGTCGCAGAAGAAGGCAGAAGGAGGCAGAGGGGCAGAGGAGCAGAGGGGCAGACACATTGCTTGCTGCACTTTTTGATAATTATAATATTTATAGCCGCAGCCCTAGTCCGTGGCTCTGGCTCTGGCTCCTTGTCGGCCAAAAGAAGGAGCTCCTTTCCTTTCGTTTCGTTTGGACTCCCTGGAAAAACTCCAATTAAAGCAGTAGCGTCAGCGTCAGTGTGGCATGCAGCAGAGGCAGGAACAAGTGTGGCCATTTCATTTTATGACATTATCATGTGCACAGTTATGTATTGCCCCGATGTTGCATGCCCCGCGAGAGTCAGTCAGTCATGTATACATATAATACATATATAATCGTGTGGCATTGCGTGCCGCTGCCGCTTAAGAAAAGGGTTGCTGCCAGCACATTACAGCACAGCACAGCCCAGCCCAGCCCAGTAGTACAGTCCGCGCCACATCTGTAATTGCAGTTTCAGGCATGACAATCAGCAGCAGGTTGCAAGGCAGGGAGGCAGGCAGGGAGGCGTTGCATCAGGAAGCGGTCTCGGTCACCTCTCGCCTTCGCGACTAAGCGAATTATCGAGCATGAACTTGAAATATTTATGGACTTTTCCGGAGGGGTAATACGAGTATGAGAGGGGGGAAAAGTATGAAAACCACCCCCTTATGTGTATGTGTGTGTATGTGTGTGTGTGTGTGTGTGTGTGTGTGTGTGTGTGTGTGTGTGTGTGTGTGTGTGTGTGTGTGTGTGCGTGTGTGCGTTTGTGGCACCAAAAAGGGTTGCTTGCAACTGATTTAATTACAAAGTTCGCTTTCCACACGGATATTACCATGGATATACTCGTATGTACGATTATGTACATATCTAAAAATTAACAAAAATAATACAATTTGTCAGCATTGAAATGTCTGTTTTGAGCCACCATCTGAGCCATGCCACTGACACTGCCACACAGCACTCACCCCGCCCCACATTCTCGTGTCTCATTCTCAAATGTCATTTACAATACGCTCGGACTCATCAACGTCAAACACAAACATCAGCAGCAGCAGCAGCAGCAGCAGCAACAGCAACAGCGGCAGCAACATACATAAGCTTATGCTGCTTGCCACTCTACTACTCTTCTGCCTCTGCTCCTCCTCCTGTGTGCGTGTGTGTGTGTCCCTTCTTCCTGTCTGAAGCGACGCTTTAAGTTGTCATGTTTTGGACAGTTTGTTTGCTAAATTGTTTTGTAACATGATTTAGACACATTATGTGCCTGTGCCTCTTCCTCTGCCTGCGTCTGCTTGCAACGTGCCACATTTTGAACCATTATTAGAGTGAACTGTAAAAGTAATTTTTTAGTTGTTCTTCTGCCAAAAGAGTATACAGAGAGCGAGAAAGAAGAGCGGATGCCCTTTACATTTTTCTTTACAGCAACTTTCACTGGCAACAGAGCTGCTACTATCAGTAATAACAGGGGGGCGAGAGGTATTACTTTCACTGTTATTGCTATTCTCACTGTTAATTGTTAACAGATCACTGTTAACGGATCTGTGTTAATTGCAGCTATTCCTGTCAACTTCCTTTCCGTTACTTCTGCTCTATTAGCAAGAGCTGCGATAATTCTCGAATCAATCATTTACAACCGTTAATTCATAATCGTTAATCACTCTCCTGACTATCGTCCATTGACTATCGATACCCTTTCTGTTTCTCTACCTCCTAATCTTTCAAATTCCCCGAATTAATCTCCTCCTATTAATCTCATCCTGCGATTCACAGATTTAGAAATGAGGAGTCGGAGGAGGTGCGGTTCCACCTGCAGACCTGAAGACTCCTGCATGGATAAGAAGTATCTCTTCAATTGGATCGTTTGGAATCGTTTGATCGACGGCTGCTGATTCTTGGCACTCGTTCTCCTCTCAGTTAGCATAATTTGCATCTGCCGCAACATGCAAGAGGCAACAGGCAACATGCAACTGCCAGTGCCACTGCCACACGATTGTGGGTCACACAAGAAACTGTTGCAAAGTGTGTAAGGCAAGCAGGGGGCCTGCCTGCCTTTCCTGCACCTCTGTTACCCCCCCCCCCCCCCCCCCCCATCTGTCAATGCTCCGCAAGTAGTCTAATTCCCGCAGCGACACAAACATCATCCAAAGTCATTTCCTCCACAAATTCTGCTGCAACTTCCGCTGACGACAGCAACAGCCACAGCAGTGGCAGTGGCAGCGACGGCGACGCCGACGGCTGTGGCGGCAATTGCTAATTTGAAATGCAGACGGCGGATTCAGAGGCGGCCACACCCCCGTCACCCCCTAATGGGGGAGAGAGAGGGGTAAAGCAGCAGTGGCGGCGCATAATTTTTGGCTTTCTTTTCTTTTAGTGTCTTTTAGTTTTGCGGCGTCCGTCTGGCTTGACATTTTCGTTTGTTGCACTGCCAAATACGAAAAAGTGGCAATTAATTTTGTCAGTGTTGCATTTAATGGGCCTCGTTCTCAGCCCCTGTCTGGGGCAGGGGGCAGGGTGGTACTGACACTCCCATTATATTGTGTGCTCAACAGATTTCATTAGTTTTAATCGAAATTATCAGCAGCATCGCGCGATGCCTAATGGCATCCCCTCGCCTTCTCACAAAAGTCCATGCCACAGAGAGAGAGGAGAACACAGAATCCGGTAACTCTCCGCTTATCAAAGACCGAGAGACATAAAAAACTGAGTACTGGAAATCTAATGGAACCATAAAAAATTAAATGGAAGCGCGACTAGAGAGAGATGGCTAGAAATGACGACCCAAGGGATACCCTCTAAGTCCCCCTAGAACGACCCCATATTGATGCAAAATGCAAGAGTTTCTAAGCACAGAATGAACATATGAACATGAACATCTGCTTCCATTATCAATCAGGAAGGTTCTGCTGCTGGAAAACGCCCAATAATAGTGGTATTAACATAACAGTGTATTAACAGAACGTCAGCCCCAACAGTGCTTTAACAGATTGCCTATCAACCTGAACAGAGAGAGAGCGGAGCCTCAAGCAGAGCTACAGAAGCCTCAAAAGAACACAAAAGAGATCTGGAAGAACAGGAGCTTTAATAGAACCCCACCCCTTGCCGCATAAGCACTATTCCGCTTTAGTGCCTAAAAGTCTCTTAATGAAGCATTTCCTTATTGATTGATGAACTCACGTATCCGTATCGCACTTCTGCGGGCTATAAAAGCGGCCCCCGCTGTAATGACTGACAACAACATCAACAACGGCACAGGCAGCAGAACCGTTAAGACTCTGTTAAGACTCCAAAAAGTCCAAAGGCAGCGGCGCCATCGACGACCAGGCAACAAAACGTTCATAATTTGTGGCTTAATTAGCCTTAAAATATGCACAAAAAGCAACCTTCATTTGTTTTTTGTTTTTGGGCTGATTAAAAGTTCTCCCCTCCACTATTCCCCCCCGCATTCCGCCATGCTGGCTGAATTTTTACGAGCAAGTGCTCCCTCAGGTGGGGCTGTTTTAACGGCACACAGCCCCAAAAGAGAGATAGAGAGAGAGCAAAAAATAAGAAAGAAAAAAATAGAAGCGAGGAGGCCGTTCTATGCTCTTCTCAAGCTGTTTACCTACGCACATCCATCCGAGGTGCCAGTAGAAGGAAGGTGTATCTGTATCTTTGAAACTTTGTGCTTGAACACTTACCTAGAAAGAGAGAGAGAGAGGGAGAAGAGTTGAAATAGAGATAACGCATTAGTTGTGATATAATCAAGCATTCATTAGCCATTATCTTATCTTTGGAATATCTATCGCCCGCCGAGTGTTAATCTCATCTTTACGAGTATTTGCTGTCAGTCAGAGATTCGTCAGAGAAGATTCGTCGCCTGAAATGTTCGGCCGAATGTTAACTCTTGTCGAACACATCTCTGACACATCCATCAACACTCTGCCGCCCCCTCACCCTCACCATCACCCCCACCGTCCTCTGCGTACCGATGGCACTCTGCCAAACAACAACAACCGTCCATTCATTCACACACACACACACACACACACACACAAACAAGTACACACACCCCGCCACAATCGATCAATCAACAAACACACGGCACACTGGGATGAAAAGAGACAAAAAATCTCTGCAATTATCTCAAAGTCGATCTCTAACCAACCCGACCCCACACCCACTCTCACCCCGACCCACCGTTCATGAAATAATTAAAAATAAACACCGTTGACCGAAATAAATTCTAAAATCGAAACAAAGTTGTCGTCGACGTCGCTGCCAGCGTCAGCGTGATGCTGGTCGGCTAATTGGCGTTCCTTGCTTCTCGCACATGCAACTACTCGTATGAACATGTACGAACGTGTCCCCTACCCACCCCCTCTCTTTCTATCACCATCTCCACCCCTCTCTCTCTCACTCTCTCTCTCTTTTTCTCTCTATCTATCTTTAGTACGAGTGCGAGTGCTGTTTCCTTGCCTAATTGCTTGGCGTTTTGCGTTTGCGCGACTTCGCTGCCGTCGTCGTCGTATTCGCAGTCGCTGTCGTTGTCTCTGTCTCTGTCGTCGTCAGGCGTAATCGTGTTCATTGCCTCAAATCGCTCGCATTGCCATTTTAATTGGTTTCTCAATTATTTGCGAAGCCCGTGCGAGGCGGGGAGATGGTAGAAAAGAGAAGAAAGTACCCTAGCACTCCAGGCAGAGTCCATCCATCCATTCGCTTGGACGATAATCGTAATGAGTCTCTTTCTTTTGCGACTTCCTTTGCACACTCTTCCTTCGTCGCACCTCTACGGCACACGTCACTCAAGTGATCTCTCTATTTTGCCGTCGGTAAGGGTATACACTCTTCGCTGCTTCGATGTCCGCGCTACTTGTGGTTTTCGGTTTAACGATTTGAAAAAATTGTTTTTAATTAATAATCAAATGTATTGTTATTGTTGTTGTTGTTGCTGTTTCTGTTTATGTTCGCTTGTTATGCAAGTCGCAAAGTCGTATTTACATTTTATTTATTGTATGATATTTAGTTGTTTGTTTTTGTTTTTGTTTCAGTTTTTTTTTTTTATATATACTATACATATGTACATATGTATTTATAGTATGTACATATATATTCTTTAATTTTTAATGTTTATTAATAAATCAATTGGCAAGGAAGCAAAGCAGAAACAGCAAAAATAAAAATAAAAACAAAAACTGAAACCGAACCAGATGCGCGCGCGATGCCCGAGGAATTTCAATTATAAATAAATACAAATAAAAAGTGAATAAATCACAACAAAAGGCGGTGCAGGCGGCAGGGGGCTGGCGGCAGGGTGGGTAGGAATCGTGATTGTCAAGAAAACTGAAATCTCGACTAATTAGTTTGTTATTCTATTCTCTAGAAGATGTAGGGACTGCGCTACGTACACGTATGAGTGTGGGGGGATCAGAGGAGACGGAGACACTCTCAAAAGGGGAAGAGGAAAAGGGGTATGGTGGGGGCAAGCAATAACTATGCAGTAATACAATCATGTATTTATTTATTTGTGCGCTCCACTGCGGCTGCGGCTGCTGCTGCTGCTCTTTAATTGCATTTGTTGCACCAACAATAGCAACAAAAGCAACAACAAATAATATTAATTAACAATTAATGCAGTTACGGCAAGGGAGAAGAGAAGAAGGAGAAGAAGGAGGAGGTCGTCAAGGAAGAGGAAGAAAGAAAGCAAAAAACGAAAATCAAGAAAAAACAAACCAAGAAAAAGGCATTAATTAAAAAATATATTAAAGTCTGCGATGCAACAAAAACGACAACAGAAACAGCGACTGCAGCAAATTTAATTAAAATATATTTTAACAAACGATGCTCGTAAAACGTTGCGCCACTAATTAGACAAAGAGAGAGAGAGAGAGAGATGGAGAGAGAGAGAGATGGAGAGAGAGAGAGAGAGAGCGAGAGCGAGAGCAAGAAGTCCGGCGGCAGAGAGGAAAGGAGAGCAGCAGCGGCAAATAAATGATCACGTTCCACGAGGCATGTTGCACCACGAGGCGTATGCGCAATGAAAAATGGTAACGGAATTTTACCACATCTCTGACGATAGATCTGATCTACGATAAATAATCGATAAATCGATCATTTGATCATTTGAAATGTTAAATTAAGAATATGATTAAAAAATCTTTCAGGAGGAAGGGGATCGATCTCCTCTGCAAAGAATATGAATGAAATCTGATCTGCATATGAAACCGATAATTGTAATTATCGATATTTCAAACATTTAAACGGAATAAATGAACAGAGGAAAGGGGGAAGGGGGGAAGGGAATAATCCCTTAATTTACCACAAATCACAATCCACAAGAGCAGAGAGAGAGAAAGGGAGAGGAGGGAGAACGGTTAGATCGCTTTTCCCCCCTTTCCTTCCCTTACGAAGTCTCTGTAGGCGTGTGGGCGCTGCCTAGAACTAGCATTTATTCCACTTGCGATGCTAATTAGAGGAAAAAGACAAAGCGAAAGGCAGCCCAGGCCAGGCCAAGCAGCAACCCACAGAGACGCCCACGCAGTATCCACCTCCTGCTTCTGCTTCTGCTGCTGCTGCTCCTCTTGCGATCTGTCTTTCTGTCTCTGTGTTTCTGCTGCTGCTGCTGTTCTTTAGTTTTGATGTCTGTATGGCAGGGGCAGAGGCAGGGACTGTGTAGTCATGGCACGGCCATAAATCTAAAGCACAAGCACAAGGTGGAAGCAGTGGCAGAAGAAGTGCCTGCACTACTGCGAGTGCCACTGCGACAGCCACAGCCACAGCGAGTGTCGCCCGTCGCCCGGTGCTCATTAAGTGGCGGCGGGTAGGTAGCCCCAGGTTGCAAGTTGCACACTCCGTTCTCATCTCTCTCGATGCTTTTCTCTGCCTCTCTCTCTCTCTCTCTCTTTTGTTTGGCTCTTTTTTCATAACATAATTAACAAAAATTTAAACAAGCTGCAGTCTCGCTCTCTCTCTCTCTCTCTCTCTTCCACCCTCCCTCAGTCTCCCTGGGCCTATCCACCATTGTTTTTGTTGCCCGCCCATTGTGGGGATATCTATCTCCATCTCCGTCTTTCTCTCTTTTGGTGCCACTGCAGCAACAGTCGAGAGTCTAGTCGGGAGCAGAGTCGATTCAAGCGTTCTCTCTCTCTCTCTCTCTCTCTGAGTGTGTCACTGTTGGAATTTTAATGATGACTACTTTTAGACATACACGCCTCTCCATTGAGTGCCCCCCAAGAACCCCACTTACCGACTCCACTCCCCTTCCCTCCCCTCCCCACCCTTCTCCGCTTCGCTCGCTCATTCGTTTCGTTTCCCAGTGTGGGCTTCCTTCTGAGCGATAAAAACGACTCTCCACTGGCCACACTGGCCAACAAGGTTGCAGTTCCACGCAGCAGCAAGTTGCACTTGCAATTGAAACTCTGTCGATCGGGAAAGTATTAATTCGTAGACTTCACATCAGTCCACTCCACTCGACCACATTCAATCCCATGATGTTGCATGCTACACCCTGCTAATCACTCTGCTAAATGCTCCCGTTTGCATGGCATTGTTCGTTCTTCCGTTGGCTTTTGGCATGGCATTCATTGATTTACTCGCTCATTCGTTCATTCATTCATTGCATCCGTTCGCTGCAATTATCGGCTGCAAGTCCGACGGGGCAGGCAATCCTCTAACACAGAGCCACAGAGCCATCCCCCCCCCCCCCCCCCCCCCGAGTCGCAGAGTTAAAGGCAACTCCAAAGCCAAAGCCAAAGCCAGGTCTTGGCTTCTTTCTGGTTGCAGTTGCAGTAATTAAAAGAAATAAAATGAAAAGAGAAAAAAATTCAGCTAGTAGGCAGTAGTAGGCCACGTTAACTAATTGGCAGCTGGGCTACTGCCCCTCTCCATCTCTCTCTTCCTCTCTGTTGCGATAATTGGAAGCTGCTGACCCACCATGATCATCGTCATCATCATCATCAAATGGGCAGATGGGCAGGGGGACGAGTTTTGCACATTTAGTGTAGATCAATTTTAATTAAAGTAATGTATTTTCTCCTCGAAAAGGGGCACTTATCAATGCACAAGTAAAGTGAATGTTATTTACCAGCACTATCTGCTATTTAAGTGTTGTTAAACTCTTTCTGCGGCTTCTTCTGTACAATTGAACAGCTTTACAGCTGCACTATTCTAGTAATTTTGACGTGTAATTTATCCAGTGATGTTTTTTGGAGCACTAGTGACATTTTCCAACACTCTTCCTCACTGTTCCAGTAACGCCATTGATTTCTCCTGGCTTTCCTCTTCTTCATTACTTGAGTGTGTTTGGGTTTTGGTTCGGTCACTTTCCAACACCGTTCACTGTTCGTGAACCTGTTTTTTTCGGGGTGTTTCTCTCGCAGTCCTAAGTTGAAATCTATGTCTAATCAAATCACTAGAAACAAGAACACGAAACTGCCGCCTGCTGCTGCTGCTGCAATCAAATCCATATACCTCTCCACTGCACTGCACTGTCCCTCTTCTTCTGACCCTGTTAATCCCCCCCCCCCCCCACTCACCTCTATTGACAATTTAGTATTTAAATTTTCAACTGTCGATCGCCATTCGCATTGGCATTTGCAGCAGCTACCAAGCTACCAGCCACCAGCCGAGCCGCCGCACAACAATTTAATAGTTTGTTTATTCTAAAATATATAAATCATGTCGATTTGCATGTGGCCGCATGCATTTTGCATTTACATTTATTCTCTCGATTTCTTGCCAATTAAAAAAGCGACAAAGTCGCAGCGTCGCCGTCTCCACACACAGCATACACAGTTCCTTCCACAACACACGTTCCACACGCACACACGCACACACACAGGGGCGGACATACGGGGGCGGGAGCCCGTCTAATCACAAATCACAAAGTGATTCGCGATTTGCGATTGTGAATGAGAATGAGAGGCGTCAATCGTCAATCAATTGACCTGGGACACTGCTTTGGATGAGTCGTGGATGGGGGGAAGGGGGGAGTGTGGAATTAGAGATATATGTATGGAACGGGGGAAGCGAATGGAAGTGGAGGGTAGAATGGCCAGTGGTCAACGGGCACTGTAATCAGGGCAATGCTTTAAATGTTACTAATTAGATGGTCAAAGGTGTCGCTTGTAGGAGGAGGTAGGCGTAGAGGGCGTAGAGGGCGTGTCGCCGCAGATGTGCAGTGGATTATATTAGTGTATTCTCCTACTCCATTCTGTTGGTGGATTTTGTGGAGAGGTTTTTGCTTGTGGGTCCCATTAGTGGATACTGTTACACCCAGCTGTCTTTCTGCCAGCTGTTGTTGAGCACATTTCTTGGTGCCTGCCTTGTTGCAGCTGCCGCTGTTGCAACGCCTAGAAATGGTCTAATTAAAATGCTAGCTGACGTGCCCCTCTCAGGTGCTGAGTCCCCCCGATGACAATGTAGACTTGTTTGCAGCTTTTGCTTAATTAAAGCCTTCAAATCATAACAATTTCTGCCAATTGTTGCTGCTGCTGCTGTTGCTCTTTTGGCCACATTATGCGCTCGACCCAATGCATTCCCATTAAATCACTGTCGCATAATAGCGAGAAAGAGAGAGAGAGAGAGAAAAGAGACCATACACACCTCTCGCCCACACGCAAACATCACACGCCACACACGTGTATCTCTGTCTCCCTCTGGCTGTTATGCTAATACGGGTAAAAAAAAAAACCAATTAAAATTTTTGCCTTCCCTCCTTCTGTCTCTCTCTCTCCTCCTCCTCTTCCACGCTTCCCACTCTTCTTCTGAGCGCAGCAACAAATTAAATGCAATTTATTCTCAGTTTCGTTTCAAGCGCATTTAATGCGCCTAATAATAATGACATTCAAAATAATCATGAAACAGTGTTGGAGAACAGCGGAGGAAACAGCACACACAGCACTCTTCCCCTGAGAGAGAAATACGATCCACAGAGGGTTTCCATCTTTCTTTCAGCAGAATCCACAAGATGTCTCCTCTCTCCTGTGCACTATGGGTAAAATTCCAATTTTTCGGGTATTAATTAATAACTTTTAAACTAAGCAAGATTTTTCAATGCGGTTTTTTGATTAATGTTATGTACACCCCTAAGAACATTTTTGGAAAAGTAGGCGTGTCACCGCCCACCCATTCAAAAAAAAAAATTATTTTTTTTTAAATTATATTAAGAAACTAAGTATTCATATTTATATTTATGGACTTTAATACTCTTTTATACATAAAAAAAAAGTTTCACTATTTGAAAATCATAATTTTGATGAAATTCAGGATTTCAAGAACAATAGTTCATATTAATAGACATTTTTTTAATTTCTAATTTCTTCATCACACGTAAAAAATGAAATGTCAAATTCATCGTCCGAAATCCTTACAAATTTGATCAGGGTCTTCAATTTCACATGATGAGGTGTTAAAAATATCGATGGGAAGGGCTTTTTGATGAAATAGTTGGATCGGAGAAATCCATTGCGTGATGAAGTCTGTCTTCTTTATAGAGTTTGTTGCATGATTAAGATGATTTTTACTCTTTCTGATAGATTTATGAATTTTAAAATTTTAAAGCAATTATTGTTGTTTTTTTATGGTCTCGTTTTTTTTAAAAGAATTTTTTTAAATCTGGCATGTTTTTTAGAGGTTGTGCTTCTTTTTTTCATATATGTTTATCATCTTACATTTGGTTGAGGTGAATTATACACTTCTGAAAAGCTGACATTTAAAACTACAAATCAGACCTAAATACTTTGTAGATTCAGCTTACCATCTGGAAGTTATTAAGCTTTCAAATTCAAATTTGACAATTTTTTGCGTTATTTTTTCGGAAAGTTTGATTTTGAAAACTCAGGAAAAGTAAAAAATAAAATTTTTCTTGGGCTGTGTTTTCTGTTTTAGATAGTTACATTAATTAGGCGTCGTTTAAGGTATCGATTGTAAGAATCAATGGATAAACGGCTAAGGTGGAGCTGCTTGTCCAAACTTCCGCATGCCGAATTTCGCGTTTGAAAACACGAAGTCACCTGCAATAAGTTGATTTGCGCAAAAAGTGCAAAAAAGTGCACATTGAGAAAAACTGCTTTTAAATCAAAATTAATGCCTCTACAACATGCATTTGGACGTACACTTATGCACTCTAATGTTCGTTTTATATGATTCCACGAACTTGAAATATCTTTCCAAGAAATGACCTTTGAGTTCATCGACTACTTTTACAAAATATGAATAGAACACACACAAATACAACGTATTAGTTCAACTATTACATAGTACAAGCTCGTCTGATTGTTATCCATTTTAAATTTTGCAAAAAAAACGTTTCGCGTTCGAATAATGACAATTTGAAAATAGCCTGCAAAAATATTGCGATCTTCCAGCTCGTGCTCTTCAACAGCAACAGCTGACTTTAACAGCTGTTAGACTTAACATTGGTCTGTTATATAACATTTTTGGTATTGACCGTTACAGTTTGAAGTTTTCTTAAGATGTTAACACAAAACAGATCCCAGTTTGAATACTTTGAGAAAATGACTAAATACCCGAAAAATGGCAATTTTACCCATAGTGCTGTGGTGTCATTAAGGTTGTTTTCTCTCTCTTTCAACTTATGGAAAGTCAATTAATTCTAATGAGTGCCTCAATGTGTGCCTGTGTGGCATGAGTGTGAGTGTGTGTGTGTTTGGGGCATGTAATTTCCATTTTTTATCCATTTTCTTTTTCTTGGCGCAACTTAATTTAATGCGTTGCAGAAACCGCAGAGGAAAACACAACAATCGCATCCGCATTGCGTGGCAACTCCTCTGCTCTCCCCGCCTCGCCCCGAGGAGAGGGGAGATCTCCTCTTCTCTCTCCCTTCTCTACAGTTTCTTCACGATTATTGCTGCATACGCTTTTCCATTTGCTAATTAATTACGTCGACTACTTTTATGGATTACGTGTGCGCCTGCGTGCACGGTGCTCCTCTATTAAGAAAGGGGATAACAGCACTCCACCCACGCACACACGCACACATACACACACACACCCTCCCTCTCTCTCAGTCAGTCTCTTTCCTTCGAATCGCCCACAGACCTCAGACAAAAGCCAGAAGCGTGTTGAATTTATGAACATGGAACATATCATATCCCTTCCTTCTTAGCTTCCACTTCGTCTTCCACTCCACACTCTGCTTCACTGCCATTCAGTCAGTCCATTCCAATCCCTATCCTTTCCCATTCCCATTCCCAACGATCGCTAGCTCCCGCCCTTCCAGCTTCCAGCGTTCCCTTTGAAGGAATTTTAACAAGTTGCTGCCGCAACAAAAACAAAAGCAGTGCTAATTCCCCAAAGGCGGCCCCGGCACATTAACAATTTAAATACAACAAAACCAAAATCAGAAATCGAAATAAAATAAAATAAAATAAAAAATATATATAAATGAGCCACAGAGTGGAGCAGAAGGGAGAGGAGGGCAACAGGAGGAACGGAGGGAGAGGGAAGTAAAATTTGCACTTTTGCTACAGGAACGGCACAGCACGGCACGGAACGGAACGGAGGAACCCACCAGCACAGCATCCAGAATTCGCGATTCCCGAGGAAACAGAACAAAACAGAAGAAAAGAACAAAAGCCACAGAAAGCAGAAAAAATCATCAGAAAGAGGATCGGCAGCGGCATTGCCATTGCCATTGGCATCGGCGGTTGGGTTGGTGCTGCCTGAGAATCCCCGAGAGCTCATTAAAAAATACCAAAATCTTTGTACTGAAAATGTGACAAAATTTTTAAATCACCTTCACTCAGAGCAGAGCAGCAGAGCTAAGCAGCGGCGGCGACGGCGACAGCGACAGCGCGGCAGAACAGAAACTGAGGAAGAAGTGGTCAGAGCGGCAGCGGCATAACAGAGACACTGTTGTCCTGCGCGCACAGTGGGATGGATTACAGGGGAATTGAGAAATGCTTTAGTGTGGGAAGCCCTCATCTGGTATCCCCCGCAGGAATATATGGATTAAGAAATCGGGAAAGTTTTCCCCAATTTAGAACAGAAATTATGTATAGTATTTTCGGTATAGATTTGATGGAGAACTTTTCCCGATCGTCTACCACTGTCACACACCATTTGCCAGAGAGAGAGAAAAAGAGAGCAACGCAACGGAGCAACGGAATGCGATGGCTCTCTCGGCAGTACCCGAGTGTGGTGCCAGTGCCAGTGCCTTCGTGGTTGATGCATTCGTCTTCTTCCTCGATCTTGCAGAAGGGCCCCAAGGGGCGGGAAGGGAAGGATCGGGTGTGGTGCGGTGTGGGGGAGACAGACACAGAGCCAAACAAAAGTGCAAGTGATGCTCATGTTGGAAATCAGGTTCCCCCTTGAGGGTCGCAAAGGAGCAACAGTGGACGGGGGGACGGGGGGCAGGGCAGAGGACTCCCGAGCTCGGGTTTGCGGGATGTTCGCGCTTTTGTGTGGACTTTTTTTAATGAGCCTCTAATTGACATCTGCATTTATTTGCTGTCGCATCCTCATCCCTCGATTCTCCTGCTCCCATCGATCACCGCAAACAAAAAGAGACAGAAAGAGACAGAGAGAGATGGAGAGAGATAGACAAAGAGAGCATGGCAGCAGCAGCAGTGAAAAAAAAGAATATTTTAATTGGCATTTTAACTAAAAGTGTTTAGGCTTTAGTTAAAATTGTTGGCCAGCAGAACCGACGGCTGGGAACTGGTTTTCCCACTTGGCTTGTCCGTCGCATGAAGCCCCCCGCGCACCCTCGCCCGAACCACGAACGACACAACTCAACCCAATTAACGCGGCTCTCCCTCCGCCTCACTCTTCTCTCCACTCCTCTCTGCTCCACTGCACTCCACTCTGCAGAGATCGCCAAGTGACGGGGGGGAATTGTGGAGTGCCTCTGCTTGCCGCATTATGCAAAAATGAATATTGCAAATTTGATAAGCGAGCAACACAGAGAGAGGGGGAGAAAGGAGGAGAAAGGGAGACAGACTAAGGAGAATCATTCTCTCTTTTTGGCGGCGGCACACAAAAGCGAATGTCGCACGCACTGCTTGCCTCATTTACTCAAATCGAAAGCGACAATGCTTCGTTTGCTTCTCCATGAAGTGGAAGTGGGAGGGGGAGGAGCAGGAGCGCGCAGCGCCCTGCTGCTAATGATGATGTTTGCCGGCAATCTCCATCATCATCGCCATCGTCATCGTCATCATCATCACCGTGATGATCGGGGGAGCCGAAGCGTAAAGCGAGAAAACGACAAAAAAGGGCAAAAGCCAGAAAAGAATCAAAAGCAGCGCAAACAGCACGAACGCGGGGGGTGGAGGGAGGAGGCAGTCAGCAGTCAGGTAGAAGAGGCCCAGGGCCAGGGACTGGTGTGTACGCACCATGCGGTGCTCTTCCACCTCTTCCTCCTCCTCCTTCTCTTCCTTCTCCTTCTCCTGCGCTGCGCTGCGTTGGTGCCTTCCACTAAAAGCCAATTAAATGTGAGATCGTGTAATTGGCAAATTAATTTCAAACCAATTATAATGGAAAACGACCACAAAATACGAAGTACGAAGGAAGGGGAAGAATACAAAAAAGAGAGAGGGAGAGAGAGAGAACCACCGAAGACTTGAGTGGGCAGGGTAAACAAAAGGAGCAGAGGCAGAACAGAGAAAGAAGGAGCTGGGAGCAGATCAGGGACTGACTGTCGCTCGCTCTCTTTCATCACTGCGTGAAATGAGTGGGAGGAAGGGATCGCATAGAAAGTGAGAGCTTTACCGTTAGGAAAGAGAGTATGCCCTTGATTGCTAATTTGCTTTACTCTTACTGTTTTGACTGCTTTCCATGCACTTATTTCTCTGCTTGCCCACCTCTATTAATCCACTGCTTGCATGCAGGGTGCGGTTGCACTTCGTGCACTTCATATTTCATTTTGGCGCGACGCACTTGTTCCTTCCCGTTCCATTCCGTTCCTGTTCTCCGTTCCCTGTTCTTTGTTTCCACTATTCCCACCGGCATGACGACGGGGCCCACCACAATTCCATTTCTGGGCCCCGGCTATGGCTCTGCTTCTCTTCATCTGTCTTTCAATTATTAATAAGACCAATTGCTGCAACTGGAGCCGTGACTGAGATGGACAATCAAAGGTTACTTTTCTTGGGAATGATCCCGACTCACGCACGATCCAGGCACGATCCCATCTATAGGCTCCCGCTGTCCAGCTCCCAATTCTCCCGCTCTCTGGGCCCCAAAGAGCCGCAATGCGATGTTAACTTTTTAATTAACGAGTTTTCTTTTTCGATTTCAATTTGCCGGGCTCTCCTTCCTCCCCCTCTCTTCTGTTTCTCTTGTTGCCATTCTCTCTCTCTCTCTCTCTCTGCCCATGCGTGCGTGCTTCGTCTCCGACTTCTGGGTCTGCATCTACCTCTGCGCCTCTGGTTTTGGGCGCACTTTTATTTTAATTTAATTTCACTGCAAAAGTCGTCGCATGCCACCAATTGCAGAGACCAGTCCCTCTCTCTCTCTCTCTCTCTCTCTTTCTTTGTGGAAGACAACAAGTTTTGGGCCGCAGCTCCGATATCCCGACCTCCCCATCTACCGATCTCCGACTACTCGCGATTCGAACAGTGGCTCTGTGGTCCGTCGGGGTCTGGTCTGTCGTCAGTGGCTGTCGTTGGGGCAATGCCATTTATTAATAAAATATTTGCAAATTGTTGTCATGTTACTTCCTCTCTACCTCTCTACCTTCCCCCTTCCGCTTGAGACTCCGCCTCTACCATGTTACACTGAGCAACACAGCACATAAATGCAGTTCTAGTCGAGTGCCCCGCAAAAGTGTCATAAATTAAAGGATTACCAGAGGAGGGAGAGAAGAGACAGACAGACCACGGAATGCCCTCCTAAGCAAGTTGTTAGCATTAAGGCGGCTCTTGCCGCAATGTGTGGCCATTACACTGTCCACCAGGGTATTCTGGTATGAAATTGCAGCCCTAAAAAGTATGCTATCCGCAAGATATGACCTCACTTGAATCCCAATTTCCAGTTTCCAATTTTTCAGTTTCCATATGTTTTCCCCAGTTTCCAGATCAGGATTTTGTTGCGCAGTGCGAAAGCCTGGGGAGCCCCAAAGTGAAAAGAGGGCGTTGCATGTAGGTGCGTCGCATCATCATCATCATCATCATCATCATACGCCTGCTGATGATCGTCTGGCGGCTACTGTGCTGCGGCTCTGGCTATGGCTGCAACCTGGGCCCTGGGGCCGCCTGCGAGGTGCGCGTGCGCGACCTGCCACCGATAAGATCGGGGAACAGCAGAGGCACAGAGGCAGGCAATAAGCCATACTAATAGGCACTGGGCCCTGCTTCCCGCACTGATGGGAAGATGGCGATGCGAGATGAAGGGAGCCTCCTTCACGTCTGCCACACTCCACAGTACACTCTGCCATACACTCCATGTCTGCTTTATTTGCCACATTTGTATGAATAATTTAATTATTGTTTAAATGTTAATTAATGCAACCTGAGAGGCAGCGACTGCGACAGCGAGGCAAGCCACTTCGTACGTACCCCTATGTGGCACCTTACCTCTCTCTCTGCCTCGCTGCCACTGGCGAATACCGCTTCACTCTCCAATTTGACAGACACCCATTCAACATTCGGGGGCATTAATAGGCTGCCTCACTGACAACAACCGTAATGGAAGAGGGGGCATGGGAATGATGGGGTGTGGCTTTGGATGCCACACAGAGTGGAGTTGCAAGAGTGGAGCCATAGGAAAATGTGTAAAATTGTATATGATTCAATCGAGACCTCGACGGTGGGTGGGACCTGCCCTAAGGAATGCTAAAGGATGCCACACATGAATGCCATATTTTTCACCACACGGCACAACTTCCATTGTAATTTACTCAACAAAAACATCAAATTTCACCCCCCAAAAAACTTTGGGTAACACATTTCTCTGCCATTTATTTGCACTTTCGCTCAAATTTCCATTTGTGGCACAACAGAACGCATAGAGCGGCAAACGAATGGTCCTTTTAATACCCCTTCTATTTATATGTAGGTTTTCTCCAAGAAGAACGCACGAGTATTTATTCTTGAAGCTAGTCAGTCCCTCAGACAGCCCATTAACTTTTATCAATTATAAATGTTATATAATTTTTATGCAAATTTTAATTTTTGTTGTTGGATTTTCAGCTATTAATTAGCTTTAAATCTGCAGCTTGAGGTTATCTAAAGCCACTGCTTCCCTCCTCTCTCTTACGATCGCTGTGCTGATTGTTTCTTTTACTCGTTCTGCCGCTATCGCTGCCCCAGCAATGCCCCTACGCCCACGTCTGCGTCAGCGTCTATGTAGAAATCCGAAACCGCAGCGATTAGCAGAGAATTTCTTTCTCGTTCTCGCTCTTCCTCTGTGATTCTTCCGACAACGGTAATTAGAACAAATGGCGAAAATAAACAGTTTCTGTGCTGGCAGAAGAACAGAAGCTGAAGGCAGAAAAGAAAACACAAGAGGAAAGACCGAGGCAGAAACGTAAACCAATTAAAAGGATCGTCGTAAACAGGGGGATAGGGATAGGGGTAGGGTAGGTGCTGCGGTTGGGGTAGGGGTAGGAATAGAGAGACGATGGGGTGTCAACTTACATATGCAGAAATCAAGTGGCACTGTTGTTTCTACTGCTTTTGCCGCTCTTCTTTCCGTTCTTCGCTAGAATTCGGTTGATGTGTTCCCGGGTTTGTGGGGTTGGGTGTCCGTTTTGTTTATTTAGCTGCGATTCCCGCTTATTGTTATTGTTGCACAGTGGAATGCGTTGGCTGTTTATGATACACTCTTGAAACGCGCTAATTGAGTGCGAATTCCAATGTTGCTGCTGCTGCTGTTGCCGTGCCTCTCTGCGTGAGGGAGAGCGGTGCGCGGGATAACCGTTAATTGAATAACTAAGAAGATCACTTTGCTGAAAGAGCGCAGGCAGGCAGGCAGGCGGAAGGGAGTGATTGATTAAGTGCGTAAGAGAGGAGACACCTGCACACATACATACACACACACACGCGCGGATCACGGATCAAATAGCAAGAAGGGGGGCAGGCAGACGATGCTCAATAAGTTAGCTCGTAAATTTGCATATTTTTTGTAGGTGCTTTTTTTGCTCACAGAGGGGGGCTGCACACGCACACACGTACACAGGAAAAAAACAAACTTAGCACAGATACGAAAATACAGTAACTGTTTCTTAGTTTCTTCGTTAATATACGATATGCATGCACTACTACAACGCTCGCTCGCTCGCTCGCTTTGCTTTTTCGTCAGAGCACACACCACACACGACCGTCAGCGTCGAAGTTTGTTTGGATTTTGAATTGAAATATTGCAGAAATGACTCAGTGTAACGCGAAATTGAGCATCGGCTTGCCTCGGCTCGATTCGTTTTCTCTCGGCTCTGCCGCGAACCGCCGCTTGTATGAATGAAAACAGAGATACGTACGGCTGACTGCTGCGGTAGCAGCGACGTTGACGCCGTTCAAGTTGGTGGTTGGCCACTGCGCTCGTTCTCGCTCTCTCACTGGCTCTCACGCTCTCTCTCTCTCTCGCCGTGCGGCTTATCAGCTGCTGCTGAGACCGGCATTTGCTGGTGTATGTCTGTCTGTCTGTCTCTGTTCTTGCGAGGGTTGTTTCTGCTCTTGCGCGTCGGTGGCCCCCACGGTTGGTTGGGGCCGCGGCACTGCCATTGGATGCCGCCCGGTCGCTGTGGGCTGCCTATCACAGGTGTCGGGCCCCCAGCACCGGGGGTGGATGCCTAACAGGCCACTAACAGAGCAGAGCTTAGCGCTGTTAAAGGCGCACCTGAGTAGTGTCCAGCAGGGGACCACTCCCCTCTTAACATATATGTATGTACATATGTAGGTGGCTGCCGGCGACTCTCTGCACGCGTAACCCCCCATCCGACACACCAGCAGACCCGTTACAAATGACATGTTTCTTGAGAAAAAACACAACAACAAAAGAGAGAGACGCGGCAGAATACGAAGGGGCTGCATAAATAATAATGCGCTCAAAACTACTTTGACAATAGCCTTGGGTGGAGAAAACGATGGGGGAAGGGAATAGTAGCGAGAGAGCGACAATGCATCCCTTCCTGTGTAAGAGACAGCGGTGGGCAAGGGCAGGGGCAAGCATTATTCATACATAAAAAGCCAATTAAAAATTTATAATAAACCCCGCGCCAAATGCAACAACCCCAAAAAAATAAGGAAAAGGAAAGGCGGCCCACAGTGGCACAGTGGGACAAATGCAATGGGAAGGTGAGAGGCACAATGAGAAATGTTATCAATCAGTGGGCCCACTGTTCGAGGAGAGGCGTCAGTGGACCTGAGGCGTGGACCACACGGGAGTTTGTGGGAGGTAGCGGAGTATGGGGGACGGCACACCCATATAGCGGTAAATTAGATGTAAAATAATGAACATTTCAATTAAAATAATGAATATTACGGTCAGGGGGTTCCTCTGTTGGGGGGATGCTGCACTAAGCACTCAATTAACCATTTTGATGTTTATGGATCAAGCTAGGCCGAAGGTCTGTGGTGGGAAGGGGGTGGTGGTGTGCTTTTTAATTATAATTAAACATGCGAACCGCCTGAGTGGGTGCTCTGCTGCCACCCACCCCTTACTCTCATTTCCTCGCTCTCTTTGGCTCTGGCCAGGACATAATCACTTAGCCGCGTGCAGAGCCGCATTTAAAATTAATTCCACTCAAGTGCGTTCCTCAGGCTTCAGCAGTAGAGTGAGAGAGCACAAGAGAGTGGGTAGCAGAGAGACACACAAAAAAGCACGTGGCTCTGCATTCACCGTTAGAGAAAATTTCGCGAGCGCAACAAATTGCACGCTAATTGCTCATGTTCAATGAAGAGAAAAGGAGCCAAAGGCTGAGCAAAAGCAAAAGCACTCGCCAACACGACTCCCACTCAAACCACTCTTCGGCTGTGGCAAGGTGTATGAATTCAAGGTGAATCCATTCCAGGAGACACTCTGAACATACATAATCGAATACCTTGACACGCTGTATGTGTTCAAACACCGAAAGGGAAGAATGACAGCCAAAATATGCAACTGGAAAAATGTGTATGCCCGTCTTACCTTCAATTAACACACCATTGGCTCTCTGCCTTCGGAATTCGACACGACACACAACCCAAACACACGGACACACGCGGTGTGCGCTTTCCCACAAGCCTGAACCAGAGCATGACAGTTGGACGGAGGGGGAGATGGAGAGAGGCACGGCAGCCAGAGAGGACTGCTTTTTGTTTTGGTTTTGATCCCTTGCGCAAATAATTGCCTAATTGTCTCTCTGTTCTGTTGTCCCACTCTTTCTTCTTGTCTCCCGTTCCATGCATGCAAATGGGAGCGCATATTTCTTATACACAAATCCATTTCCATCTATTAATTGGCAGCCCTCCCTCCCTCAGCTGCTGGAGCAGCTGCTCTGCAGGACTCTGTGCCCTTTTTTTTTACTCAATTAAGCGCTTCTGCAAATACAAAATGAGAGAGAAGAAGCGGAGAAGCGGAGCAGCGTTCCACTTGAATTCTAGCTGTGGTTTGCGGAAGGAGAGAGGGATTAGGGCACTGGTCTCGATTTCCATTTGCATTCCTATTTCCAGTCCCGTTTCCCAGGCGGCGGAGCGAACACTGTGTTTGCATACGTCATTAAAGATGGCCGACCCTAGCTCTCTCTTCTTTAATCATCATCTTCCTGGCCTTTCCTTTGATCATTTGCATGGGGAAATTATACTCTCTGCCATTAACCTGATCGCCTGTCAACGCGTGCTGTCTTTTCTCGCTCTAATCTCTTTCAACACACTTTCGCACGTAAATTCTTAATGCAATTACTATTGATGATGATTGCTCTTCGGCTCGGCTCGGCTCGTCTCGGCTCGTTTCTCTTTAAAATGCAAACAAGAGCTGCGACAAACGACCGAAAGAGACCAAAGCTGCGCCTGATTGCAGGCCATTGTGCGACGTCATCACAATATCATATTTCAATGCATAATTTACGGTCGCCGGCTGTAACTGCGATTCCGACTGCACTTTAAAGTCCACCAAAATCTTAGCCCGAGCAAACTCACAGCCCACCCACCAGGACTCGGCACGGCGACATTTGCTCTTGATAAATGATACGGCGCCGCCTACGCGAACGCGTCAAGGGTTGCCGCATTTTGCGGTGCGCCGCAACGCCGATCAAACGCGATAAACGTTGACAGTGGTCCGGTGCGGGTCCGGGCAGGGGTGAAGGTTACGGTTACGGCAACGGCAGCGCCAGCAGCGACTGTGGTTGACAGTGCAAACGGGTGCAAGTCAAAATTAATTAGAATTTTTCAACAAAAACTCACTGACACATACACACATTGGACAGCCTCGACTTTGGAATGCCCTTCATAGCAGACAGTAACAATTACAGTACGTCACTTTAATGTAAAACATCAAACTACAATTCTGGCGCTTGTCGGATTTTTCTGTTTATCAAGCAGGTATCATATGCCATTCCCCGGTGGTAGAGTAGACGGAGTTCTCCTTCAGCCCAGAAACGGAACTAATGTACCGCAGAGCAAGAGATGGAGAAGGGTAATCACAAGCATAGCGGTAAATTGAAATCAGTACAAAACAGAACAGAAGAAGCAGAATACAAAACAAAAAGTAAAAAACGATCATTAATCATCAGGAGAAAAGGGTTGACACGCATAGTAATGGCGGGCGCAGGGTGACTGCCTCAGCCTTTCCACTCTTCCCGGTTCTGCTTCCGCGTCTTGACCGGAGAGTCGCAGCGCCAGCTCAGCCCCCAGCCACAAGCAAATACACGGGAAGGGAGTTAGCTTAATGCATTTAATGTATCTTTCTATGTAAACGAGGAGCACTTGAGCGACGTACACTAGTTGCTAGGCGGGGAACCTTCCATCAACGATGACGACGCCTCTGAAGAGGGTGATGATGATTCCTGGTCCCCACACTCCTCGTCATCGGAGGAGTACAAGTCGAGCAGACCCTGCATAATCTCCACGCCTCGGCCGTTCACCATCTCGGTCAGGGTCTGCGCACAGCGCCGATCCTTTATCATTCGTTCGATTTCGTCGTGTACGGCGTAAGGATCACCCAAAAGCCCATTCCGAAGCTTCTTGATGCAGCGGCGTTTGCGACGTTGGTTGTGCGCACCCGTCTGCTCTTTCAGCAGCAGATTCACGGCTCTCTCCACGTTGTTTCCGGCCTCCCTGAGGCGGGCTCGGACCAGGGCCTCCGGGTAGCCCATGGCCGTAATCACCTTCACTCTACGCTTCGTCTCCTCTACGTCCACTGCAGCACCTTTTCCAGCTCCTGCTGCTGGTTCTGCTGACGGTGTTTTGGATTCGATCTGCGGTGCTTGCGACATCTCGGTTGCTCTAACTTTCGCTTCTGCTTTGAGCTTCGTTTCGTTAGCGAGGAGAGAAAAACAGCATCGAAATTCACGCGACAAAAGAAGATTCTGATGCTATGCCCTCTCTCGTATTCCTTTGTGTTTCTACATTCTTTTGTTGTTTGCCTAAGCCGGCGAA
This sequence comes from Drosophila helvetica, assembly GCA_963969585.1. Taxonomy (NCBI): domain Eukaryota; kingdom Metazoa; phylum Arthropoda; class Insecta; order Diptera; family Drosophilidae; genus Drosophila; species Drosophila helvetica. Next base: position 480,959 of record OZ018401.1, on the reverse strand, counting down.
ATCGCTTTGAACAGTAGGCCTTGTGACGAAGTTTGTGTACCCTCACTGCGGCTATAACCATTTCAATCAGATATCTACAAGGCAGAGATGAGAATATATCTAGCCATATCCAACTCTTTCTATTCAATACAGATCAAGCGCGAAAATCAACAGGATAAAACAACATGATCAAAAAACATTTGGTCGCCGAAGGGAAAGGGCATGCGACATTCGACGCTCCACTCTCTTTCTAGTTCCTCCTCCTGTTGCTGCCCTGAGTTGTTCTCTCCCTTTCGTTTCCTTATTAGCTTCTTCTTCTGTTTCAACTGACACTCTCTCGTTTCTATAAACAGTTATATCAGACTGCTGCCGATACATGTATGCATGTAAGAATACATATGTATGTATGTACATATGTTTGCACGTAGGTTTGAAAAGAAAAATCTTGTGTGTGCGTAGCGATTGTTTTGGCTGCTTTTGGGGCAAAGGCAATAAGTTAACAACAATTATACGCACACACACACAAAGAAAAAGGCAGAGGGTCGGGTCCCACAGCTGCTGCTTTCCCTCTGCCACTGAATTTGACTTCTATGTATTTATGCGCTGCACAATTTTAAATAATCACCCCACTGGGAAATTTCAAGCAAAATACCCTTTCCTTCGGGCGCTCGCTCCGTCTCTCACCATCTCTCTCTCTCTCTTTCTCTATCGCACTTTCTGTGTGCTTATGTGTTAGTTACACTGATTTATTGCCATTTTCTTTTGGTTTGTTCTGTTTTTGGTCACTGTTTTGGCCTTCATCTTTGGCTCGAGGGGTTGGCACTGGCGGAAAGGCGGAAGGGATACGACGAACAAGTGGCCCGTAAAAAACGCTGCCAAACCCTCATCTATCACAATTTCTGGCGAGTTCTGCTCAGTTTTGGGTTAAAAACGCATTATTGTGCTTTTCTGGTAATTGAAGTTTTTAGTTTTCATTAGCCGGACAGGGGACAAGGGATACGACGGCGACAAGGGACGACATGATGAAGATTGCAACAAAGAGATGCTTGGATTGGGAGAAATACGAGAAAGTAAAATAAATTACACATTTAAATTAACCCATTAACAACGGTTGGGAAATGAGTTTGGGAAATGAGTGGCATCCAACGAATATGGATATGAATGGTCTATATTCGTTCAAAAGTACGACCCAAAGAGAGGCGAACGGATCACATACAAATGTATGTATGTATGTACGAATTTTCTTTTCCAAACATGAACATAGCGGATTTTCGTTACAGTCTTCGTCACTTTCGTGCAATTGTTTGCAGGCGCTGCAGCGGCAATTTTAAAGCGGAAATTGAAAAGTTTTTCCCAGCGATTCCGATTCCCTCTTTTTGAAATATGTGCGAAACGTGCACAGTCCTCGCCGATACTTATCAGGAGTTTCAGTTTCGGAGTCAAAGCCAGCTTTGGCGATTGTTCGATTTTACAACAAATGGCAAAATCACTTAACACACCGTTAACACCCATATTAGTTGTACTTCGCCGCACACACACACACAGACACAGGCAAACACACACACTCACTGAGTAAGCCAAGAGCACGTGACAGTATAAGGGAGTAAGAGTGGGAGTGGGACAGGCAGCGTTCCACTTACAGTTAGAGTTTCAATTACTTTAGCCACCACCAATGCCCCGCAAAGGAAAAAAAAGTCCTCTCATAATCGAATTAAAGGAGAGTGTGGCAGTGGGAGAGAGTGAGAGCGAGAGAGCTTCAGCGGATGACTGAGTCATTAAAAACGCAGGGAGACGATTGCACGCAAATTTGCTGGTACCAGCGCCGCTTTCCTTCCCACCCGCTGCTGCTGGTCACACACACACACATACATATGTAACTCAGGGAAACTATGAATGGAATTGGCAATTGCACGTGTGCCTCTGGTCACCCGAGATAAGCAACTGCAGTCGCGTGGCTCTCGATCTCTCCCTCTCTCCGCAGAGAGTGAGAGAGATACCATCGATGGACGGATGATGGACTACGAGGTGAATGAGAGAGAGAGAGAGAGTGAGTGCGTTGCGTATTTATGACTTCGAATCCGATTGCCAGATCCATTTCCAGCGAACGATAATCGTTATTAATATTGTTAGTGTTTGTTCCCTGCTGCCCTTCCCCGCAAAGGGGGTACAATGGCTGTGGCCGACGAGAGACTGCGGGAATAGGTTTGGCAGTACACTGCTCCGATTTGTTTCGAAAATCCCTTCAAGGACTCTAAATGAGGGACTGGTAGATCTGATTCCCTCCAAAGCCAATGAATATTTACATAATTGGAAATTACCTTTTCAGGCAGGGTATCCAGGGTATCACATTCAGTGTTCAATATTTCCCTATTGTTTTTTTCTAAGGCGATGAATCGTGAATCGGAAAATTGAAGCTTAGCGCGACAGGAAAATGGCAGATAGATAGATAGCATCTCTATAGATGGAAGCACTCCCACATGGGATTTGGACATATTATGGCGAAAATCCTTGGATCGGATCTGTACTGCCCCCCTGACAACCACCACTATGGAGCCCATTCCTCTTTCTGTCCAGAAATCCACCTCAAATTGACCCCGTCGTCACCTATGCAAAAGGGCAAGCGGGCGGGGGCCCTACCCTTTACCATATTTACCACCAACCCCATGGTTTGCTACCACACAAATTGACTCTGTCTGATCTGGATGAACTGGAAAATTGAATAAAGAAATGGAAACCGACCTTAGCAAATCAGAAATTTATGGGACAATCCATCAATGCCAGGCGGAACAGTTTTCCGGGGACCAGCGGGCGCACCACTCTAATCGCTTCCCACGATCGGCAGAGGCCCAAGAGCTAGAGCCAGAGCGGGGAGCATTTCTATATGTAAAATTGCGCCTTCATTAATCCCTAAATTAGAAGCATCGAATGATATCTGCGTCGCTTACCCTGCACTGGAGTGCACCGACCCGCACCCCCTGTGCAGTTCCATGAAACAAATCACTGCACACACACACACACATACATGCGTACATGAACATGAATGCCATATGAAGGGCAGAGGCAACAGCGAACAAAAACCCAAACACAAACCAGAAATTCCCAACCCAATCCCACCACCACGGGAGCGCACAGTGGACAGGTGGTGGCCAAGCGAGCGGCAAATATCCATCCGAACAGAAACAGTCCATGCTGACTATTTCTTTTTTAGGCAGGAATATCAGGAATATGGTAGATACCTAATACATGTTACTTTGTTGTCATATAGATTGATTCTCAATCGCTTCTCTGATTGTCCCGAATGACTATACGCCACTTTGCTCTGCTGCTGCCATCTTATCCCACTGTGCGACCCGTCATCGACCTGGCACTGACATGTCAGCAGGAGAAAGAGACAACAGTAAATGGTTGGACAATCGTTGAAACGAAATGACATTTTATATTAAAACTGTATTAGCCAGCCAGCGACGCTGGCAGAGACGTGCACGTTGCAGTGTTGCGGCGGCGGCTGTCAAAATCAGCAGCGCGTTAGGGCATTTGAATGAGAGGAGGACCAACCCCACCGCTTCTCCTCCCTTGTTCCTTGTCCTGATGGCACCTTGCCAACAAACTGCACGCAGTGAGGCATAAAAAATGCGCCTGTCGGAGCAGGAGAGAGAGAGAGAAAATGCGAGAAAGTGGGAAAGGACAGGACATCAGGACTCATTCGAGTGTGAAAGCGGAGCGATGGGCAGCCGCGACAGAATTTGACATAATCAAATTACCCAACGGCCGTCATATGGGATGCATTCCAGTTGTGGGCAGTAGGAGCGCTTTGGCTTTTCTTTTTTATTTCGCAAATTTTCAAGAAACTTCTCGAAACAAAGCAAGACCTGCTATTCCCATTTGGGGCCTATTCCAATCCCATTGGGAATCCTCCCCCAGGTGAACCTTCCACGTGTCGCGTTCATAATGTTCCAAGAGCAGACCGAGAACGAGGCCGTGGACGCGTCCACAGAGGTGAAGGACAGAGCAAAAACTTCCTCCGCATCAATCTTAAACCGTTCCGGACTACCACTGGGAGATGCTTCCGCACTACACGAAGGTATGGTGGAGCTCTTCTGGGGCAATTGCAAAGCAGTCTTTAATATTATCCAAGAAACTTTGATGATGATGCTCCATCTTGCGCGAGGAGCATGAGCACTCGGGATTCCCTGAACCATCTCGATGACATTTCGCAGGATGATTGTCCTCGAAGTTTGAAGCTGTTCTGGAAGCGGGATCGCCAAGGCAATCTCAATTGTTCGATCATCGGGAGCACGGCTGCCTTCAATGACATCAGAATGCCGGAGGAGGAGGAGATTGGGGTGAGGCTGAATCCATATCTGTACGATGACAATCCGTCGTCCAGTCCTCGGAATGGGGGACGAGTCTCGCCAGCATCCAAACGGACTTCGCCACCACCGACTCGGACGGTGAAGGAGCTGACTTCAGGCAGAAGCAGATGCTGGAGTTCCTGGCGAAGACCCATCCGTACCATTCATCGTCTTTTGCCTGCAGTATTCTCTCCCAAAAGACCCGCACTGGTGAGAAGGAGCTCTGGCGCCCAAGCGTACCGCCAAAGTATACATATGTTGATTAGAAAATATCCCATAACTCACCTTGAACTCAGGAGGAGTGGGAGCGGGCGCGGGAGTGGCTGCGGGATTCAACTCAATGTTGATGTTGTTGGGCTCCATGATGAGGCCCAGGCTCTGGAGGTTGCACACCTGCGGCATCTGCATAGTGGGCGTCGGGACCTTGAGCACGGCGACAGTGCAGTCGATGCTCGAGGCTGTCACCGTGGCCGTTGCGGGCAGCGTCTCCGGCATCCTGTCCTCCCTCCTATTCGTTTATGTCTGGTGTTCCTCCTCCTGGCCGTTCCTGCCGTTGCTCTGAAATGGATGGAAGGAACGACACTGGATTTATTCAGACGAGGATCAAGCATAGGATCAAAGAGACAGTATCAATGGTTAGGAGTGGGCCCAAAACACAGGTGTTCTTTCGTTTAAATGCGAGTTGCGTTTGCAATTTATTTTTAGCGCTTAGTTTTGGTATAAGTTCAAAGGTCCAAAGTAATTCCTACGGTTATCCGCCGTGTGGCTGACCTAATAATAGTAGCACGAGGCGCCTCTGGGCCCAAAAATACAAAACGTACAAATACAAAAAAAAAGGTTTTACAGGATGAATGCGGTTTATAAATTAAAGGATAGGCAGACACCATCGGTGCGGTATAGTATCTAGGCTTAGGCCTGCTGACGTCTCCGAATTTCTCCAGGCAAATCGTCCAGCTTGACGCTCGTCTCCTGCCGTGTGGTAACCTCGCGCAGCTTGACAAGACCCTGGGCCAGCTCCGCGTCGCCCAGGACGACAACCAGGGGGATCTGGTGCTCCTCGCAGTGCTGTAGCTGGGCCAACAGCTTCGGATTCAGCTTGTACGAGTGCTCCGCCTGTGGAACGGGAGATTGGGATTACAAGATTACAAGGCTCCTTAAATAAAAAAGGGAGCTGAGCTCCTTCAACGCACCTTGATGCCCGCATCCCAGAGCTGGTTGAGCACGCGCAGCCGCTGCTCGTGGAGACCCTTGTGGGCGGAGGCCACGTACGCCTCCACATCGTTGGTGCGAAGCTTCACCTTGCTGGCCGCGAACCGTGCCTCCAGCACCGAGAATATCCTCTCCACGCCAATGGAGACACCCACGCAGGGCACGGCCTTGCCGCGTGGATCGAACATGCCCACCAGGTTGTCGTAGCGCCCGCCACCGGCAACAGATCCCACGGTGGCCTGCTCCGCGGGCTCACCGTTCTCCTGTGGGGACTTCGCCGGAGATTTGCTGACGGGATCCGCCTTGAGCACTCCCTCGTAGATGACGCCCGTATAGTAGTCAAGGCCGCGCGCCAGGCTCAGGTCGAAGCTTACCCTCTTGTCCAAACCGAAGATAGAGCAGTATTTGAGCAGCAGCTGCATCCCCTCAAGACCCTTCACCGCGTTGGGCACCGCCTTGAGCTTAGGGTCCGCCAGCAGCTGCTCCACCAGCTCCGTGCCACCGCTAAGGCGCACATACTCGCCAATCCGGTCGGCCGTTGCCTCGTCCAGGCCCTTCTCCGTCACCATCTCCTTGCGCACATCCGCCCAGGGGGACTAGAAGAGGAATCATCCCGATTAATGCATATCCAAATCGGATGTCACACGTCAGAGACATGTCCATGTCCCAGTCAGTCTACCTTGTCCAGCTTGTCCACTGCCGAGCAGATGGCGCGGAAACTCTCAGCCGGGACGCCGCAAGCCTCGAACATGCCGTCCAGCAGCTGGCGATGGTTCAGCTTTATCACATAATCGCCAATCTCGAGGGTGTCCAGGATCTCGGCCACGATCTTCACGCACTCAGCGTCGGCCAGCATGGGGTCGTAGGTGCCAGCGATGTCGAAATCGCACTGGTAGAACTCCCGGTACCGGCCGCGGGTCATGGCCGGGTTGTCCCGCCGATAGACCTTGGCGATATGGTAGCGCTTGATGCTGGATATCTTGTTCATGGCCAAGTAGCGGGCCAGGGGCACGGTGAGGTCGTATCGCATGGACAGGATCTCGCCGCCCTGGTCCTTCAGGTCGTAGATCAACTTCGAGTCCTCGCCGTACTTTCCAGTGAGCACTTCCTGTAGATGGGGGATGGGGATGAATCTGTAAGCTCTGGACTGGTCGTGGTAGGGGTCGTGGGACTCACCTTCAGCTCGAAGACGGGCGTGTCAATGGCCTCGCCACCGTGGCGCTTAAACACCTGCACAATCTTGTCGAGAACGCCCTGGCGCAGCGTCATCTGCTGGGGGCCATAGTCCCGGGTGCCCTTGGGCGTCTTCAGGGTGAACTTCTGGCTGGCGGGGGCCGCGCCGCCGCCTAGTTTGGCCTTGAGGGCCAGGAGGCGGGCGACTTCCTCATCGATCTGCAAGTAAGAAGCGGTAGGTAGCGCTGCAATACTTGTGTCACAGTTGGTAAGCGGTACTTAGATGCTAACCTTATTGATCTGTGCTTGTTGTTGTTGTTCTTGTATTTGTTGTTGTTGCTGTTGTGGCTCATGCTGATTTTGTTGTGGTTGTTGTTGCTGTTGCTGTGCTTTTTCAATCGTCGATCTCTCGCGCACACCGCCAGCCGGCGCCAGCTGGTACGTTGCACACTGAAACGCAGCCCTACAGCGCCACTGGCGGCCAATTGAACGCAACATATGTTTTTTGTTTTTGTTTTTGCTTTTGTTTACTTTCAAACTGCTTCGTTTCTTTTCGTTGGTCTTTTTTTCTCTCTAATCTTCTTATTTTCTTTTCTGCTCAAAAATCAGCAAACTTTCTTTCGCAATTTGCTTTTCAAACCTAATTAAACAACAACAACAATAAACGAAACTTATTAAGATTTGAGCTTCTTTCTCTTTCGCTTGCGGTTACTTTTTCTACTTATTTTACGACTAAAGTGTGTTAGTGACGAAATAAGGTGAATGTACAATAAAAACCAATGCGTGTGTGTCTATTTGTGTGTGTGCAGTCTAAACCAAATTCAATCGAAGCCAGAATTAAAAAATAAAAAAAAACAATACAATGTAATATAATATATTGCGTTCCATTGACCGTCAGCGCTGATACGTTTTTTTTCGTTGTTTATTGAAACACTTTTTAATGGCACTTGAACACTCGGGGGGGGGGGGGGAATCGGAACGGAACCAAACAGGAAAAGACGCGCGGCGGTTGGATGGTTGGTTTGGGTGGACTATGGTGAGCTTGAAGGACAAACAGTTCACTGAACTGAACTGGTTCTCGGATCCTTTGCACAGCTTGCATCAGCGTTCCGCCAAATGGCAGCACTGGGGGAACAGCTGATCTTGCATTCACAAAAATTCACAGCACACATACAAACACACACACACACACCAGAATTTAAACATTAGACATCGAGTTTCTTAAAAGATAATGTGGTCTAGCAGGTTTTTGTGGGGGCCTCGCAACAGAACAGCTATTATAACCACCATGTGCCCGCCGCATATGCCTCCTGCTTGACCAGTCTCCATCATTCGCTAAAGTTAGTCATTCAGTCAGCCAGTCAGTCAGTCGGTCACACACTGAATAATAGTCCAACAACAATGCCAGAGGCCAAAAACACTCTCTTGGCAACTGTCCGAATGTGAATGGATGTGGAGTGGGGTTCAAGCGGGAATCGTGCATTTGGATGTATAATTTAGGAGTGCAATGCCACAGCAACAAGAAAAACAACAAAAAGCTTAAGCGAATGTGAAAGTTGGCAGAGCGCGCGCGCTCTTTGTTGCTTTTGTGTTCGCATTATTGCTATTTCTGTTTCTCCTTCTGCTGATGGCTCTGCGTTCAATCTAATTACTATAAAATCCAATAAATTGAACTGCCAACGCAGCACTGAATCACAAAGCGGCAGTTGCGTGGATTCTTATTCTATTTTGTAATGCTAACGAAATGCCCAGCCCTGATTGCGCTCTGGGATGGTGATGGTGCAACAGGGTTTGGCTTTGGAATTAGCAGCAGCCATTTAGTGCAGAAGGGAGTTGTATGTGGGGTGGAGGGTGAGGGGACAGAGAGATTCGAGCAATTACAAGAACAATTGCATTATTTCTATGTACACACACAATGGTGGTCATTGGTTACGGCCAGTGGCTGTGACAGTGGCAGAGTGGCATGCATATGGTGGGGGTGAGGGGCTACTGTGCGCATGTAGCAAACGGAACACTGACCTTCTCCTTGGACTCCTTGGCACCCTTCAACTGACGCACGAGATCGCCTTGCACTTTAATTTGCTCCAAAATCTGTTCACGCGAATCACTCATATTCCGGACGAGTGCCAGCCAAAGACAACAGAAAAATCGCCAACACGGGGGGCACAGCAATTGCAGGGTACACTTTTTCGCGGCAGTGGCGGAATAAATTTATTTTTGCTGGACGACGAGCACGCGGATTGCATTTATCGAAAAAAAAATACCCTCAGAAATATACCGAAATATACCGTCTCATTTTCAAAATATACCGTAAATATATTCGACAATATTCAAATTCCATCATATTCCTCGATTTTTTATATTCCGTCTAATATTGCTAGCTAACTAGGACCCTCAGCACTAAACACATAATTTTTTCCGATTGATTAACCTTTTTTCTTCTAGACTGGCCAATTTTAGACTTATTATTATTGCATTGTTTATAAAATTAAGCCTAGTACTCAGATAAGCAAAATTTCTTGCGCAAGAAAGTTGCCTATATTTTGCTGTGTGACCAGTGTGACCAGCCGTGCATGCTCTACTGTTAAACCAAAGACAACAAAGACACAACTTTTTTTGTGTGTTGTTTACAAATAAAATCAGTTGGAAATTCAAATATTGTCAGAAAGCAAGCCGGAATGTACTATTTATGGGCTCTGTGGCGCTGGAGAACGACAATGAACATACAAAGCTTCGCAATATTGGATAAATCAGTAGATATAGTATCAGGTATAAAATTGATAAATTACAATATCCATATAATCGGCTTCAATGAGATTAAATTTGTTTTTCCATATTGCAATCTTCTAGCACTGTCCTGGTAGAACTCTGCAAGCCGCTAGCTATTGGTCTCTTCATGTTGATGTCGATACATGAGTGTCGATGACGACAGAATATAGAATTATTCTATCTTTCAATCGAGCCCAGCAAATACCACCTTTTCCATTCTAGTATATATCGTTGCCTTTCCAGTATTAATCGGTCATTTATTTTGCTTGTCTGAGTACTCATTTGCAAAATTCTTGCAAATTACAGGCATTTTTATCGTTTCCATACGAATATCATCCCTGATTCTTGCGTAAGAAAATTTTGCGTGTCTGAGTACTAGGCTTTAGGCAAAATTCTCGCGCTAACCCTTTCTAATCGTATAGTTAAGCTTATTAGGACAGGAACACATCTGATAGTTTTTATCTAAAAATACACATAAGCAACACATTGGACAATTAGACAACAACACACAAATACTAAAAACCTCTACTAATACCGTATTTTAAATACCTTCACTAACTTTATCCATTTTAGCACTTTTATGTAATCCTAACAAAGCAAACAAATTACGCTTTAAAAGTTGCAAAGTTTTCGTCCCCCAGCGCCAAAGCGCTCAGAAATAATACCTTCCTGCTTTGAATTCCTAACTGATTTTATTTGTGCACAGTGTAACCACACCATATATTGTATGGTTATTGGTGTAACCGTATGGCATGCATATCTGGTCACACTCGGCCGCCAATATTTTTATATGGAACTTTTCGCCTAGCAAACGTTTTTCGGATCTGAGTACAACGATTATGGAACTACGGTCATACGGCAGGCATACGTACGTTTCTAAAATTTAAAAACAGCTGCTTCTTCAAACATGTGGCGCATCATTGGCAAGTGTTGCCGTATTCTGTTTAGTATTTTTATAAAATAGTCACACTACAGCGCTGCAATCAGTATCCGATAGCATGTGATATTTCAAATTCAAATTTGAATTTGAATTTGAATTGGAATAAAAGAGAATTGCTTAACAAAATTGATTTATTCGGCTGCTAAAGCCGGTTATTTACATAAAAAAAATCTAAGCCACTCTTTTCTCTATTCGAATTATTCTTTAACAATTATTTACATTTTCTACATTTCTCCTCCTTGATTTTGCTGCTTAACCACACATGGTAATCCACTAGTGCTGCATCTTGTTGCGATTCTTCAGGGTTAGGGAACTACCGACGCGGCGGCGGTCGAAGAATGGTTCCGGATCGTTCAGGGATCCGATGGCGGTGACGGCTGCGAAACTGGAGCCAGCCGGCTCCTGGTACATAGTGTGGCCCACCTTTTCGAGATACTCAGAAATTTCGCCCTCCACCTCGCTCTCGTAGTGGACGCGCATGGGCACCAGCTGGTGGTGAATGCGGCCATCGTTGATGGCATGCTCCATGGTCTCGTGGCGAATGAGGTACTTCATTATGACCTGCGGGAGGAGAGGAAAAGCATACATATGTAATCTGATGGTATTTTGAAGCTAAATCAATTTCAGGCCCTACCATTGCCACGCTTGTGGTGATCCTGGTGCCTCCAGCAGCCCCCACCAACAGACGTACATTCCCATCACCATCCACAATGATAACGGGAGACATCGAGGACATTGGACGCTTCCCGGGGTAAATGTAGTTGGCCGGGGAGGCGGGCACGCCGAAACTGTTGATCACGCCCGGTGTGGAGAAGTCATCCATCTCGTCGTTTAGAATGATGCCCGTCTGTGCAGAGGCGACCTTGGAGCCGAAGCTATAAAGGAAGTTAGTTAGCTGCGGACTCGGAGTCGGATTCGGATTCCCTGATCTTTCAATACTCACTAGTTGTTGATGGTGCTGGTGATGGAGACGGCGTCGCCGTTGGTGGCAAGGACGTTCATGTGGGCGGTGCCGTGGTCGGCCTCCACGGTAAAGTTGGCCCCATAGTAGAGGCTGTCCTGGGAGGTGCTATCGTCGTGGATAAGCTTGCGCACATCGGCCACCAGCTCGGCGCTGAGGATCTTCTCGAGAGTCTCCTGGATGCTGGGACCGCTGACGGGGTCGCTGAGGTAGTCGCCCAGGTTCGTGCGTTGCCCGTAGGCATGCTTGAAGGCCTCCACGGCGCGCTGCCAGTATACGGCCTTGTCGTCCGTGTAGAGGTCCCCCATTACGTTGAGGATGAAGGCCAGAATGGGGCCGCTGCTGGGTAGGGGCGTGGTATACAAGGTGTAGCCGCCGGTCACGTTCGCCGCGATGTGCCCGTCGCTCTCCCACTGCACGCGGTAGTCCTTCAGATCCTGCTCGGTGATGATGCCCCCCAGCTTCTGGATGTCCTCCACGAACTTGCGCCCCGTCTCGCCCCCGTCGTAGATCTCGCGGGCTCCGTTCTCGGCAATCCTCTCAAGGGTGTCGGCCAGGGTGGTGCGCTTCATGTAGTCCCCCTCCACGTAGGCCTCGCCGTTCTCATTGAGGAACATGGAGGCCAGCGACGGCTCGTCCTGGATCTGGCTCAGCTTCGACTGGATGGCCGACGCTAGGTATCGGGACACGACGTGGCCCTCGCGGGCCAGCTTTATCGACGGCTGGAAGAGAGCCTTCCAGGGCAGGCGACCGTACTTGCGGTGCATCTCCCAGTAGCCCAGGATTTCCCCCGGCACGGCCCCGGCCAGGGCGCCCGTAATCGTGCTCTGGCCCACGAACATGTCCTTATGGGCCGCCGCCGGTGCCGATTCGCGCGCAATTACCGTCTCCACGCGGCGCGTGCTCCTTGTGTAGATGGTCGCCACGAAACCCCCTCCGATGCCCATCGAGTGGGGCAGCAGCAGGCCCTCACACAGCAGTGTGGCGATGGCAGCATCCACGGCCGAGCCGCCCTCCTCCAGCATGCTCCCACCAATGGCGGCGCACCCGATACCGTTCGAGACCACAGCGCCGCTAATGAGGGACGTCCCGCTGCTCTTTAACCCAAAGACGAGGCCCAGCGTCAATGCGGTGACCAGAACGGCTGCCAGCAGAACCCATAAAAGGGTTTTCTTGTTGCACACCAACCTGTAAGCAGAGCAGATAGAAGAGCAATAAGAGACGAGACCAGATCAGTGATCAATCTTCAATCCGTTCACCCCGTTCTCCGCTCGAGTGGTTCAAGTGGGATTTGGTCGAGTGTTTAATCGAACACCCCATCGGTGGTCTGCACATTTGCGATTTCTGATTAGCTCGCTAATGTTTTGATTCGATCGCAGTCGCAGTCTGAGTGCTGGTCTGGGAATCGCCAAGTCACCTTCGAATCGCCTTCCAACCAGAAGGAATGCGGCAATACCCTACGCAAATGTTGCACACTATAAGAATGGGCCAAGAATGAGCAACAAGGATGAAGATCGGTAGAACTCGAGTCACCAAAAGATCGCAAGGCTCGCGTGCCTTGACATCAAGATACCCATCAACATAAACATACCTCTCTATACCACAAGACCGAATACATGCGAAAATGAATGGCAAATGGAATTGGGATCAACTACCGTTGGCAGGCAGACCCGAAAAGGCCAGATTCAATACCAAGATACCCGAATACACGAAGCGATCCTGGAGCCATAAATATATACATAAATATAGCCGCTATCTGGGATCGTGGATAAATGAGTGTCCAGTTCTCGAGTGGCCGTGACACGGGGAAATTTTCCCCGCCGTGTCTCAAATTTTGGCTGGTCATCATCACGCACTGGCACTACCTACGGGCCACATACCTCACCCTCCGGAAGGGGCAGGGTGCTCCCGTGTGTACCATTCTTATCGGCTTTTCTGATAGCAGGCTGCTTTCTTGATCGCTGTGCTGAGCTCATAAAAATGCCAACGAGGAATCACAAAAGTCGACAAGTGCTATTAACAAGCAATTTTCTATAATTAACGTAGATTCCTTCGGAGAGAAATTATGATTATGGCCGTCATTGCGTATAATCGCATCGTAGCGATACGTGATTCAAACGATACGATACGACACGATACGGCGTACGTAGATTAAGGCATATTCGACTTCGAGTGCCCATCGGCGGCGGGGTCAAACATTCTTTGGCGATTCTTTTCTGCGGATCATGGCCCCCCGCCTCCAATTGAACCTGCAATGCCGCCGTTGGCGGCGACGGTAGCCATAAAACAGCTTTAGGGCTTTAGATCTGCGCAGGTTTTACTCGTAGTTAGTCCTGCGATAAGCGGAGGAAGCGATGGGAACTCTCAAGTGGGGCTCGTGGCAGGGATTTCCTATGGAACTTGGACTTGGACTTGCACTTGGACATGGACATGGACTTGGGCGGGGTTTTTAGATATGGGAAAAATATAACCATTCAAATCAGGGATGCTGTGGGAAGTTCGGTGTGGATTCGCAATTTGAAAATGCTACAACTTTGAAGATGTATTCCAGATAAAAATCCTTCAGCGTGCTCCCGGAATGAACATCTATTCATTACGGACGCAATCGGCAGCACTCTGCAGGCAATTATCAAACAAAAAAAAGAAATTAAAACAAATGGAATTGCCCCGTCATTGGTTAATCAAAGCTTGACGTTCACCAAAAAATTCTAGCGTTTGTGTACCATAGGTTCCATAGAGATAAAAACGCCCGTGATATATATGTGCGCAGTCCTACTTTTTGTAACTTCGGTAATTGAGTGTTATATCAGCTTCAGCCCCAGCGCTCAACGATAATGCCCATTCAACAGTTTTAAAACCCAGTCGATAATTGCTAGCTTTCCTCCGTTCCACTCCGCTCTATCCATGCGATTTCTATAATTTATTCAGGGGAACTTTCGACGATGCAAAATAAAAACCTGTTTCAGATGGTTGGAATGGAATGAGTTTGGACTGTCAAATCAGCATCCCAATTCGGATATTGTATTGTAAATCAAGGATTTTATGATTGTTTTGTAATTGTGTTATCCTGCAGGTACATATACATATGTACATATTTATGTGCTTTTACATATATCCCAGTATATCCCAGTGATTTCCTGCTGAATTAATGTATGTATATGTTCTGTTTCATTAAGGCTATCATATATGTCTCTCTGGCTGCGTCCCCATATCTCAGTCCTGTACTATGTTGAACTTATTGGGGGATCGTAAACTCTGGGCCATAAACCATTAAACCGCTAATTGACGGTTGTTTTTTACACATGCAGTAAAAGCCAACACACATATCACAAGAAAAAAGCGGGCAAAGCAGAAGTTCTCGATAAGAAAAAAACTCTGAATGGAACAGAACAGGGTCTGACGTCTGTTTTTGTGATTGGTTTTATTCTCTTGTAATGTGCTGTTGAAACACATGTCTAAGAATTGATTAAAATGGAGAAAAGAAATTTGCCACCTGTACATACAGACATTTCTCATTTTTAATTTCTAATTTCTGTTTTCTATTTTCTGTTTCTGATATTTACACAAATTAAGTTTGATAAGATCGGATCGATACAGTCTCCTCCGATAAGAGCTATGTATTTCGCCATCAAAATGAGATCGATTCCGCTCTCTGATAAGCGATAAGATGATACCCATACAAATGCACATCATGGATTGGATGCACGTCTCACCACCTCCCTCTCCCACCTCTTCCCAGCCCCGCTTCTTACCTCATTTTTCGTGATCGGCCTGCCCAACGAGCGACAACAAAATATTAATACAAATTAAACGTTTACAAGGCGATTGATCGGTCGACTGCCGGCAGTCAGGTTTCAGCTTTGACCGTAAAAACGCGAAAAAAGCCCCGAGCGACCGGAAAAAATTGGTCGGAAGCAAAAAAATAAAAATAAACAAAATATAACAAAAAAAAATAACAATAGAAACAGAGAATGAGAAAATAAAAATTATAACAAAACTTTGCGCCGAAGAAGTCGTCGCTTGGCTCAGTCTCATCCACGGATCACTGATCGCCGTTAGTTTTTGATGGTGTGTGTGTGGCAATATATATATGCGTGGGGCCACAACCGTCACTCAGCAGCTATCGCGAACGACTGATGGAGCTTCGGGGATGCCGAGGCCGCACTTCGACTCCGTTTCGCAAAAATGTACATATACTTAGTTTCTATACTTCTAACTGTAGCTTATGCACACGACACACACACTGCAGAGTGCGGTGTACCAAGAATTGCCATCAAAGAGAGTCCAAGTAGTCCATAAATAAATAAACCTTGAGTTTTGAGAGAATAAGAGAAACAACAATGCAGCGCAGCTGACGCATTGCAATATGCGTGGGTCTGCGTCTGCGTGCCTGAGCGCAGCTCGAGTCTGACTTTGAGGAGTGTTTTGGTGGTTTTTGGAAGGGGAGCTGTTTTGAATTCAATTGTGTATCGACGATTCAGTATGATGGTGTTTTATACCCGATTTACACTGGGGCGCATCATTGCATTTTTCCGTTAAATGGAACATGCGACAATGATGCCGGTAAGAGCCCTGTGGATAGAAGAAGACAATGATGCGGACGCATCTTTAATCATGCGGCGTATCATTGGCTAGTGTTGCCGTATTCTGTGTAGTATTTTTACAAAATACTGAAATTATTCGGGGTATCGACGGGGTATTGAGAGGAAACATCTGCTTTTTTTCAAACAATAACCGCCAAACCGATCCTAAAAATTTAAATTAAAATTTTATTGATAGAAATCGGATAGCAAACAACAAAATAGTAACACAACAACTTACAAAGATCTTTTGGGATGCACTGATTCCAACTTTAAAAGTGCCTCTTGAAAATTAAAGTCGTCAGCACACAATTTTTGTTTGATGGAGCAAAGATAGCTTCACATATGTACATCGGACTCCTTCTTAACAAGCTCCATAAACAATTGGGTGCTCGTAGTAAAACTCCCAAATGCACCGTTTTCCAAATTAAAAAGTAAATCGCTCATTATTTTGATAATTTCTTTAAATTTCAATAAAAATGATTTTCGTCTCTTCTTCTTACTCACAGCGTTTGTTTACTTTAGCAGCCCGAACAGCTGACAAAATGATGCGAAAAAGATGCGGCTTAGGTGTAAACCCCTCGCATAATTTTTCCGCACCTTCGACAATGATGCGGCAGTGTAAAAAGCCTATTACAACACCGACTGGGGGAAACAAAGGTATGTATGTAACCGTCGAATTCTGTCGAATTCTGTTCCGTCGAACTTAAAAATATTTCTTATATGAAATACAAACATAGTCTTCGCACATATGTATAATAGGCTATTTACACTGACAACCATATTGTTAAAATGATTGAGCTAATGATAAAACTCATTTTAAAGTTTTCCTCAACCTTAATTTTTTCGCGCCAAAATTTCAATTTTGCTTTGCTTGTTTTGTTTTTGTTTTTTCTAGTGGTGATAATTAACACGATAAGCAGATCAGGGTTAAAATATTCGATAAGTCGAACAAACACAGCTGAAACGCAACCATAACCAGATTTCTACCACCACTAGGCCCCTATGCTAAGCCTATGCAAAAAACTCGAGTTTTGCCCGAAACTCAATAACTTAACCTTTGTGTAAACAGGGTATATGTAAGTTGACTAATCTAATGGTCTTATGCTATTCTTGTAGAAAATAGGTTCATCAATCGGAAAAAATTATGTGTTCAGTGCTAAGGGTTCTAGTTAGCTAGCAATATTAGACGGAATATAAAACATCGATGAATATGATGGAATATGAATATTCTCCAATATATTTACGGTATATTTTTTAAATGAGACGGTATATTTCGGTATATTTTTGAGGGTATATTTTATCGTACGTGTGACCAGTTGAACACTTATTTTTTGTTTACGTTTACACCGCAATAAGTGCAATAGCACCTATAAACGTTTGTCACAGCGACGCGGCTGACAGAGCGGTTCGGCGTTTACAAATTTTGGAGCTGGCAAAGCGATCCACATCCCACTGCAATTAGAATCCACCATCGGCTATCCAGTAATTTTTTCGAGCCGCTTCGCTCACTTGTCATTGTCGGTGAGAGTATTTTGATCGCCTGGTAATTCTCTCGCTAACACAGACACATGCTGGCGCACAGGTAAATCACTCACACCATCAGCAGTCAACAGAAGCAGAAGCAGCAGCAGCGGCCATTTGAACGGAAAATTCTTCTTTTGGGCCGCATAGCGCTCTTGTGTGTTGCGCTCTTCTTCTACGTGAGCGAGGCGTTAACTTACTCTAATCACGGTCCGGCTTCGGCTTCTTTCTGGCTTTGTTGCTTTTACATTGGTGGTCGTGTAGCCGTGCGCTTAGACACGTCAACAGAATCGCCGAGGGGCGTGGAGGGTTCTAAGCGCTGAGAAGAGGTACGAAGATGCGTGTTAGCCACATTCGCAGCGGCCGCATCTGCCGGGTGGCCCTGTGCCTGCTGGTAATCTTGCCGCTGCTCTACCTCCTGGCCAATTGGAGTGACCACCATAAACGCGTTGAGGAGGCTTATCACTCCCGTTTCGGCGGCCCCAAGTTCAGTCACCAGCGCCTCGAGGGGCGACCCCGCGAGGTGCCCAAACTAGTCGAAGGTAAGCAAACATAAGCACCGGTAAGTGGCACTGTTTGAGCAACTGGTGCCCCATTCCCATTCCGAATATCATTCTATTGTGCACATGCACTTACGTATATTTTGCACAGGGCTTGGTAACTTTGAGCCGAAAGATCTGAAGCCACGTAGCGGACCCGGGGAGAACGGGGAGGCCCATAGCCTGTCGCCGGACAAAAAGAACGTTGCGGATGACTCTGAGATGGAGTATGGGATGAACATCGCTTGCTCCAATGACATTTCCATGCATCGGTCGGTGCGCGACACGCGCCTCGAGGAGTGCAAGCACTGGGACTATCCATACGACCTGCCACGTACCAGCGTCATTATCGTCTTCCATAACGAAGGCTTCTCGGTGCTGATGCGCACCGTCCACTCGGTGATTGACCGGTCGCCCAAGCACATGCTTCACGAGATCATCCTCGTGGACGACTACTCGGACAAGGAGGACCTGGGCAGCCACCTGGACGAGTACTCGAATCAGTTCAATGGCCTGGTCAAAATCATACGCAACAAGGAGCGCGAGGGCCTCATTCGGACGCGATCCCGCGGAGCCATGGAGGCGACAGGTGAGGTTATTGTGTTTCTTGATGCCCACTGCGAGGTGAACCTCAACTGGCTTCCACCGCTGCTGGCGCCCATCTACCGCGACCGCACCGTGATGACCGTGCCCATTATCGACGGCATCGACCACAAGAATTTCGAGTACCGGCCCGTGTACGGAAGGGACAATCACTTCCGCGGCATCTTCGAGTGGGGCATGCTGTACAAGGAGAACGAGGTGCCCCGGCGCGAGCAGCGACGACGAGGTCACAACTCGGAGCCGTACCGAAGTCCGACGCATGCCGGCGGGCTGTTCGCCATCAACCGCGAGTACTTCCTGGAGCTGGGCGCCTACGATCCCGGCCTGCTTGTTTGGGGCGGCGAGAACTTTGAGCTTAGCTTCAAGATCTGGCAGTGCGGCGGCAGCATCGAGTGGGTGCCGTGCTCGCGCGTCGGCCATGTCTACCGCGGCTTCATGCCCTACAACTTCGGCAAGCTAGCCAGCAAAAAGAAGGGGCCGCTGATCACTATCAACTATAAACGCGTGATCGAGACGTGGTTAGACGACACGCACAAGGAGTACTTCTATACGCGCGAGCCGCTGGCCCGATACCTGGACATGGGCGACATCACCGAGCAGCTGGCCCTGAAGAAGCGCCTCGGCTGCAAGTCCTTCCAGTGGTTCATGGACCACATCGCCTACGACGTCTATGACAAGTTCCCCGGCCTGCCGGCCAACCTCCACTGGGGCGAGCTGCGCTCGGTGGCCTCAGAAGGATGCCTTGACTCCATGGGGCACCAGCCGCCGGCTATCATGGGCCTCACCTACTGCCACGGCGGCGGAAACAACCAGCTCGTGCGCTTGAACGCCGCCGGCCAGCTGGGCGTCGGTGAGCGCTGCGTCGAGGCGGACCGCCAAGGTATTAAGCTGGCCGTCTGCCGCCTGGGCACCGTCGACGGACCCTGGCAATACAACGACCACACCAAGCATCTCATGCACCGCGTCCATAAGAAGTGCATGGCCCTGCACCCCACCACGCAGCAGCTCACGCTGGGCCACTGCGATGTCAACGACAGCTATCAGCAATGGTGGTTCAAGGAGATACGTCCGCGCTGGTAAGATGACATTCCCACCGGGAATCGTGAGGAGGAGAAGGCGTGCAAAAATGGAGGAGTACGCAACGGAGGAGAGAATGCAAAATCTCAATAGGGTTTCACCAAGGCCGTGCGCGTGGGATCCGTCGGGAAGGAGGGACGAGCCAGATTTTAGACAAAAGCAATTTAGTGAAAATGAGAAATGGAATTGTTGTTGGTTTTTTAGTGCATATACACACAGAGACAGAGACAGACATTTTTGAAACGCACTGTTATGGCAGGCATCCCGTCGGCAGGGGGCCCTGGGCTCGACCAAGGCATCAAATGCCATGGGTTATTAGGGAGACACACATTAAGACACATTTCAATGATATTACTTGTACAACAAACTTGGAAAACGATATTCATGATTTCAAATCGAATTGTGAGAAGAATATTGTGGGGATGGGGGGGAGTGGTGTGCGGGTAAAGTTGGCCTAGAAATTGTACAAGATTTTCTCCAAGCATTGTAATTCATATATAACCTGGTTTAAAATGTTTCATGTGGCCGAGTTACCCCGAAAGAAATGCAAAGCTTGCCAGGATATTTTTTATATAAGTATATCAATCGAGAAATCTTAATAGTTTTACCATTTTCATTCAATCAATCAACAACAACAATCAGGATCCAGGGCCCCTCTAGGCTGTAGGGATGGCCATGCCCATGTCCCCCCTGTCATGATATATTAGTGCGCCTGAGTGAGAGTGAGAGAGTGCGATATGGAGATGAAAGCGAGAGAGACGGCGATTGAAGGAGAAGTCGTTGTGCAATAGAGATTCGAGATAGAATATGACATCGGGTCGCAGATTTTTGTTTGCTTTATGATTGCCAAGCCTACACACAAAACAAAACAAATCGATGTAATTATGCTTAGTTGTATATGCTATACTATTCCTGTTATTTCGATTTATTTTATTCATATTATATGAGTACTACTTCCCAAGTTTCGATGATGCTGATGCTCTCACATTCCAGTCCGGGCGTCCAGTCAGGGATCCAATCAAGTCTCCAGCTAAGGAATCACTAGAGAGATAGAGAGAGAGCTTCCATTCAACCATACTCTCATACTCGTATACTCCTTGTACTAAGCAATCGTAGTCGTAATCCAAATCCGAATCCGATCAACCTGGCCAACATCTAACTGTACTTCTTATAGTGTACGATTTTTTAAACAATATTTTACATTGAAATGTAAATCTAGAGCTATCGAATAAGTCTGAATAATAGCCTAGAAATAAAAACGTTTTTAAACACTTTATCTTGTAAATCCAATATATATCATAATCTTTTTCCTACCTATGTACATATATCTACATGTATGTATGTATGCCAAATGGAAGATATGTACCCTCCCCCACAGTTCCTCATCCTAAATGCTGAGGGTAGAGGAATCATATATGCAATAGGGAGTCTCTTCGCTTGAATGTCTGAACGAAAGACACTGAAATGCTTCCATTAGAGCTCTTATTCTAAACTACTCAATCATTTTAAGGTGGAATAAGGAATGAATGCATTCATGCAGACCTCTAATCTGCAATCAAATGTACATTAATATATGTATATGTATCTATTCCAAAGGCTTGGAGTGAACCATCGGCTGGACAGAGTGTTGGCCAAAGCCACGTAAGCCCCGGACTGGCGAGGGTATTATGGGAACCACATGTGGATCTTAATTTAAAAAAATGATTCAGAACTGATATTTTAATCAAATCAACAATATCGATTGGCAATTGGTGGTCAAAGCGATTGGAAATGCTGATGGTGGCGCATTGTCATGGCCCCTCCAGAAGGTGCTCCATTGGCCGAGTTCCAGGGAAGTCCACTGTAGATAAAGTTCTCGGAACCATTCTCGTATAGTAGGAGCAGGGCTTGGGCCATGACGATGCGATAAATTTCCATCGCTTATCAAAACAGAACTCTTCTCTGACTGTTTGTTGTTTACGGATGATGACTGATGAGTCCTCCAATGGGTCTGGTCTGTTATCATCTGGCTAAACACGAGCCTATCTATACCCTATACCCTGTACACCATACACACACGAGCGAAGGGAGGGCGGAGTGGAACCCTTGATTAGATCTGAACGCAATAACACCAAAATTGTTCCGTTTAATTGAGTGAAGTGGGCCTGGTTCTGGGGACGTGTTATCAGTATTATTGCTGCTACCCTCCCACTAGGTAGCCCCATTCTCTCTTCTTCGAAGGAATCTGCGGTGGCCGCTGGCTCTGCGGAGCTGCTGACAAGGTATCCGCTCGTCGGATATCGCTGTGGCCGGGATTAGACATCATTGTCAGTTGCTCCACTCGAAATTGGCGAATGGGCGATAAGAAGACTTCGACGTTGGTGTCGCCGTCGCCGCCGCTGCCACAAACGGAGCCGGAAGCGGGGCAGGGTGTTTCACGCCAAAGCGAATCAAATCAAAGACCTCCCCACTTAGTCGGAGGGGCCTAGTATAAATAGTAAACGCAGCCAGACCTTGGCTATCATTCCGCGACTTCCATTCGCCGCAACCACTGGAGGAGCAACCTTTTCTGATCTTTAAGAGAAATCCGATTCCCCAATCCCTCATCATGTGCAAGCTGAGCGTGAGTCTGTGCTTAGTGGTGGCCCTCTTCGGCTGCCTTGTGGCCGCCAGTCCCGCCCGCCAGGTGCCCTTGGACAGCAGCACCTTGCGCGAGATCATCGTTGTCAAGGACGTGCGCTCGTTTGCCGCCCAGCACCCGGGCCTCAAGATCCAGCGTCTAGCCAAGCAGCCGGCAACAGCGCGCGGCGGCGTCGAGTCCGTGCGCTACACTCTTGGTGCCCGCATAACCAGTAAGTACCTTCCCCCGTCACCCAAAAGCAGGCTGCGATCGAGGCTTACAATTGCATACTTTTAGGCGACAGCTTGGTGGCCCAGGGCGCCGATGTCTTCACCTATCCGACTTCCCAGGATGTGAGCGTGCAGTTGACGTACCCGGAGGTAGGCGCTGGAGCGATCCTCACCTACGTGGAGCTGATCTGCACGCAGGACAACAGCGAGGGCAACGCCTACGTGGTGGCCGGAGGCATCGGACAGCAGTTCATCTCGATCATTCTGGAGGCCAGCCAGACCAGGAACTTCTCGTACCAGGCTCAGTACTATGGTCAAAAGTAGGATCCCCTGCTGTTGCTGCCCTACTGCTGTTTGTACAGACATGTCGCATGACTCCAATAGAAATATACGTATCCATAAATGTTGAAAGTGAAGCGAGCAACCGGTCAATGAATACCAGGCGGTGGGATCATATATCATCCATCCGCCATCGGGGGGTATTTGAAATTGTTTTCGTCGCTGCTCACGCGCCTTCCACTTGAAGTAGACGTCAGCCATTGCCGTAAATCTGGGCCAGCCACTCACCTGAATCTGAATCTGGTTCTGATTCGGGGCTCCGATTGGATTGGTGTTGTATTCATATTGTATTCATATGCCCCCCGTTTTGATGGGGATTCCGCGTCAGTGTCGCGTAACGAGTTGTGGCTGACTTGCGGCCCTTCTGACTCCTCAGGGAAGGAATGCCCTGGGAATGCCCTGGCGGTCTGAGGAAATTCTGTCAACTGAAAGTATCCACCGCGATAGACACATGGACAGGGCCAGGGACGGGGACGGAGCTTGACTAATTTTGCGTAGACGAACAACTTGACTTTGTATATTGGTTTATTTGTTCATTAGATTGTTTGTCATTATGCATATCAAGGTTAAGATTGCCACGAGCCAGCGAACAAGTAAATAAACAGCCCTCCACGATGGGGATGGTGAGACAATCTTCAATCAATCATCGCACTACGCACGTTGGAAGATAGCGTTGGAAGACAGATCTTTCGCCTGCAGAACTACAGGTAACTAAGTATCTATTCGGAGTACTAGCTGTCGGAGCTTTCTCTGTTGATCCCTGCATTAGTCGGTAGTGAATCACCTGCCAAAAATTGTCACACACACCTCACGCTGCCTCCGATCGAATCCATTTCCGAGGCGATGCGATATGCCGATTAGACCCTCGAAAGCTGGATTTTATAGCCCTATTTTTAGAAATTGTGAAAGGAACAATATGAGTGTGGGAGGGGAGAAATTATGGGCAATTAAGGGAGGGGAGCCGCAAAACTGCGGGACCCGTAGCCAATTCCAGGGCTTATCGTCGAATTGTCGAACGTTATCTGCGTCGCTGACCGCCGATAAGGACGGGCATATAAAACAAGCGAGCCGCAGCTAAGGCACAACCAAACCCCCAAAAGAAACAGAAGGCATTAGAGCACAGCTACTACTGGAGTCGCACTACTGGAACCTCTCGCAGATTCCTCTGAATTTGTTTCTTCGAACTTTATTCTGTGAATCTTTCTTTTTCGTCTGGCCTGTGATGTCGCTGCGTGTTGTCGTGCTCCTATGTCTGGTGACTGCGACGGTGCTGGGACAGCCATATGGCCGCGCCAGTGACTTCTACTACTCGGACATCTCTCCGGTCACCGACGACAAACGCTTCACCCACCTCTACCCGGAGGTGGAGCTCACAGAGCTAAACAAGGTGAAGCACTCCAAGGGAAATATAGTTTTCACCGCCGGGGAACGCATCTCAGGTGAGTTTGCAACGGATTGGGGTCGATTCCTGATCCTAAACTAAATCCTCCACTAAATTCCCGCAGGCGATCGCCTGGTGGTGAACCACTACGACGACGAGAGTTTCGCTACCGCCGTGGACATCGAGGTTCTGATGCGCTATCCCGCAGAGTCGAGCACGGGAGTGACTATCACCTGCATCGAGATCTACGTGGACACGACGGCCAGCGATGCCGGCGGCTATCTGACCAGAGGTGGCATTGGCGGGACCATTGCCGAGGTACTTCTCACCTCCAACGTGACGCGCAGCTTCGTCTACGAGACTTTCTTCTATGGATACTAGAGCGCGGGGCTCCGAGGAGCAGAACTCCCTTCAGATCAGAACTCCCCACCCTTCAGATCAGTATACAAAGCAACAATAAAAGTTTCGCTTGGAACCCAACTGTGATCGTCCTGCCGCAGCCCCATTTGCAGTAGTATTATTAGCTTTAGATCCGTAAATTAAAGAAGAAAATCGAACCCAACATTTTGGAAACCTATCAAAACTGTTTCGCTAATCAAACCTTGTGCCAAAACCAAAATACACCCCAGCCGATGGTAAGGGGGGCAGGGGTAAGGGGTAGCTTATCGAGCAGAAAGAATTCTTTTTACAGTCCGGGTTTCTCCCTGTCGCCGGCCAACTGCGTCATCTTCGTTCCAGCTAATTGAAAGGTCTCAACGCCCCATGTGATCTAATAGATAAGAGTCGGCGCCGCCCCAAACAGACTCTAACATTTCACATGCTACGATCAGTCGGATTTGAAGTCGGAATCAGAATCAGAATTGAGATGGTTCTGGGTCTAGAATGTTCCAGAATTCTCTTTCTCTAGAAAAATCGACCAGATATCATTGTTGCACTAAACACTAAACATATCTATAGCTAAGATAAATTATGACCTGGTACTCAATTTATAAATATGTACAATGTACCACGATAAATTCTAAGAAGGTTTGCCGGAGAAACCATGGGTCTAATCAATATGGAGCATTCCGTTTTTAATGTTAAGTTTAGCGTATTTTATGCAGTAAAACCCCGCTATATTTCGAACTAAAACAGGTGTTTTAACCAGCCACCAGGGATTTATTTATACCAGTGACTATAAATAAAGATTTTTTTTTATTTTTGTAGCCAAAACATCATCCGCTTAGAATAACCGCACAGCAGAATTGGATACGAGGATAATATGAGTTTTATTTTGGAGCAAAAAATAACAACCCTCCACGAGACCAAAATTAGGTTGTAGGCCTGGATGAGTAGATAATTTTCTTATACTTGGATTTTGCACAGACTCCTGTGATATCACACTAAATAAAGATTTTTAAAATTTGTTCCTCACAAAATGCGAAAACCTGTGGCATACAGCATTTTTAAGATACAAGAAAATTTAAGACCCAGAATAGTTGAGAATGACCATTTCTAGCAGAATTCTGAATCTGTTTCCATTTGCAATTTTGCAATTTTTTTGGTTTATAAAGTTTTGGTATGTTTTTTAAGAAAAAAGCTAATTAAACTAAGTAAAAATATGAAAGGCTAACGAAACACACCAAAAGTTTGATTCCAAATTTCCTAGTTTCCAAGAGAATCCTTAAATCTAAAAGTATTCACTTTCATAATTGTACGGAAAAATTCATTCTAGGTTTTTTGATCAGGAAATACAATTTTTCTGTTATTACGGTTAATTATATGAATAATATGAATATGAACAACTGAACAGAAAAGCAGTGAACATGTTCAGCTCACTGAAGTGAACAACTCATTTTTGCTCACTCACTCATGAGCAACCCAACACTGATGTATACTTTGTGCGTTCAGCAACGCTTCCTTCTTAACAAGAAAATGATATACCCCTGAACTCTATGAGTAACGGATATAATAATGAAGATTAAACTCAAAACAAGACAGCCACAATCTCCAAGCCAGCTAATATCTTCCACAATCTTATCATTCCATTCTTAAGTTTCCAAACTAAGAAAATTGTTATTTTCACTATTAAATGTTGTTTCACTTTGTGACGTTCCATTTCTCATTTAAATTCACATCAATATGTATACTCGCATAATTATTCGCAGAATCAGAGGCTGCTTATCAGCTTAGGGGCGAGCACCCCATACTTGAGACAAAGAATACATATATGCAATAAAGCTCTCAGTACTGTGCCGGGCACGACATCCAACGCAACATGATACGGAAGGAACTTGGAATTTTACTGACGGCCCTCATGACGCTCTTCGTTGGAGCCTATCCCCAGCTGGAGAGATCGCTAAAGGGTACCCCAAACCCTTTGCTGTATGCCATCCCCTGTGCCACCGGACTAATCCCTTCTCCGACTTCCACTCCGTCAGAGGGGCAGCCGTGCCCTAGTCGCCCCGGATACCCCGAGAGCCGCTGCCTGGGCATCAGGAACTGTCCCAATATCGATCTGTATATTAAAAGCGGCAACATGTCGCTGAACGATGTGGTGGGGTGTGGAATTGGTGTTTTTATGGAGCTCGTCTGCTGCCCCAACAAACCACCCGACCTCCAGACAGTTTCCTCGACGACTGATTTGTGGGTGACCCCTTCAAGATTAGCCTAGTTCATGGCCCACTGCAGTCTGTTTTTTCCACAGGAGCCAAACTCCAATGGTGCCAGAGCCCGAACCGAAGCCAAAACTCGTGCGTGAGCCCTACCCCCATGTGGTCTCTCTGATGTACATGACACCGACATTGGACGACCACATGTTCCGCTGCACGGGCGTCCTTCTCAAGAAGAACATTGCTCTGACCTCAGCCGCATGCGCCAGCTCCTCGATAGCAGGCCCGAACCACGTGCGACTGGGCTTAGCAGAGCCATTCAAGGACGCCCTGGAGATAATTGTGAGTTCCAAATAGTTTCCCAGTGGAAACGGCACGGATGGTTTGGGTTTCTTCAAATAATACTATATCGCAGAGTTTCATGGATCACAATAATGACCTCGTGCTGCTTCAGATGAGCCAAGGCTACGGCAGAGAGTTCATTGCCGAGGTCTGCAATCAGATGGACGTGCAGAACAAACTAAAATTGGTGGCCGTGGGTTTCTCCCAGAAGAACGGTGAGTGGCTTCATCGGGGGCTGAATTCAACTCACTTTGTCTGTCGATTCTTCAGATGAGAACTGCCAGTGGTTCGAGAAGGAGGTGACCAACGTCACATTCGACTCCTGCGGTAGTGTGAGCATCAACCGTCCCGTCACAGGCATCGACAATATCAACCACTTCTGCGTGACTCCCAAAAAGGCCAGCCCTCGTTCTCCACCCGGATCCTGCGTGGAATGCCTGCGCGGTAGTTCCAGTATCCTGTACGTGATCCGTCCCGATGGCAGCGAATGCGTGGCCGGCATTGCCACACCCACCAGCAAGCCCTGCATTACTACCAAGCACCCGCTCTACTATACCAGCCTCCTCAGCCCGACCAACAGCAAATTCCTCAACGATGTGCTGTCCGGCAGCGACAGCGGCAGCAGGACCTAGACAAGATAACCTAGAGATTGGTGGAATAAACTATGTCTTGAGACTCAATCCGTCTTTGCGTCTTCACTCCCATTTCGATACAGATCCCTCTGCAATCAGTGTTGGGTTTCCCACGACATATGTATTCTATGCATGACTAACGATGTCCCAGAGGATGATGATCGATGCTCTCTGATTTCAGGGCTTTCCCCATTCCCCGCTAATCTCAGCCAGATTCCGATGGGCAGAATCAATCATGCTCTGCCAGCTTCCTCCACATCTCCATTGCCAAATCCGCATCTCGAAATGCTTAGCTCTCTCTCTCTCTCTCTCTCTGGGTGCTCGGTGCTCGCCGCTCGCCGTCCGCCGGACCAGTTGGGGGAGAGCAGCGCCAGCTGTCAGTTGATCGCCAGTCGTGCAGTCGTTCGGTCAGTGGCTCCATCAGCTCGCCGAACGCCAACAGCAGCAGCAGCAAAAAGAAGAACAAGAGGAACAATACCCAACATTTGAATAGACAACAATCGGAACGAATCGAAAAAGCGACGACCGGAGCAATGTTACGTCGAGGGCAGTCTGGCATAATCGTAGTTATGCCGATCTTGGCCAGCCTCTGCCTGGGTCGCTGCGAAGCCTACTTTAGCTTAGAAAGTGCGTAGTATTGATTGTCGATCATAAATACTTGATCGACCGATACACATTTAAATAGCTATATATTTAAAATATTGTATTTGCTGCATCGATCAATCACGTTCTGTGTGAAATTCTCTATTAAATACCGATCGATCTTTTGTAGTTGGCGATCCCTGTCCCACCGTGGGCTACCGCAGCCGTTGTCAGCCGGCGGAGGAGTGCGGGACGATGGCATCGCACATCCAGGCCGGACGCCTGACACCCCAAACGGTTGTGGGATGTGGATTCACCAGTCGCGGCGAGAAGATATGCTGCCCACTCGAGAATGCCCAAGACATGGGGGTGCGTATCGATCCAAATGAAACACCAGGGAGAACCACAACAACCACAACCACAACCACAACCTCATCCACAACGACAACGACACCGATTCCCACAACCACAAAGACAACGACACCGATTCCCACAACGACGTCCACAACGATGGCAGCGTCTGGGGTCGATGACTGGATGAATATTTTCCAAACGGATCGCGACTACCTTCTGCAGTCGATAGAGCCCAGCCGTCGTCCGGCGCGGGACAGCTTTGTCTATCCGGACACCAGAGAGGGGGCGGAGTGCACGGCCCCACTGTACGAGGGCGAATGCCGAGCCGTGTCCGCCTGCCAAAGCGTGGAGCCGCTCCTGTCGCAGGGCCGACTGCGCGACGAGGACTTCATGACGTGCCGTGATGGAGCCAGGGAGGAGATCATCTGCTGCCCCTTAAATCTGCCTCTGCAGCCACGCGGTCAGGTCAAGACTGGTCCCCGCCTGGGTGTCCCCCTGCCCACGCGAGCCCCGGTCCCCCAAGAGGTGGATACTCAGGAGGCGGCCGCCATTGCCAGGGCTGACGCCCTGCTGCCCCACTACCGACACCTAGGGGCCCTAGCCCATCCGAATGCCGCCTTCGACGGACATCTTCATCACTGCTCCGCCATTGTCCTGACACCGCAGTTTCTCCTGAGCGCCGCCGGCTGCGAGCGGCCCAGCCATGTCGTTTTCGGAGTGGCAGACTTGCGGGACGTCGATGTGGACGACGACTACCTGGTGGACATTGTGGTGAGCCATTGCCCCTTCCCGCTATCCCTCTCTTTCTGATCCTCCTTTTCTCTCTGTCTCTTTCGTTGTGAAGCGTTTGGCACAGTTCCGGAGGGACCTGGCTCTGATGCGGCTGCAGGAGCCACTGCGTCTGGGAAGCGGGTCGTCTGCCAACGTCAGTGTGGCACCCATCTGCAACCAGTTCGAGCTGACGCGTCTACAGGTTAGCGGTCGCCTGGTTGCCGTCGGCTGGGGCAAGGGCGAAGACACCGATTGCCCTATGTACGAGATGCCTATGCGGCTCCGTCCCACCTGGGCATGCAGCGACCTGCCCAACTACGGCAGCGTTCAGGAGCTACCCAGCGCGCACCTGTGCGTCGAGCCCCAGCAGCCGGAGACGGAACTGAAGCCCTTTTCCAACGCCAGTTCCTGTGCCCCCTGCCCGGGCACCGTGAGCAGCGTGCTCCATCTTGTGCGGCCCAACGCCAGCCGCTGTGTCCTGGGCATCGCCACGCCCACGGGCGTCGATTGCGAGGCCCGCGTCATGTACTACACGAATCTTCTCAGCCCCGAGTTTAGGCTGTTCGTGGAGCAGCAGCAGCAGCAGTAATCATAGTCGTAGTCGTAGTTCCACATTCCAAGTCGTCCCTACTTTAGTTTAGTTAGTATAAACAGTTTATGAATCTGTTTAGGCCTGTGTGTTAGCGATATGTAGAGAAAGAGCTCGAGTCCAATGCGACCCTACACTAGTACCAGTATGACCCCCCAATTAAGGTGGAATCAAAACACGAAGAAAGAAAGAACTTAAAGCATCAAAGATTAATATAGTATACACAATCAATTGCTCTCCAATTTCATTGAAGTATTTTTCACAGTATGCAAAACACTGTTCCACAGTGCGCCAGTGTGCACACACACACACACAGTTTTCATCATCCCAGTGTGTACACACCATAAAAATCAAAGCTCATCGGCTGGAAATACCGCGTTGTACAATGGTGCTTCCCCTCTGTAATCTCTGGCACATGTTGTGTGTTGTGATTCATGCAAAAATTTAGTAAATGCCTGTAGTAAAGTCGAGATTCCGCTTAATGCAATACCCTAGACTCGAATCGAATTGAATCTCCTCCAGGGTGTGCATTTCCCCAGACTTAAGCCCATGCCCATGGCCACCGCTTGATCTGAGTCACAATTGGGTTTCGTTTACTCTTTAATTATAGCTCTCGCTCTGGGTCTGGCTCTGGTGCTTTTTCCGCCTTTGTATTCTGTTCGATTAAGCTCGATTCTGCGAAGAGCTGGCACCAAAAACCGGTCCGTGGCTCAGCGGGAGAGGAGCTCCAGCAGCACGAGCTTGCTGTGGGGCTCTGCGGCTGTCGCTGATATCAGCTGCCCGCCCGGTCAGTCCGGTCCAGTCGCCGGGACCGGCCCGGCTTCGGTTCTTGGTCTGGTCTGGGCTTTAGCTTTAGTTGCTCAGGCGATGCGTTACCGATCGGTCGCCCCAGCCAGCCTTCTAGCTTTCCATACGTTCCGCTCCGTCTCCAACGAGCGCCTCGTTTCGTTCCGTTCCGTTCTGCGATAGCCACCGGTTTTCAACTTTGTTGATCGTCTCTTAATTTATTTTTATTTCGAATTTTTTTTTTTTTTGCTGTGCCGTGCTGTGCTGCGCTTTGTTTGTGTTTTTCTTTTTAATAATTTTTTTTGCCTGATTGCTTTATTCAAAGTGCCCCCAATCGTCCCGCCAGCCGCACTCACAAGCAGCAGGCTGTGTCAGTACTTGATTCGTTATCAAATACTGAAAAAGGTCGTGTCAAAGGTGTGTCTGATAAGGCTGAATATAGTCGTAGCAAGGGGGATGCACCGGAGAGAGGGGAGAGAGCCAATTGCATGTTCTAAAACTATTTCCATGATGTTCCTGTGTTGTGATGTTAACGGGGTTAAACCGGAAACTGTGAAACCCTTCTGCTATATAAAGCTGTTGTGTTTCGGAGCGATCGCACCAGCAGGTCGTGGACCAAAAGAGAGGAAGGGAAAGGGATACAACTCGTACTATCAAAATTAATGCTTCGAATTATACAAAAGATCAGATCAGATATTATCAGATCAGATATTATCAGATCAGATAAGGCAGGATCAGTCTGCAAAAATTCAAGCCATACTATAATTTCAGCTGAATCCGAAGCACTTCAATGCATTCCATATAATATTTGTTTGATATAAGAATTACATTAGCTGAAGAGACAGATCGTGTAGTATTCAAGAATCTCAACCTGCCCGGGTGGGTGCTTCTGACATATGTTGGTGCTCCGTTATCAGTTGGAGGTTGGTTACCCCCTTTGGTGCATCGTCAAAATGAAATTAGTGATTGATATCAGACATACTCGTACGAAAAAATACCCAGAGCATACCATGCCTTGTCTTTACCGGTAGTGAAATGTCAGATTAACAGCGTCGCGAATGGAATCTTAGAATCAGGGTGTCCTCTTCCGTAAGATTATGAAATTCCCGAAACTATCTCCGAAATGGCCTTCCACCTGTTTTCCCCCAGATCTGTTGTAGTACTATAGAATTTCCATGTGGGTCAATGACAGGTTCATTATATATGTAATCAGCTGCAGCTGCAAGACGAGCTCTCAATGCTGTGCCCTAAACAAAATAATACATTCTCTGGGGCCAGACGGACCGTATTTTTTAATACAGTTTTGATTGCTTCCAGGAACTACAGATTACGGGGTCATCCAGCTGCGGTGAGATGTCCAGACGACAGGTCGGCCTGCTGCTAGGAGTCCTCTTCCTGCTCGACAGCTGTGGTCTGAACACAGCAGGCGAGGGTATGTGCCTGCCACATTCCACATCCCCATTTTGTGACACACACTCTTTTGTTGCTCCTCCTCCTCGTTGCAGAAGGCGAAGAATGCATGGTGAAGGAGAACTTGCCGGGCATCTGCCGGTCCACGTCCACCTGCGAGCCCTTCGTCGACGGGTACATCAAGTCGGGCATCCTCTCCATCGACGAAGTCCCCAGCTGCGGCCTCGGCCCGCGCGAAGAGATCATCTGCTGCCCCACGAAGCCCTGCTGCCCCGAGTAAGCAAAGCAGCCTCCCCTCCTGAGTGTTTCGTGTTTCCAAGTGTCGTCCTATTTTGTTCCCCGTCTGAGTTCTGTGCCAAGTGATGTTGCATGCCTCGCTTCCAACTCTACTTCCATCTATGTCAGACCACCGACATCTCCGATTAACTCTACTAACCCCATCCCACAGCCCAAGCTCCAAAGAAACTGCAACAGCTCCTGCTCCTCCTTCTGCTCCTGCACCATCACCTGCTCCTGCACCATCACCTGCACTCCCACCTGACACGATCGCAGAACATAGCCGGGAGAGTAGACTGGATCAGGGCGGCAGCTTCTTCGACTTCAATCAAATACTCAGCACGCCGCGGAGCGTGCTACAGTCCACAGGAAGCAGCGGCAGGACCCACGAGGCCATTCGAATGCAGCCAGAGCCATTTCAGAGCGTCGGCCAGTGGGGCGTCGCTCCTTCCTCTGCGACGACTACGCCAAGATCCGTAAGCCCTTGGGGCTGGACTGATGGAACATCCAGAATAGTGAACAAGCCCCTGACGATTCCCGATCCAAGGCTTAGAGCACAACAGCACCCGCAGCAGAGTAACCAGCGGCCCGGCAATAATCTGATACATGTGGTCAACGAAAGGCTCCGTCAGCAGGGGATGAAGATAGAGCCCGCCAGGGAGGTGGGGTCGCTCTCGCTCCTGACGCCGGTGCTCCCGGTGACCACGGCGACCCCAGTGACGCCGACGAAGAAGGTGCTGGTAGATCCCTTTGCGCCGTTTCGCTTCCAGGCGAAGGAAAAACAGGGCTTCGTCGTGCCATCGGATGCGTCGATGTTCCCGTTTCGGTTTGTCTGAGTTTGAGTTAATGGCATGGACATCGGTTGGCCTCAGACAGGGAGCATGCAGTCCTGTCCTGGCAGATCTCTTCTTAGCCATTGCAATCATCCATTTCCCATTTCCATTTTTCGTTTGTAGAACGACGACGGCCCGAGCACCCGTCTCGGCTACCCCAATCACGCGTGTGGATGTGCCCACCGAGAGGAACGAGGGGCAGGAACGGCCATCGGTGGTGGCTTGCAAGAGGATTCAGAGCCGATACGGGGAGAACAGGCTGACGGTGCACATCCTGGAGGGGATTCCCGTGAATCCCGGCGTCTACCCGCATATGGTGGCCATCGCGTACAGCGCCTTCGGTGGACCTGCGGATTTCCGTTGTGGCGGCTCTTTGATTTCGAGTCGGTGGGTCCTTACCGCTGCCCACTGCGTCAACAGCGAGAGCAACACGCCCATATTCGTGCGCCTTGGCACCGTGAACATCGAGAGTCCTGCACAGCAATATCAGGATATCGGCTTGGTATGGACCCCTGCCCCTGCCACCGGGTATCCTCTCTCTAATGCACAAAATCATCTCATATCGATATTTTGTTCGCAGAGAAACATCACCATCCATCCAAACTACGTTAGCAGCAGTAAGTACAACGACATCGCCCTCATGGAGCTGGCGGAGGAGGTTAACTTCGCCAACAACAGCAACATTTATCCGGCGTGCCTGCACACAGATCCCAAGGATCCGCCACTCAGCTCCAAGCTCTTTGTGGCCGGCTGGGGAACCATGAACTTGACCAGTGAGTAGTGCCCCGAGAATGAATCCAAGAGAATGAACCATTTATCCAACAATTGTGGTGTTCTATACTCACTCGCCTCCTCCTTACACAGATCGCTCCAGGTCCAAGGTCCTGCTGCGTGCCCCACTCGACCTGGTGCCGCTGGACAAGTGCAATCAGTCGTTTTCCGAGCAGCCAAGCACCATCCGTGCCCTGAAGCAGGGTGTGATCGACTCGATGATGTGCGCAGCTGACATCAAGCAGCAGAAGGCGGACGCCTGCGCTGGCGACTCCGGCGGCCCGCTCACCTTGGACATCAACGTGGAGGACGGCCTGTACTCTATAGTGGGCATCATTTCGGCTGGGTTTGGGTGTGCCACTAAGACGCCGGGCCTCTACACTCGAGTGGCCTCCTTCTTGGACTACATCGAGGGCATTGTTTGGCCGGATAACGTTCTGGGAGCGGGGATATGAGCTAATAAATGAAGACCACGAACTATGTTCTTATTCTTATCGCGGGCTCCAGCCCTGGATGCCAAGTGTCAAACTCTCACCGTCTTTGCTTTCTCACTCATTCGTAAACAGAGAGGGAGAGACAGAGAGACATAGAGAGAGAGAGAGAGAAAGAGAAAAAGTCAGAGAGCGTGACTGACAGGCAGAGTCGAAAGCATTTGCTCCCGCAGCTGTTGCTGGCATTGCCAGGTAGTAGTCGAAAGCTTTGTCTGGATACTGAGCTTTGAGCTTTTCGTTTGGTTGGAAACCGTTACAAAAATTCTGCCGGCATTACTGTTGTTCCCCCCGCTCCGCTCCGCACCACTCACAAAAGACGAGCAACGGGACAGGGACAGGGACAGAGACAAAGGCAGACAGGGCTCCATCCAGCTGGTGGGGTTGCCTTTAATGCCGCTGTTTGGGCGCTGGGAGCCTCAGTTGGTCGCGAGACCTGCGAAGCGTCGGTTGGTTCGCAGCCTGCCCCAGCCATCATCATCCTTGAGTGGAGCAGTCAGAACGACCCGACCCTTCAGTAGGCTGTTGAGCGCTCACTTCAATTTCAATTAAAATTTCCGTCTTCACCCGATTTACTCCCGGTTCACACCAGTTCGGTTACGGTTCGTTTATGAGTAGTAGTAGTAGTTTTCGATTCGATTCGTTTCGATTGAGTTGATTCCGGTCATTTCAACTACTTGAACGCGTGCGTAATTTGTTTTTGTTTATTTTTGTTTTTTTTTTTAAAGTGTCCAATGCCATCGAGGGCCTGAACTCCCGAAAAACCCTTAACGGCAACGGCAACAAACGGTCTTTTACTTTCAACCAGTTGGTAAATGTAAGTCGATCTGTGTCCTCCTTGTGTCCATGAGTTGTTTATCGCGCATTCCCGCCGCCAGGAATTATTTCAATTGTGGGAAATTGATTTCGGCGGCACATCTGCCAAGCTCCCGCCCTCACCCTCTGTCGTTGCTGATAAGCAGCTCCAGAGAGTTCTGCTATATGGCCGATCCGATCCTATCTAATTGAGCAGACTTAAGCCCTCGCGGGGGCGATAAGCACCGTTGGGGGTGGGAGCCACACAACAGGTGTACTACGAGTACTACCGTGTAATAATTAATGTGGCAGGGGCTGGCTACCCCAAGGAGGTGTCATACAGCTGCACAGCTTCTGCTCTACAGGCAGGAGCTGGCCAAGGAATTAGTGGGTGCGAAAAGCCTGATAAATGCGGCAGACAACGTAGTTGCCTTGGCCCTTAGTTCCTCTCCCGGAATGAGCTGAAATACGCCCGCGCGGACTTATGCGTCAATCGCTCACCTAATCCCTGGCCTACACCTAGCCCTAAAAGCCAGCAATCTAAATTGATAACTTTGCAGGCAGCCAGACAGTCAGGCAGCCAGGCAGGGGAGACGTCTGACGAGATCGATGTGTCCGCTTTTTGGGCGGAAAACAGAACTGTTAGGAGGTGCAGCAGGAGGAGTAGGAGTAGGAGTCCGGAGGGTTTTCATACGATTTTATAGTAATTGTAGTTTACATTCAATGGAAATTCCTCCCACGATTACACCCACCGTTGAAAACAAATACTTTTCAGTCCATCGCTTTGCCATCAATTAAACATCGAAGGGAATTTTAAAGTAGCTCCTATGTCCAGTGTCCAGTGCCCATTCCCACGAGGGTCTCCCCCCCCATTCTCGACTCTTGATTATCCACCCGATCCGTCATCCACCTTTATTTGGCGTGCGTCCAATGGTGGTGTGGATGGGTGATGTGGCTGGGTGGTGTGGTGTGGCTGTTGTGTTGGCGGTTAGCAGAGTGGCTATAAATGTGACACTAAGTTAATAAATTTATGGCTAAAACACACCCAACTACTGAAGTCTGATGGCTGTTCTGCGGTGTTGCTAATTTCCCTTTGGCTGCTCTATGACCCATATCCCATCTCCCATCTCCCTTGTCCCATGGCCTCATTTCCCGTGCCGTTTTCATTTCCATTTCCAACAGCCTGAATGATGGCGCGACTTTCGGAGCGGACACCAGCGATAAGGGGAGGAGAATGGGATAAATGGGAGCTGTGCCACGAGTATTAATAATATTTTTATTGGCCGCTTATTTGCCTTTTGTGGTCTGCTTCTTATATGTATATGTACATATGTATGTACATTCAAATTGTTACCAGGGACCACACTGTGTGTGGCTTAGATTCGCTTTAATTAATAAATATGAGAGGAGGACAGGGGGATCGCCAGAAGAAAGAAGGAAAGGAATCCACATCCAATATCCGTATCCGTTGGATCCAACAGGGATATAGTGCAGAGATTCGACCCAGCATCAGGTGCTGCATTTGCTGCTTATGCCAGAAGTCTGTGACTGCCTTTATGTCTGAGACTGGTGCTCACGACAACGACGCCACAACAATTTCCACTTTTATTTTCACAATTTCGTTCCTGCCGCTCATCACTTTTGGGCATATTGCCACAGGACATACCATTGAATATTCATGCTCCGAATGTAATCACAATTTTGGCATTTCTTTTTCTATGATGTTTCGGGAAGGACTCCGAATCCAATTCCAATTCCGACTCCCCATCCCAGCATACCGCGTTCCTCGAAAGGAGAATAAAATGTACAGTTTTATTTTCCTTTACGAGTATAGCCACATTCCCAAGTTAATCTGTTTCGTGATTCCTTGACGCCTTGATTCCCTGATTCTACCTGAAGACTTCCTCTTTCAAGTGCGAAAATCAATGCTATGAAATAAACTAAGAGCCAGAATACGGTTGGGCTACCCCTTGGTATCTTCTCCTTCAAGTGCACACCAAGTCAAAAGCTGACTTAAGCAATGATTTCTGGCTGCTCGCTGGAGCTGATGTTTGATGTTGGTCCAAGCAATGCAGCAATAAAAATGCCGGAATGGCTACAGCTCTAAAGCTCATCCAAGGGCAGACGGGACGAAAAAAGAAGAAAAACTAAGCAGCTAATGGCGTTAGTTACTTAGTCAACTGACACAGAGGCAGTTCTGGAAATTCTACTATTCTCTCTCACTCTCCCTGCCCGCCTCCTTGTTCTTGCTTTCTTGAATCCTGGCAATGCACATACATTTACACACAAAAGTTCATTTTTGTGTCGCGCGTAAATCTCCTGACAAATCTCTCATTTCGCTCTGATTGGCCAGCAAGTTTGGGGGTAGGCTCTTGAATATCCGAAGTGTCGAATATCCTATAATACTATCCCATCCAAGGTGTCAATCATTCACGGCTCTGGATCTGGAGTGTTTCCGTTCTGAAGAATGGAAAAGTTGTTCAAACAGAGATCACAAATGTACGAGTATAAGAGTTACTGCATATATTTATGAGCTTAAATCAATCAATCAATCAATCAATCGACAAAATCAAGCTGCATGTGGTGCATGCAGGTGTATGCCACAAATACAGGCACAATCATTTTTCTAAAGATATCCTGGAACAGGATTTACTCTTACCAAAATGTTTAGGTTTGAATAAATTGTCGTATAACTCTTATTTTAAATTTGTATAATAAATATTAAAAATAAAAAATTATCTTTAATTTTGGTTATGAAATTAAAACTAAGAGTTATTTCTGATTTTAATTATACAAGTCAGAAGTGCATTTTTATTTTATAATTTTTGTTGTAAAAATTATAGTTCACTGACTCAATTAGCAAAGGAACCCAGAGCTGTCCGCATGCCATGCAGCATGGCATGAATAGGAATTGACTCTGTTATTCTGCTTCTGGTGGTGCTGCTCCTTGATGAGCGTATAGGGTATATGTATGCTGCATATAGGACACACACACAATGAGACCAGGACCAGGCACGAGGCACAACAAACGGCATACATAATACGAGGGGAGCGGAGCTGTGTCTTGGTACGGGGTGTGGATGTGGATGTGGTTGGGGAAGTGGAGGGGCACCACTTAACTCTGATAAAGAATCAGCTGAACTCGGCAATCTGACGTTAGACATAATTTTTGCCTTATTTTCAGCTTTTCTTAGTCTTTTTTCGGTCCTCCTGTTCTGTGTTTGTGTTCCTCTGTTCGTGTTGCTCTTTCTGCTTCTGCTTCTGTTTCTGTTTTCGGGTTGAAAGGTCGCTGACAATGGAGCAGGGAAGTCGGGAATTTATGGTTTGGCATTAAAGGAAATTTAATCGATTTCTCCTGTCTTAGCACGTATGTGATGACATTTCCCGTTCGTAAAATTTCCATATGGCTCCTACCTCCCACTGCCTGCTACTCGTGGCTTTTCCTCCTTCCTTTTGTTGTCTGCCTGTGTTGTTCCTGTTGTTATCAATTCCCATTCTCGGGATTCGGGATGGGGTCTACAGCGGCGCGTGCCTTGGGCTGCATTCGGCAAGGACCCTCGCCGAATCACACGCATCGTAAAAAAAGCCCTCCTCTTGGGCCCTCTGGCACACGCACCCATATCCTGCCGCTGCCGTATGGATTTCCTTAATGAAAGGAAAAGCAAGGAAACAAACACGCAGAAAAAAGTTCAACGGGGGAGCACAATGGTTGGACAAGGGGGGTACAATGGTTGCGGGGGAGGGACACTCCGAGGCGATGTGTGTAGTGCGTGTACAAAAATGCGTAAATTATATTCCCGCTTTGTTGTCGTACTTGATATTTGAATGTCTGCTTCCACGCCGCCTGTTGCTGCTACTGCCACGGCCACTGTCAGAGCCACTTCCACTGGCGCTGCTGCTGCCGATTACACCCGTGTGGCATGTAATTAAAAATGTTGTCACGCTCGGCTGCGAGCAAAAGAGGCACACTGCGGCACACACTGTGGCACACGCAGGGGCAATGGCAATGGCAATGCCAATGGCAGAGAAGGGGGCCCTTAACATTTCCTTCTGGGGAACTGGCGAGGATCTCCTTGAATGTATGTTGCAAGACGCTCTCTTCTGGAAATACTCGCATTAAATTCATTAGCAGACCCTGGCGGAAGGGGTATCCCCGCCCCCATTACCCATGGGATTGCTTTCTACTATAAATGATTGCTGATTGCTATAAATCATCAAAAGCCCATGGGAATGATCGAAGCCAATGACGGACGAAAGCTGATTCCTTCTTATCAGAATCCATGAGAATATCGATGGCAGGAAACAGCTGGTACATACCCCTGCCAAAAGCTGACTGCTGGTGATACTCTCTGCCAGTGAAGAGCCGTGGAAATCCCGTGGAAATCTCGTTAAATGAGTCCCATTTAATGCCTGCCTGAAATTATTAAATTTGCTATAAAAGAAGCAACCTGTCTTATATTGGAAATGGGGTACGTGGCACGAGGCACAAAAAAATGCAGTTGATAGCCTTAATGTTGCATAACAACCTGCCGCTTAATCATCAGGCTATGCTGCTTTGAATTAGCTTATTCTACTCTGTTTTTATTAGAAAAACGACCCATTGAAGACCCCATGGAGAGCTACATATATGCGAATATCCCGTCCCGCTCGTTTCTCTAAATCGGTTTCTCCTTCTCTCTGTTCCAGTTTTAATGGCTCTGTCGCTTCTCTTTTGACTTTGAATTCAAATTTTAAGATTGCATTTTCCGGAGCATGTGCCCCATACTTGCCTTCTGTCCTTCGTCCTGGCCAAGTGTTGAGTGCTGGCCATCTTCGACGGCGGCGGCGGTGAACTTAAAACGTCAGCTAATAGCCCCGAAATTAGCGATGCAATTCAATTAGCTGCTTGCAGAGTGTGTCGCCTCGGCGCTCAAAAGGTTCTTCCATTCTGGTTCCATTCGCACTCCCACACCGAGAGTGCTTCAACGGTGTCCCTTGGGTGTGTGTCGCAGCTGCCTTTCATCTGGTGGCTGCTGTCATCTGGCTGTCAATTAGCCAGGAACCTTGCCTCAATTTCAAGCCTTTTAAAATTGCCCGCCCGCAAATCGGCAGAGGCTAGCCCTCTCCTCTTCTTGCTCCTCCCGCTCCCGTCTTTAAATGAACTCATTAAAGTTAATGAATAACGAGGAAAGACGAGACGACAGGCTGGCAGGATGGCAGGGTGGCATTTGATGGGCTTAGAGGAGAGGCCTCCTGACTCGCTTATGACTTTCGGCTCAAATCTAATCAAACTGCGGCCGGCCTGCTGCTTCTCCCAGGGAATATGCCTGCTCGAAAAATCAAACTCTATTGCCGTTACCGAGACGAAGCGAAACGAGACGAGTGAAGCCCTTGTCAACCGTTCATAAGAGGCTCCCGTTCCCCCATGCTTTTCCAGGTGCGAGCAGGTGTAAGATTCGACCACAGGCTGAAAGGGGGCATAATTGCGGCAGAGGTTAAGGAAGCCGGAAAAATTCAACCCATGCGCCGTCTGCTTTAAATGGCGGCGCGGCGGCGGTGGCGGCATGAATTCATCAAAAGTCGGGGCACGCCCCAGTAGCAGGGTTACGGCTACGGCTATGGCTATGGGAGGGCCAAAAGGGTTGTTCAATTATGCAGAGTGTGCCATCAGCTATTTGGAAACTGTTGGCCAAGTTGGATGTTGGTTAAGGCTCGACATTTGCTACCCCTAGCCCCCAAAGGGCCTGGGGTTCATTCATTTGAAGGGAATTTATTATCAAGAAGCAACTTTTTAATCTCGAGAATTGTTCGCACCACAGTATCTGCGGGGAGCGGCATGGATGGGTGATTGCATTGAAATGGAACTGCAGCAGCCACAAAGCGCAATGCCTACCCCCTTCTCTCTCCCTCTCCAGCCGCATCACCTGTTTTATGGCCCGAAATGCAAATGCAGAATGCTCTCAGCCTCAAATCTTTTGTAAACCAAAGCTCGCACATACAGTCTATGCAGAAAGTATTTGCCTCAAGACGCATAAACAATGTCTGAGAGGGACCTCCGTCCTTCCTCTTGGGTGGGTTCAAGGATTGAGAGCACTGCGAATCCGAATCCGAATCAAGGTAGCGCCCGACCCCGCATAACCGCCTACGAGGTCAGCAGTAAGTAGCACGAAGTCCTCACGGAGGAGGCGTTGCGGACCACAAGCCCCGTTTTCGAGGGGTAGCCACATTGATGTGGTCACTGCTGGCGCTTCATTGGAGGAGCTGCCACCGACAAAATCAATATGCCAGAGTTCTGGGGGGACAATTAGGACACATCGAAGCTTGCCTCGGTGTCCTTCTCTCTGCTCCTCCTCATCCGCATCCTCCGCATCGTCCGCTCGTGGGACTTGGACAATTTCAATTTAAAATGTTTGCACTAATTTGCAATTAGTGAAGTTTTCTCTCGCTCTTCCCTGCCACACAGCATCCCCCAGGTCGCTGTTGCCTGTTGCCGTTATTGAATTTAATTTAAAATACGAAAAACGAATAAAAAGTCGCCCCGAAGTCCCATCAAGATTAATCATACGCACCGTTAAACATTTTGACAGACAACAAAAGGCAACTTTTAAGAGGCGCCGCTCGATTTGATTACGGTTCATGTGCATATATATATATATATATATACGTATATATCTATAGGTATATATATTTCTATATCTATATCTATCATATTTCAGTATATCGGTGTATTATTTTATGGGTAGCGGACTTTAGAGGGACGCTCTTTGGTGGGGAGACAGCCGCCACAGGCCATTGACCAAAATCAATGCCTTCCCTACTGCCTGCATTGCTCGTATTCGTATACGTACAACATTGGAAGCCGATTTGAATTTTTTTGTTGCTATTGACAATTGCTGGCGGCAGTGGGGAGGGAACGTTGCAGCAATTGCAGCAGCGAGCAGCCAGCAGCAGTGAGTCAATGACCGACATTGGCCAAGTGCAGCCCACGCCCGCCCCACGGAAGGAAGGGGAAGGAAGCCGTCATCGTCTTGCTGTTGGTGTTGTCGACACACCCACACACAAGTCAGACCCGACCAGACCAGACCAGACCAGGAGTAGGATGTGGCACGAGGTAGGCAGTGGCAGTGGCAGAAGTAGTGGTAGAGGCAGTGGCACTGGCAGAGCTCAGCCAATGCTCTTTGACTGCACACTCAAGTAGAAACTTGTCAATTTCTACCGACCGACCCGACTCGCAACGCCCATCTGCCCATCTATCCATGGAAAAAGCCATCTACCCGCATGCCTCGTCGCTGATTCCTTTCCCGCCTTGCGTTTTCATAGTTGCAGAGAAGCAAATGGGCAGAAGTAGCAACATCGAATAAAAGAAACGACGAGAAGGAGAGGAAATTATTATAAATAGCGCCGAACTTCGAGTCCTCTGGCCAGGAAAAAACTCCAGCCATAGAGTTTCCATATACTCTCGTATATCCTTATCCCCATAAAATCTCCAACAGTCGCATTTTCATTTCTAATC
This sequence comes from Drosophila helvetica, assembly GCA_963969585.1. NCBI lineage: Eukaryota > Metazoa > Arthropoda > Insecta > Diptera > Drosophilidae > Drosophila > Drosophila helvetica. Next base: position 437,992 of record OZ018401.1, on the reverse strand, counting down.
TTATTTCTATTGTCCGATTGGTCTCCTCTTCCCTGTCAACAATAATCGTAGGATCGGTATTAGCTTATATTTCTGGTACTCCTTTACTCATTGTTTCCTCCTCTTCTGTTCATTCCCAACTTCTGTTAAGGATGAGCAGTATCCAGTATTTCAAACAAAGGGTAGCAAGGGGCAAAAAATCGATGCTTGAATCGCTTAAGAAGTTGCGGGTTCCGGGGCACAGGACTCCGGGGCTCGAGTCCCTCTGAACCTGATTAGCCAACGGCTTGCAAAATCAATTTCCGTTTAGAGTTTGTCCCTGGAGGGGGGAGTGGAATGGAAGTATAGCCTGGAGCTGAAAGTGGGTGGTGGGGGTGGCACTCGAATGGGGAGAATGAGTGGAGCAATGGAGTGGAGCAATTACTTTGAGTGCCATAACTATTGGATATGCCATGACCGAATCATTGAATCATCATAGAAGCTCTTATCCGTCTGTCCGTCTGTTCGCCTGTCCGCCTGTACGTCCATGAAAGAGGAGTATGCAATTATCTGCACGCTCCTCCATTGATGGGGAGGGGAGGACTAACTGTTGCACTGATGACCATCTTCCTGGAATTTCCCCATTTCCCATTTCGACTGTGTAAATTGGCTTGATTGGCGCTATTAAAATAATTAGCCTCGGCTCCTCGATAATGCTTCCGCAGTGCGCAACTCCCTTACCACTTGCCACTCGGTGGGGCAGAAAAACCTCCGCAAGCCCGCAACCCCACTGACATAGCCAACTCCACATCCTGGGGTGCTATTCCTCTAGCAATTGGAGGCGCAGTGCGTAAAATACAATAATTGCGCAATTATTGGTGAAAATCGTATCTGGATATCGACCAAATGCAACTGCTCCTGCACTCTGCTCCTGCCCTTGTCCCTAATTATACCATGGTCTGAGCATTAGAAATGCCATAAATATGGAATCAAGACTAATTTTGATGGACTAGTAGGATAAGGCCAGCTGGAAGGCAGGCAGGCAGGCATTCGGCTTGACGAGATTGAGGTAATCAATCGTCTCTCTCTCTGATTGAACTATACTGCCAGGAACACACCCCCCGCACGCAGAGGGAGCACATTGGAGCAGTCAAAACCAGCCAGCCAGTGTTGCCAATTCCAAAATTCCCTAAATCTAGTGAAAACTGAAACCAATCTGAGTCTCGAGGTGGAGGAATCGACATTGATACGAGTGCCAGTACGAGTACGAGTACGTACATGTATATGGTATTCATGGAAAAATGTGTACATATTTTGTATGTCCGTAAGCCAATGACAATAAAGAGAGCGATGGGGGATGAGAATGCGGCTGGGGATCAATCGACAGCGAGACTTCGAAAGGCAAAAAGCAAACATGTAGACATCCCTGCACTGCATCTGGACACTCTTTCCAGAGGATATGAAGTCCAGTTCTATCACAGTGAGCGGAACCAGGAATTGAATAAAGAGAACATTCAAAGAGCAGAAGAGACACACAAAGGTCCACTTTGTCTCTCTGTAAGAGAGGAGCGCGAGTTGTGGTTCTGTAGCCGAGCGATCTATATCGTGTGTCGTGTAACCTCACACAAAGGGTATTCCAGTATTTGTTCTTCGAGTGCGATTGTTTGGTTTGGGTTAAAGTGGGCGGAAAAAATAAGCATAAAGTGAACAAACACACACACACACACACCACACTATCCCACTCACTGCCACTCAAATTAGATTGTGTATCTCTGTGTGTGTGTATACAAAGTAGCAGCAACTGGCTTATCAATTTGCATGTATTCCCCCACCCTATTGTCTTCTCACTCCCGTTCCGCCTGGCTCTGTGGCTTACCTTTTTCTGTGTGTTTATTAGCCTGCTGGCAGCCATAATCAGTCAATGCCGCCTCATCGCACCATTTGGCCAGAAGAGGCTCGTCTTGCCCCCCCCCCCCCCCCCCCCCCCTCCAAAATAAAGAGGTTCAAACAGAGGCAGGCGTGTGGCAGTGGGGGAATGGGAGTGAGGAAATGGGTCTCTGTCAAAAGCCTGATAAAAGTTTTTAAGCGGACTCGATGTCGTCTTTTTGCAGTGCCTGCTAATTTATGGACGCTCCAGCCTAACAGACTCATTGCCACCCCCACCACCAAGCAAGGAATGGGGAGGATGGCTTTAATGTCATATAAATATGTACATATATGTACTATATATGTACAGATGTACAGTACATACAATGTACTATAGCCCTACAATTCAATTCGCTCCCCAGCAGTCGCGCGACTCGTTATACATGACAAATTTTTATGGGCGAATAATTTTGCTTTCTCTTTCGTTGATTTTATGGCCGCTTCGGCTTTGGGGGCTCTGTCTCTGGGATCCAGTATCCCAGGAATTCAGGGATCCAGGGGGAGGCGGTGCGGGTGCGGGTGCGTTGGGCCGTTTGGGGCGTGGTTCAGCTATCAAAATCATTTGTTTGCTAATTAAATACATTTGCCGTCGCTGCTCCGCGTTGCGTGTTGCTGAGCAATTACCTCGCTCGTTCATTCATGCCACTGCTGCTGCGGCTGCCCCTTCCTCCGTTTTGGATTTTATGCAGTATACTTTTCAGCGTGGGCCAGAAGGCAGAATACAGGCCTACAGCCAGGTAAAACAATAAACCTGTCCGTGTACGAAGCGACAAGTTTTCGTTTAGCCCCGCCCTCGCATCATTGGAAATGCATAATTTGCGGGAGATTAAGCAGCAGCAGCAGGGAACGAGTGAATGGAACGATGTTCGTGTCAATTTATATAGCGAAACGAACTACCATGGAATACATACATAGTTCGTTCATATTCGTGTTCGCTAGTGTTGGTAAAGCTTTGTCCATTCGTTGGAATGTGTTCTGTTTATTAGTGTTTTGTATCGTGCTTTCACCAGCATAACTTGATCAGCGATCAGTGATCTTTATAATAGAATTTTGGCATAAATTCATGGATGACATGTAGCGTAAAAATAGTCCGCTCCATATGATAAGTAAGGTATGCATCATTCGCGTTCACCAGCACGCAAAACATGATCACTGATCACTAATCAAGTTGTGTTAGTTAACGCGCCCATTGTGCTGCATTGGGAAAAAAACCGATGCTTTCGCATCACTAGAACAGTATGACACAGGCACGAAATATACTTACATATTATTTATCAAAAGTCAAATAGTGGTGCAAAATATTCAAATCGGAAAATATTTTCCTTTTTCGTTTAGCGAAATAAAATATGGAAAAGATTATCCTTTCTTGTGAAATCTCGCTTAATACAGGTCCACTTTTCGTCATACTCTTCTTCAGTCCACCAATATACTAGATATACATATGTAGCAATGAATATGTACTCGTACGTGCAACTAACGTGCTAAGCAAGAATGAGCTGGAAAACTGCATCAAGGTATCGGAAAACCAATCAGCATCGGGATTATGAGGTCTCCAGTTCCCAGTATAAAGACGCTTGAATAATGTGTGACGAGGATTTGACCGGCGAGGAGCTAACAACTATAAGTCACGTAAATTGTTGTCCAAAAGAAGGGTGTTAAGGATGGCAAACTATGAGGAGGTTGACGTAAAAAGGTTCTCGCGTGAAACTATAGCCCTGTGAACAGAAATTATTACCAGAAGGGTATTCCGCTATTATTTAACTGTATCAGAAGCTATGTACTTAATTATAGCCAGTTTAACAGCATAATGGTGTGCCATCTCTGCTCGCTGCTACAACCTTTTAAACAAAAGATAATAATTGCTCATTTCTGCATTAAATATGCTATATCTTCGATCTGTCTTCGAATTGGCTCTTGAGTTGAGCCGAGACCGCGAGAGCTGCATATAAAGTTTGTTAATGAGGCTTTATGTGGCTCAATCTCCATTTGAGTCGTCGCAGTGTTGTTCTTCGATCTGCCCTCGACCTGCATTTGAGCGATGGCAAATGCTTCACATTTCGCATCTACTCTGCACTGCAATAATTGGATGTTGCACGTTGCATACGTTGCACGTTGACAGTCCAAGGCCAGTGCAAGCAGCAGGGAGTGCATACATACAAATGCATCCGAATATATTGCATATGTAAATAGCAACAGACTCTTTGGCCTTTGAATGGATTGCACTTTAATTAAATCGAATACGAAATAGTCGATGCGCACAGTTCTGCATGTCTGTCTGTCGGTCTGTCTGTCTGGTTGCATTTGCATCCCATTTGAATGCCTCTAAGGAATCTGGTGGTCAAGATCGAGGGAATGTTGAATGTTGGCATACACAAAGGATACATTTCCATACAGAGGCCGAAGAGGCATTCAGCTTGCCGTTTGCTTAATTAGGAAAGTTTCCGAAAAGCGACACCAAATCGGCATCGCAGAAGAAGGAGGCGTTTAGGAGGCTGCCACGCGGGCAGGGAAGGGGAAGCATGAGGTGACAGCGCAGCATGGTGCAAGCGAGCAGAGAAGAGCAGAGCAGACCTTGAGACACAAAGTAAAGCTGCTGCCTGTCGCTTCTGCTTCTTGTTGCCACTTGCTAAACGCTGTTGTTGTTAAACGTATCCCTCTCTTGTTGTTTTTCTCTTTATTGTACCTCGTGCTCGTTCTCGTCCGCTTCCTCGTCCTCTGTGCGCTGTTCCGCTTCGATGGGCGTAAGGGAAATCAGTATTAATTACTTGACTCCTTGTTGGTTACATGGGTTACACGGCAGACGGACAGGCGAACACATTGAGGAGGTGTCTGTAAGTCTGCGTTGTGTGTCCTGTATCTGGCCCTGTCTGGCCTCCTTCGCCCCCTTCCCATTCCCACAACTAAATAAAGAGTAAGCCAGTTCAAATGAAAAGTGATTTATACACACGTTGAGGTTAAGCCCACGAATGCCGGCATGAAATAATGAAGGTAATGGACCCAGGACTCTCGCAGATCATGAACCATCTGTGTAATGAGCGAATCAGTATCTCAGAATCTATCGACCATCCTCCATGGATGGAACTCCAATGAAAGAAATCCAAAAGGAACAAACAAATCTTTTCGAACATGAATCACTTTCACTTCCAGTTAATAGTTACGAGTATCAAGTACAGTCCCGTATCCCATCCGCTCTCTCTCTTTGGGAACTTTTCCCGCTGGCTGGTATATCTGTCGCCTAATGACCAAGTAAATCGCTCTTCTGTAAAGAACAGAACAGAACAGAGAACATAACTTCAAAGAACTCAGAGCTTTAAGTGGGCTGCTATTGATGCAGAGCAACCCCAAGGCCCTTCCCCGCTCTCCGTCTGTTGGGATAGAAGAAAAGTTTGTCTGGCTGTCTTTTGATTCTGTGGTGTGGCTGATGGGTTAGATGATGGGTGCGTGTCCCTAAATTGTGTCCAATTGATGAGTCGAAAAGTCATTCCTTCAGCTGGAGAAGGTCTTCTTTTTATTCGCGACTAGGAAGCTCCTGTCAAAAGCAGCAGCACCAAAAGCAGCCACAAGCCACAACACGCTGTCTATCAACATTTTAAGCTAATTAACACACACACAGACATACAGAGCACACACAAGGAGCACAAACAGGGACGAAGAGATTCTGAGACTCTGACAGTGGCAGTGGCAACCACATCAAATGTGTGAAAGGCATGAGCGAACGATCAGCGGTGGCAGCGGCAGTGGCAGCGGCAAATGGAATTATAACTTTGCATGCGGCAACGCGACTAATTGACAAATGGATAGCGATAATCCCTGGTCCATGAATAGGGTGCTAGCTCAACAAGTGGATCAACTCCATCCAGCCCACTTCATCATAATCATCCACGACTATGCATGAAACAAAGTGGAACGGAAACGGAGGAGAATGGACAATGGAATACTTATACACTGCAATTGCAGTTGTCGGGATCCATGGGAGCACCCCAATCCTTGGGGAACTGGGGGCTTGTAAATCATTGAGCGGCATAATAGACTCACTCACCAGACACTGCCGCACAAGCACTTGCCGGAGTAGGGGTAAGGGGCACACCAGATAGGGAATTGGCACAAAACGGTGCCACCGTTGCACATACTCGTATGAGTGCTGGGCCAGCAGAAACGCCCAAAAACGTTACCACACATAGATAAAGCATTCGAGCAGCAAAAAAACTACTAATGTTGGATACCCCCGAACACAAAGCCGAACCATATGAGTCAGCCAGGGGAAGTAGATGAGGAGGTGAAGTCTGCCAAATGGCATGTTCAAACAAAATTAAGGCGGGCTAACAGTTGCCACCATCCAGAGGCGGCTCCAGTTCCAGTGAATGTTCCACGGGACATCAAACCGAGCGGACTTGCACCTGGGTGCTGGGGGCTGCAGTGGATACAGGGATAAAGGATAAATAAAGGATTTTCTTTGGGAAAATTTCCATGTCTAAATTTCTCCTTTTTACTTTTATCCGGTACTCGAAGAGTATAGGGAGGGGTACATACATTAGATTTGTGCCAAAAGTGGATTTGTGTAACACCCAGAAGGAAGCGTTTCCGACACCATAAAGTATTTATATTCTTCATCAGCATCAATAGCCGAGTCGATATAGCCATGTCTGTCCGTCCGTCCGTCCGTCCGTCCGTCTTCATGAGCGCCTATAGCTCAGAGACTATAAGAGCTAGCAACTAAATTTTTAGTCCAGACTTCTGTAATATCACACTATTACAATTTTGGACCACCACCTTCCACTCACACAAAAAACGAATCTCTGTGGCATGCACAATTTTTAAGATCCGGGAAAAATAAAAGACCAAAATAATAGAGAATGGCCATATCTATCAAAGTGTTGAATCTGGATTAGGTCGGATCATTATTATAGCCAGAAGCTAAATTTACTGATCTGTGTATGGGGAGTCGTGTGGGTTCACAGTATGAAGTTTTTGTGCTGATAAGGAAACCAATATATGCATTTTTGTAGTAGCTGTGGGCATAGCAAATAAAAAGTTGCAATAAAAAAACACTAAAGTAACTTTTTATTGTTTTCGAATTGCGATATATGGGTGCTACAAATTTTTTAAAAATGTGAGTGTTTCATTTTTTTGCAGTGTTGTTCATGTACTTTCCCTGAAAATAAATACATTTTAGTTTTCTCTTTATCTATCTTTCATATTTATTAATTTTTTGTGGATGTTTTAAGGGGGCCCAATACAGGCTATATAATTTGTATTTTCAAAAAATGATCACTTAAGTGAATTCTTGATAACTTTTTCAATTCGAATTAAATTAATTTGTATAATATGCTCTTGGTCAAAAGTTATAAGGCAAAAACGAAACGGGGCCCATAGCTGGTATGTTTCCCCTAATAAATTACATAAATCGTAGGCTCACATATATAGTGACTGAGTACCGGGTATAATGTAGTATGCGCATATATCGGGTACCCACTGTACTAAGGGTACTTAGAGAATACACACTGTAACACTTTGTTTCAGTGATTGTATAAGAATAAAGTCCGAGGCATAACTGAGCGATCGTATTACGATCGCCCAAGAGTGTCTCTGGCAATGCAAGTGCAACGTCAGCATATTCCCACGACTCGACGGCACATAGCATTGCATGCATACATACATCTTCCCTCGCGCTCCCGCTAACACCAGCTTCGAGCATAAGCTAATACCGGCTACACCGACAGCGCTGCTTTGGTTGCTTAGCCTCATGAAGGCATACGAATATTCACCGAACACATTAAATAAAGAACTCTAAATCAAACCTACTGGCTTTTATTGAGAAGCCAACACAATAAAGTAGAGCCGTTCAAAATTAAATTGAAAGGCGGTTCAATGAGCAGCAGGCAGGTCCTTTCCCCGTCTCGAACAAGATGCATATTTTTTTTTCGAAAAGTGAGAAAAAATTAGCTACAATAAATTTACCGGAAGTTGCCGCCAAAATTGAAAGGATCCAAACGGTGGGGAGGATTCTGCCCCTCAAGGAAGCAAGGAAGCGGAAGACTAAAAAAAAAAATGAAGAATGTTTCGTGGATGAGGAGGAGGCAGCCTGAGCCTCAGCCTCAGCCCCAGCCCGAATTCCAAGTGGGAGTGGCACGATTGTCTGCGACTGCTCCTGTGGCAGGAGCATGTTTGCGTGTGGTACGTGCGGCGGGTGTACAGTGTGTGTGTCTCCGTTTCTTTCGCCGTGTGTGCTGCTGTCGATCTGTCTGTCTGGGCGGCCGTCTAGATTGAAATTCCAGGAGCAGAAAACAGCGGAACCTGAGCCAGGAATGGTCACCCGATCCACCCCAAAGTCTGTGTGTGCCACCACCGCAGACAGACGTTGCATACAGATTTTCAATTTACATATCATGTGGCCCCCGCCGACTGTAGTCCCTGCAGTCTGCAGGCGGAGCCGTTCCTTTTGGCAATTTCCGCCACAAAATGCTAAATGCTGAGTCCTGAATCGGAGCAAAACAAAGCAAAGTGTAACACAAAAAACAAAACAAAACCCAAACCAAACTCAAAGCCAAATCCAACCAAACGAAACCAAACTTAAACGTAAACTATTGTACAACGGCCGCAACAGAACAATGAGAGCACAATGAAACGAATGAATGAATGAATGGATGGTAGATGGTTGTGTGGAATATTTCCCTTGAGGCGCCACAGGGAGACAGGCTACAAAAGGGTCAGCAGGCGAATGTTTCAGGGTAACAGTTGTGTTACTACTGCCAGAATGTCAGCAGAAAATATTTCCATTTTTGTCGGATGCATAGTCTCGTCATCCCTTCAATCGCTGTCCTTTTCTTTGTCCGTGTCCGTCTCCATCGATGTGACGTGCATAACTTGACAAAAACTTGCCCTAAACCACAGACAAAACCAAGAGGCAGAGGCAACGTTTTGCATGTGTAACTCGGAGCGCAAGCAAAGACGTCAATTGTCTACTTCAAAAACTTTTATAGCCACAATACCCTTTACAGAGGGTACATAGCAATGTATGTCTCTCCAGAGAGTCCTGTCAGCTGGCAAGGGTATGGGTCATTGGGTCGCCGTTGGGACTCTCCCGATGGGACAATGTATCTATCTCTCTCTCTTGTTGCAATTTTGCTGTTTTCTGTTGGCCAACTGTGATAGTAACCATTTCTACATTGTCCTTACAGGTGATTAGAAAATGTCACCCACTGATCTGCATACCGGCGGGGGAGTGGCGGATGACTACCATCTGGCCGCGAGTACCTCTGGCGGTGGCGGCAGTGGCAGTGGCGGTGGAGAAAAGCTGAAGGATATGCCTGAGAAATACGTGATGGCGATTGTAAATTTCCTCGACTGGCACGTCAACGCAACTGCTGACATGGAGCGGCTCAACCTCAAGGCGAGCATCAAGTCCGTTTACTGGCTCTTTCTCATACAGTACGCGGCACTGGCACTCCTCGGAGTAATTCTCAATATTGCGATTATCGTGTACATCATGTACCATCGGCTCTACAAGGACGTAACACACTCATTTCTGATCAATCTGGCACTGTGTCACTTTGTCCAATGCGCCTTAGTCCTTCCCGTCTCGCTGATGGTGATGCTCATCCAGAACTGGATCTTTGGGCAGTTCCTATGCTTTTTTCTGCCAATGCTACAGGTGAGTACATATACTTAAATATACTCGTAGATTAATCTGAATGCCATAGCTGTATATAGTATTAAGATTACAGAATGTGCAAGGATAGTTTTGCCCGCATTTGGTGGAATGGAATTGGCATCCGGTTCCGCTCAATCGAATCACGAAAAGTCCTGCCACCAGCATTCAAAGTCGATGCCTCACCTCATTATTGAACACCTACCGTGGATAACAGACGATTCAAGTGGCAGAGGCTCAGAAATTACAAGAAAATAAAATCATATACCTGACTTTCATTTTATGTGCCCTGCCACTGCGTTTGCCTTTTTTGTGGCAAAAAAAAAAAAACGAAAAACGTCATGTGCGGACCGTTAACAAAATGGGTTCGGTAGGCCACATTTCTAGCGGCGGGACTTCTCTATCAGATGATAGGCCCTCAATCTGTGGAGCAGACAAATGATTACATTTATAACCTTGACGCTGCAGGAGATTGTATTACAAGACAGAGGCACAGGCAGATCAAAATGGGAATGGAGCTTCGAATGCGAAAGGAGGCGCCGTAGGAAGGGTATCAGAAGGGGATATGATTCGATTTGATTGCTATCACAAAAGAGCGACAAATAGCTCTCACACATACTCGAACGGCAGGCAAGTAAGGCAGGGCAGGGCAGGCAGACGACAAACAAAGAGAGTCACATCATGGGGCATCATCGCGGTATCATCTTGTGTGTGCGTGAACTTCTCGGAACATTTCCCCCCCTCCCTTTTTTTTCTGGTGCAATGATTGATGGGTCGAGCAGTGGGGGCAGATGCCGCAAATTTGACAAGTTGCATTAATTTTTCGACTTAAATCCGCTAAATGCGAGTACCTTACGTTACTTCTTCTTTAAGACATTGAGATGCTGAGATGAAAACGGCGTTCAGACGAATTTTAAGTATCGTAAGAAATCGAATTCAAACTTTGTTGTCATTAATATTTATTATTAAAATCAGAAATGATCAAAATTGAAGTTTTTCCTGATTTTTAGCATACAAACTGAAAATATAAATTTAAGGTATTATTTGCTGTTTGAACCCAAGCTCAGTTGTATCTTACACTTCTTAAATGAATATAAGAATTATAAGTATTTGTATTTGACATATAAAGTAAAGTACTTAAGGACAAACCAAACGAAGGTATTGAAACGTAAATCAATAAATCAATTGGAAAATAGTATTTCAATATACATATATAAAACATATTTATATTTGGATTCAATTTTATATTTTCAATTTATATTATACAAATTTTAGATCATTTTTATTATACCCGGTACTCGAAGAGTAAAGGGGTATATTAGATTTGTGCAAAAAATTAATGTGTGTAACACCCAGAAGGAAGCGTTTCCGACCCCATAAAGTATATATATTCTTGATCAGCATCAATAGCCGAGTCGATATAGCTATGTCTGTCTGTCCGTCCGTCTGTCCGTCTGTCCGTCTGTCCGTCCGTCCGTCTTCATTAGCGCCTATAGCTCAAAGACCATAAAAGCTAGAGGAACACTATTTTGTATCCAGACTCCTGTTCTATCGCACTGTTACAAGTGTATTTCAAAATTTCGCCCCGCCCCCTTCCGCCCACTCCAAGGACGAAAATCTGTGGCATGCACAATTTTAAAGATACGAGAAAACTAAGAACGCAGAATCGTAGAGAATGACAATATCTATCAGAGTGTTGAATCTGGATCAGATCGACTCATAAATATAGCCACAATGAAGAAAACAATTTCGAAATGCATCGTTCCCTCTCGCTCTCTCTCACACACAGGGGTAGGCGCTATGCCTGATCGAATTTTTTGACGCCTAGTTCTCAGAGACTATAAGAGCTAGAACCACCAAACTTTCTATCCAAGCTCCTGTGATATCAAACCGAGACGAGTTTGTTTTAAAATTTGGCCACGCCCCCTTCCGCCCCCACAAAAGATGAAAATCTACAATTTTGAAGATACGGGAAAACCAAAAACGCAGAATCATAGAAAATTACTATATCTATCAGAGTATTGAATTTGGATCAGATCGGATCATAAATATAGTCAGAAGGAACAAATGAAATTTCAGTGGCCTTCCAAGCGCAGACTGATTCCCTCTCTCTCTCGCACACAGCCGTGTATGTATATGTAGGAAGTAGATAAAAACATGTAGAAATGGCAGATGTAAAAAATTTATGTTAACCAATATGGAAACATCTAATAGATCAAAATCTCCGAAAAGGTTCGACTTAAATTGTTTTTTTTTGGCTAAAATTTAATATTTTCCTTTTGCGAACATGTAATAAATTACAACAAGCTCACATACATATATACTGACTGAGTACCGGGTATAAAGTAGAGCCGCGGCGCAGACGCGGCTCATAACGTTCCCCCTCGTTTTTATTTATAATAAATAAATGATGCAAGCGGGGGGCCAATTCCGACATGAGATCTTAATAGTACTTGCTGTCAGGGCTAGATACTAACAATAATTTGTTTAAAAATAGAATTGATAAAAAAAGTAGACCTCTTGAAAAATTAGTAGGTGTTTTTTTTTTGGCTGCCAGGAAGGAAGTGCTCCTATTCCGCTCACCAAATCGCACACACCAGACACTCAAATGTATCCTGTATTTGATTTCTTTCCAGGACATTCCGCTACACGTTGCCATGATATCGCACATCCTGATTGCCTGGGATCGGATGCGCTGGCTGAACGATCCGCTTAAGGGCCGCCTGCCGGGCTTCGTCTGCTGCTGTGCTACCTGGCTGACTGGAATGGTGATTGCCCTGCCCTACCCCATATATACATTCTACGTTGAACTGGGGGTGAGTACGGGTTGTCCTTGCTGTGGGGATTGTGCGAGCTTGAGTCTTGGGGAATGGGCAGGATGGCCCAAGGCGTTACTTGATTGAAAATTAAACTTCGCCATGGCGACGCGGCCTCATCTGAAGATCAAAGCGAGTGCACTAGACCATAAAAGCGCCAAGGACTCTTCCAACTCCACCTTCACGCCACCAGACACACAATCGCATGTGTAAAAAGGCACCTGACAACGGCTTAAAAAGGAAAATGGAAAAATGCTGCGGAACTCCCTTCACTTTTGGGGTCTCTCGTTCGCTCCGCGAACCAGTTCGTTCTGAGTCGGTCTTCTGATGCGGAGCTGCTTCGTCCAATTATAATTATCGATGATTTATCGCCGCTTACTCGTATTTATTGCATTTTATTTATTGCAGATTTTAATTGACATTTTTAAGGTTATTCTGAGAATTTTCACCCAGAATGAGATAATATTATTTTCATGGCGAAAAAACTAAAAATATGAATATTTCTGTGCATATAGGTAACTATTTATAACATCTATGTAAAATATCTGCAAGTCCCTCGGCTTTGCTTAGTGCACCAGAATCTCCTCCAATTTTCTGACACCACCACTCGCCTGAGACTGGGAGTCTGGGGCTCAATTCCAAGCTCGTTAACATGCCCTGTCAACGTGGTCTGTGTTTGCTGTGTGTCTGCCTGTCGGCCTGCATTTTGTTGCCAAAATATTTTGCTACATTGACACTCTCCCTGTTTTGCTGTTCCTGTGTTGTGGTGTGCCTGCTGCCACTTCCCTGTGGCTACCACTGCCTCAAAGTGCGCCCACCACAGCTACAAGAGGCATAAATATTTATGGCCCATAAAGTGTTGCAACTTTTTGATACACTCTCACTCTCTCTGTCTCTGTGTTTGTCTCCGCCTCCTTGCAGGCTCTCAGGAGAGGGGTTGGCATTGTGTCAAGTCATCACATGCATATGTTTGTGCATGTGTATGTGTCCCACTCCTGCTCGCCTTTGCCTTGCATAAATTATATCATCTGTGGGACCTATTCCATGGTTTCGGGGCCCGAAAATTTCTCGAAAGCTAAGCCAAAAATCCGTCAAGGGAGTGGAATGACTCCGACATGAAATTTGTGAAGATCAGAAATATCCCAGCAGTAGTTTGCTGACTGGAAAGAGAATCCCAATGGAGATCACACAATCCTGACTGCATGACTTCCTGATTTCCCTCTTGATAGTGAAACCCAAAGCGGAGGTAGATTGAACCCTTAGCAATCATTTTGTATAATTTTTGTGGCAATTCAGTGAACTCCGCAGCCCATAAAAACTGTCAGGCAACAAGTGGGTCTCAGGCCCGGGGCTGTCTATGATGATCATAGCCCGCATAGATGCACAGACATGCCCCCAAAAGTTGTTTGGGGCTGCCGCCTGCCAGCTTGGTAACAGGCTCACTCGCCTGTCAATAATTTCATTAATTCAATATTTGCGTATAATTTGATGTCTCCTCTCCAAGGCTCAACAAGGACCTGGCGGAGGAGGGCTTATTATCTCTGTTTCGGGGATGGAGGTCTTGGTCTCCCGCTGGCCACCCTCTGCTTGAGTCCGTGTTTGCGGCAATTTATGAATATTTTAGCATTCTATTACGGACACACCCAGTCGCCCCAAAGACAACCAGCGGACGGGCGTGGGAGTGGAGAATGGGGAATGGGGAGCATGTGCATATACATGGATGTGTGTAGTAGTACTATATAAACAATTCCATGAGGGCTCTGATTGCCAATTCACAATTTGGCAGGCTGTTTCACAAATCTTCCCCTTCCTGACCAGAGGCAGAGAGAGAGAGAGGAGAAAGGTGAGAGGAGAGAGCCAGGGATCTCAGGAAACTATTCTCCATTTAATAAGTAAAAGTTTGCCATACTTTGGCCCCAGACCCCAACTCTCTCCCTCTCTCTGACTCTCTTTATAGCCAAAAGTCAAACACTAAAATGAATTGCTTCAGCTAGGTCCATTCCTGACCTGTACCTATCCCTGTCTGTACCGATTCGGTTTGTATTCGGCTTCAGCTGGGTCTCAGCTTGGGTCTGCGTCTGTATCCACGTGGGGGATGGGCATGGTATTTGCAGGTAATACGCGTAGAGGCTGCCATAACTGGCCAGCGAAACTTTTCTGTTTGTTTTCGTGTTTGGCCTGGAAAAGTGTCAGAAACTTTTCCACAAAACAAATTGAAATTTTCCATATTTCTACGCAGTGCCCCATTCTGCAACTGCCCCGGTGGCACCGCCAGACGCGGCTTCAGCTTCGGCCTCGGCTTCCCTTTGTGCGGCGGTAAATTGATTTTTTAAGTTGTCCCCAAACAAATCAGAGTGGAAAAATAAAATCCCTTTACCTCCATCAAGTTGAGCCGGTCGCCGGTTGTCGGGTGCCAACAAGGCCCCCTCACCCAATTAGGAGTCGAGGCCCAAGTCCTGTCTGCAAATTGCATTGATTCAGAAGCGGTATGTAGATTGGCACGGGAAATTTAAACATGTTATTGTCTGACATATGAATGGATCGACCTGGACCGGTGCACTATTCGACATTCAAGGATCTGAAGACCTCCGGATCATCTACCATGGGCAGTTGAAGGAGAACGATGCAGGAGTTCACTCTTTAAGAGGCAGAGGATTGTCGAAGACAGAGAACCCACCGTAGGTCCATCCATGTGCATCCCCTTTGCAGCTGTAATTTATTTATGTTCACTAGTTGCGTCTTCTTTATGACCCCCCCCCCCCCTACCACCATTTTTGGCCGGCGTCTGCTGTTCTTGCGGATATCCGCTTACCGTGACTTTGGCACTCGGATAATCCCCCTAATCACCTCTCCATCTCAACCCTATTCGCATTCCCATTTTCCATTTCCCAGTTCCATCCTTATTTGCATTTCCCCATCAACAGGATGGGAAGGACCGTTGTGGCTTCTATGAACGAGCGTATTACCAGCGAAAGTTGGCCCGGATATGCACCTGCAAAGCGAAATTAGATGAAAATTCAAGTCACCGCGCAAAAGAAACGAACAGAGTAAACATCTATACTATAAATTTTTAGAAAAAAATGTGTGTGTATGGGGCTATCTCCTCAACGCATGCACCCAATTTTATGCGGTTTTATTTAATGATAGCCAAAGTATGTGGCATGGTTTTTTTTTTTTTTAAAAATGTGTACTTTTCTATAAATAAGTTCCTTAAAAATTAAAAAAAAAGTCCAACGAATCTCAATTTGGGACACAAATTTGTGTTTGAACGCCTATTTCATTTCATTTGGTCTAGCAGCGAATCGCTGGGGTCTACTATATGGATGCCCATTGGTTTTGTATATGAATTCTTGGGACACTTGAGCTTTCTCTGGTGTGCCTCTATATCTATATATACATACCATATAATTCCATGTCCATGCTCATGTTCATTTCCATGTCCATGTCCATATCCATATCATCAACTTGCAGGAAGGGCATACACAAGTTTGTAGCTTTTCCCCCGCTGCTGTATTTTTTTTCCGTTGCCGTCCGGGCCCTTGGGGTCGTTCCTTTGCCGTTTATCTGGCGGAGAAAAGGAAATTTTAAATACAATCAACTGGCCCCATTTGCTTTGCCTTTGGGCTCGTTGTAACAATTTGTAAAAATTACACATGCATACCACATACACATGCACTCACGAGTACAGGCACACATACGCAGAATGAGAAAGGAGTGACAGGGAGGAGCCATAAATGAGACTTCCGCCTTAACCGGAAATCAAGTCGTCTTTGGCTTCGCTGGGGTCTGGGTCGGGTTGACTCTCCGGTCTCTTGGTCTCCTGGTCTTGGTCTCGGTCCTGTGTGGTCCTTTGTTGCCTTTCTGTCCATGTATCCTTCTCCAGCTCCATTTTTGTCTTTGCTTTTGCCTCTGACTCGGCCCGTCTCCAACTTCATGATATCATTATTGCATATTATAAATGCCACTTGCTTAGCAGCCAGTTTGTCTGTGTGTGGGTGGGCTCAGAGGCTGTGTGCCGCCCTTCTCCTTCTTCTCTCTCTCTCTCCAGCTCACTGTCGGGGAGGTTCGTGTGCAAGACTTGTTAAATTGCCATTTATCAGTACACAACGAGAAATGCAAATTGCTGCATTGTCAAAGAAAATTAGTGGATGTGTCTAAAGGGGTCGTCTAAAGGTATTAAAGGCCTAGAGGGGAATGTGCATCGGCACTAGTCTTTCAGTCCCGGTTCAGTTCCTCATGCTGCATCATCTGCAACTGCATCTCCCCCGGCTGTGCGAGTGGATGCTGAAGAGCTAATCAGCAAATGGAAGCTGAATGGAAAAACATCAATCAATCAGTCAATCAATCAGTCAAGCAGAATGAAGACGCAGAAGGAGAACAAGATGTTGGCCAGTTGCAGTTGCTAGTCCAAGGAGATCTCTTCTCCTTCCCTCCTTCATCCGCCAGATGATTGGCATTTTCAGTAATTGAAACAAGGAATACAAATGGAAAACGTAAATTTATTTCCACACCAATTGGCACTCAAACGAAGCCAAAACACAGCAGCAGCAGAAGGACCCGCACAACATGTTAGGGCATAAAAAATTATTATTGCGAAATCGTGAGATTTTCCCAAGCATGCCACAAAGGAAATTCCAAGAAAACTGCAAGTTCACATCCAGACTTCATTTGGATTTTGATTTTGAGTTTCATTTCGTTCCATTTAACGGAATTTTAATGGCGGCCAATGATGTTGCTGCCACTTCTGTTGCTGCTGCTGCCCTCCTGCTGGCCCCCTGCTGCTTCTGTTGCAAATTGCGTGGCAATGGCCAGCTAAATGGTGGCAAGGCGATTTCGTTCCCAGTAACCTTCAGCGATTTTATGCGTGCTGCAATCGCCCGTAAGGCAATCAATTTTTATGTATCTCCCACTCTGTTAGTGGGAGGGCGTGGGTGTGGCTGTGGATCAGAAGCAGCAGCTTGCGGGGCAACTAATGACATTGATAATGGAGCGGTGGGGCATGAGACAGAGGGCAGAAAGCATCAAGCAGTGGCAAAGAGAGGTTAAAAAATGGCTAAGACACGGACACTGAAACTGACAAAAAATTCCCGATGCACAACGGTGGAAGTTTAGTTTTCGCTTGTCCTTTTCCCGCAAGCAGCTTTGTTTTCCTAAGCTTTTCCCTTGTTTTCCTCGGCTTTCAGTGGAGCGCATCGGGAGCTCAAGAGTTCAATCGGTGGGTGGGAGCAGTGGGAGTGGTAAGAGCGGAACGAATTCCTGGTAAACGTTTTACATATTGTAAAATAACAATATCAACAATTTCGTGGAAAATAGCAAACGGCACAGAGCACAGAGCAGGAGCCTCAGCACCGAGGGCCGTTCGAGGAGTTCTGTTTGCAGATTTTCCCCACTCGATGTTCTTTACGGTCAAACCTCGCTCTGGCTCCCGTTCAAAGAGCGCCAGAGGTTGTCAAATTTTCGCCTGCCAGAGGCCGTGAAATGGCAGCTCAAATTTAGTTATAATATTTATGCGCTTTCCTCTTTCTCGTTTTAGGCTAAAGCGTGGGATGAGTGGTTGGGGGGTTCGGTGGCTGAGTGGTTCGCCGATTCGGTGACGAGATTGTGGGAGGGTGGATCCAAGTGCGTTCTTTAAAGACAAATATTTCACTTTAGATCTTCGAATCGTCATGCGGTTGATTCCATTGGATTCCTCCTCTCCTGCTTCACAGTGTCTCCACTCTTCTGGTTATACCCTAGCAGGCAGACATAATGAGACATTAGTGAAATACGTAAATAAGGAAAATTCTGCCATTGCACCACCAGCAGCTGAAAATAATCGGAATTACATAGCTAAGCATATCTTCTAAGGCCAGCAGATGAATGATCGATCTGCAAGAGTATTAAAATCTTCGCTCTCTTAAATGTAGCTTTCCGTTTCCATTTCCGTTTTCGGGTTCTTGTGCTTCTGTTATTCTTCTGTAAGCAGCTTAAAACTGTAAATCACTTGTTGTCCGGACAGAGGCAGTGGGAGAAAGCTCCGTTTCCCTTGCCCCTTGCCCCATGTTTTTCTTGGAATTCTCATATCACTGATGAGGGATCGGAGTACTGGAGTATGTACGGAGTCTGTTAGACATTTCTATTTTCAAGAGAAACCTCATTTTGGGTCAGGCAGCACCTGGAAGCCATTCCAATTCCTTTGGCCTCTCGTCTGTATCCATCCTGTTGCCGTTAGTTGCCGCTTCTACATTACAAAACGAAACTTTCAAGTGGCAAACACTTTTTGCCAAGGTTAAGTATATTTGTACGTGCTCGTACATATGCACGTGTATTCTTTTTCGAGACTGTTCATATTGGGGAAGCCATGTACCCCACCCCCCATGGCATACGAAATAGTATCTATTGATATATGTACATATGTCTGCTGTCTTACAGCCATCTTTGTTATTATGCGCATAAACATAGAGTATTAATAAAAGCAACAAATGAAGAAAGAGTAGATGTGGAAAATGGGGAAGAACTAATACTTGAACAGAGGAAACTTTGAGTGGAGTGCACCTTCCACTAAGCACTTTTCCAAATGATTTTCATCAGAAAAGAGAGAGAGAGAGGGAGAAAAGGTCCTGCTGCTGATCGGAACGCAGATTTCTCGGGCCCCAGTCCCTCTTTATCGCTCTATCAGCATTCAGTTTCCACTTCGTTTGCATTTTCTTCTCGTCTGTCACTGGAAAATGGGGCACAAAAAGCGTGAAAAAGGAAAAATCCAAATCAATGTCGACGACTGCCCTCTCTCTTTCCACATGAACTGTGTCTGTGTCTCTCTGTGTGTGCGTGTGTGCGTGTGTGAGTGTGTCCTGCCACTTGTTTCTGTGTGTGTTTTGTTTACTTTACGACTTTAATTATGTAAGTACATAATTGTGTTATTATCGTAAGCTCACAGAGCGCAACACATGCCGTCTACGGATACGGGTCCTGCTCCCATGTCCGAATTCTGGGGTCCTGATCCCTGCCCTTGTTTCGGTTCGGTCATCCTCCTCTTCCTCTTCCTGTGTGTGTGTGTGTTTTCTGTGTACCCGGCCTCGTCGCTGGCTGTCCGCTTGGCAAGCATTTTACGGCCATTAAGTCCGGCTGTGTCTTTTCGGTGGTGCCACCGTTATGTGGCAGCAATCTTCCACCCTCCAGCTCCTCCGTTGCGTCCTTCTCATGTTTTTTGTGGCTCTGAGCCAGTCCTAACCTTTCGGCTCCTCTTTGCTGTTTACATTATAATCTCTGGACCTGGTCTCTGATCCCTGGTCCTGTGCCTGGTCTTCTGTCTTCCTCCTCCTCCTCCTCCTTCGCGTATATTGTTTTCTTATTATTTAAATTACGGAAATGTCACTTTTAATTATGCATTGGCAACATTTCCCTTGTTTTTTTTTGTACCGCCCTTCGACCTTCGTTCCGTGCTTTCCCATTAGAAGAGTCTTTTGTCCGACAAAATGTTAACTCCCGATTATTATTGGTAACCAGAGGCCCCTCTCTCTCTAACCTTCCCTCTTCCTCCTCAAGTGACTTCCATTTGTGTCTCTTTAAATATCTTCTTTTAATTAGTGCGTGTGTGTGTGTGGGGTGGGTGGAAGTGGACCGGAGGGTTCTAGGTACAGGGTTTCACTTCAATTATCGCTTTTTGATTACTAAATATATGCAAATAATACCTGAACATCTGAAACTGACAAATGAGAATTTCCCACTTGCTTTTTTTCTCTTATTTCTTTTTATTTACTTGTATTTTCCGTTTTTTACTTTGTTCTACGTGGGCAGCACTGAAGTGGGTGGTCGGGGATGGGTGACAAGGTTAGAGCAGAGTCAAGGGCATCGCAATATGAAATCAAATTTCAAACGAATTTTTCCAAACACAACTCCGATGTCTGCGCAGATGCTCCTCCCTTGTATAGATGGGGCAGCAGCAGCACCAGTGTTTTCGGAAGTGTAAATGGAGTGTGGGAAAAGCCGGAAAGCTAAAAGCTGAAAGAACTTTCTGATTCTCCAGCTTTAGATCCCTGGATCATCTGCCTGGCTCCCTGGCTCTCCAAACCGACTTTTCTGATAGATTTGGGGTTTTGCATCCATAAGGAATTATGTTTTTTTTTATTGTAAACTTTTTTATCACAAATCTTTGAAAAATTGTATTTTTATACCCGGTACTCGAAGAGTAAAGGGGTATATTAGATTTGTTGAAAAATTGGATGTGTGTAACACCCAGAAGGAAGCGTTTCGGACCCCATAAACTATATATATTCTTGATCAGCATCAATAGCCGAGTCGATATAGCTATGTCTGTCTGTCCGTCTTCATTTGCGCCTATAGCTCAGAGACTATAAAAACTAGAGGAACACAATTTTGCATCCAGACTCCTGTCTTATCCTACTGTTACAAGTACATTTCGAAATTTCGCCCCGCCCCCTTCCGACCATTCCAAGAAAACCACTACGAGAAAACTAAAAACGCAGAATTGTAGAGAATGACCATATCTATCAGAGTGTTGAATCTGGATCACATCTGATCATAAACATAGCCACAATGAAGAAAACCATTTCGAAGTGCATCGTTCCCTCTCGCTCTCTCTCACACACAGGGGTGGGTGCTATGACTGATCGAATTTTTTGACGCCTAGATCTCAGAGACTATAAGAGCTAGATCAACCAAGATCTGTCCAAGCTCCTGTGATACCAAACCGAGACGAGTTTGTTTCAAAATTTGGCCACGCCCCCTTCCACCCCCACAAAGGACGAAAATCCACAATTTTTAAGATACGAGAAAACCAAAAACTCAGAATCATAGAAAATTACCATATCTATCAGAATGTTGAATCTGGATCAGATCGGATCATTAGTATAGCCAGAAGGAACAGCCGTGTATGTATATGTAGGAAATAGATAAAGACATGTAGAAAAGGCAGATGTAAAAAATGTATGTAAACAAATATGGAAACATCTAATAGATAAAAATCTCCGAAAAGGTTCGACTTAATTACTTTTTTCTTTTTTTAATAAAATTAAATTTTTCCCTTTTGCGAACATGTACTAAATTACTACAAGATAACATACATATATACTAACTGAGTACCGTGTATAAAGTAGAGCCGCGGCGGTAGACGCGGCTTACAACGTTCCCCCTCGTTTTAACTATTTTTTCGGAGGTAGTTAATTTTTTTTACCACATAGCTTAAGTATCGTATTTCTATTTCTTTGCGATTCTGAAAGAAGCGTAAACACAGCTAGGACACAAGCCGTTTGACCTATCCTTCTAGTGCTGTATTTTGCCGTTAGATTTCGCTCGGTACCTGTTACAAGTACAGTTTTTTGGTCAGTTTTGTAAGAAAAATAAATGGTTATATGTCGAATAGCGGTATTTAACGAAAAAAATTCGGCATTAGATGGTACCATAGAGAATAACTTCCTATAAAAAAAACTTAAAATAAAATACCATTTTTTAAGAATGTTTAATAAAAAAAAGTAAGCCATACAAAAAAAAAATCATTATTCCTTAAACAATTTTAAAGCTCCAAATATATCAGAAAAAGTTGGTTTGGTTCACAGCGAAAATGTGGTGTTGCATAGGGTAACCAGCCTTCCGACGAACAATAGCATCCCTCTCCTGTTCCTCCTCGTGTATCCTCGCGTATCCTTGAGCAGCGATTCGTCAAAGTCAAAACTGGGACGACAGTAGAGATGATAAGACTCGTACTTTTGCAGCCTTCGGTTGCAATTTGTTTGCTTGGGCAACGCCGCCACGGCCTCTGCCTCTAGGCCTGAGCCTGGTCTTTGAGGTATCTATGGAATGCGGCAGCTCTCCTGCCTACTGCCTCCTGAAATGGTGGAAATAAATTGTTATTAATGTGCTTGCCTGTGGCTCTGGATCGGCTTCTGTTGCTGGTTTTGGTTCTCCCTCCTCCATCTCCCCGTCTCATTACAGGAGTCTTACGCTGGCTGAGCCGTAACCGGAGTCGCAGCTGGAGCTGGACCTGAAGCTGGAGACCGAGCCCATGCTCAAGTCGAAAAAATATTTGGAAACGCGTGCCAAATTGTAAAATCGTTATGCGTCGGCTGCTCCTCTGTTCCTCGTGTGCCTGCGTTTCGTAGACGTGGGCGTGGCCAAAAGCCCGAATATTATGGGCCAATTTAATATCCTGCCCACTTGTTGAAAGCATCATCATTGGGCCTCTGTCTCATTCTCGTTCCGATTCTCGGCTTTGTCCTGGTCAGGATTGGGGAGCGGCACGGCACGGAACGTCTTCTTCCAACCATAAACTGTTTACAGGAGTATCTCAAAATGATTTGTGCCCAGCACGAATCAAATCAATTGCATTAGTAGTCTCTTTCGAAGGTAATCAGAGCTTGGTAGGTAGAGGTTGAAGGGGGAGGGGTTCTGGGGTTCTGGGGTCTTGGCGGAGAAAAGAGAGAGATCCTTTGGCCGTGGCCATTAAGCGGAAACATTCACAGCTGTAAACTCGGAGATGAGCAGAAATGAGAGATTGCCATATAAAAGTAAGGCAAGAAGAAGGACAGACGAAGGCAGCCCCCGTCCGATGGCAGGACGAAGATGGAATACTCTTTCAGCAGATGCCAGGCAGCTCCCAGGAAGAAAGAGTCCCAGGGAGAGTACCCAAAAGACGCCCGCAGGCCTCGTTAAATTGCGTGCAGCCTCCGCCCGCCAAAGTGTCACAGTGCCATCCTCTGCGGTTGGCCACAGTTAAAGGATCTCTGACTCTGCTCCTGTCCGTCCGTTCGTTTTTTTTTGCTTTCGTTCGTTTATTTCCATTTCGCTGTGTGGCACAGTGGGCAAAATATTCAAAACAGATTTGTTGGCCAGATTGTACAGCGCTAACAGTTCATTACCCAAATGACTGCTTGGCTCTGTGGCAACAGAGTGGGGGGAGGAGACAACAATTTGGCTGAAAAGGTTTCATAACATTTTCGGGGCGGATGAACGCCGCAAAGCTTCGAATGGAAAACTTTTTCCTTAAAGACTCCATTTGCTCCTACTGTTCCTCCTCCTTGTCCTTGTCCTCCTCCTTATCTTCCCATCTCGTGCCATAGCTTACGATTTGATTTTAAAGTTGGGGCCAAGTTTGGAGCCGTCTCGAATGCGGGGTGGTTGGTGGAATGCAGGAGCGCCTGCTGTCAAGGGAATTGTTAACTTTTTAATAGTTATTCATACAAAATCATTTACGAGTGCTTTCCTCCAACGAGAGACCCTTTTCCTCTCCCCACAGCATCCTCTCTCCAAACATATGTGAGTGGAGCATCCGAGTATTCATGTTAAGGAAAATAAGGAAACTTTATGAGAACTTCCAAGTTGTAGCCTGGAGGCGAGATCCTGCTCCTCCCACAAGCGCAGTCTGGCGGAATAATTATGCGCCGCATCCTGCTTCAATCGAATGCTCGCCTTCCTGCATTCTTACAGTAATCCAATCATCCAATTATCTAGTTATGCACTTGCACCTGGACACTTGAGCGATGGACTTTATTGATGAACTCCACTCCTCCCTCCAGGGACGATGACCTCTCCTCTCCCCATGGCACTTTCATGTAAGACTTGTTCGCATGATTCCCAATCGTTTCCTAATCTCCTTCCGCAGTCTCGATTATCCAATGTCCACTCTCTGCCCTTTCCTTTCCCCCCAATTTTCACTTGCAAATCTTCACTTTCTATTCGATCTCTCCGTACTATTCACGATTCCACGGTTGCCGTACGGTTTTTGTTGACTTCCTGCTTTTAATACCTCCCCTAATCTCATCAACGGATTCATATAGCTGTCGTTCCGTAGCTGGTAGTCGATGAGCGGAGAGCACCTGGACAAGTGCCTCTTTGGGTGGTGCCACGGCAGTGCCATTTAATGAGAAAATAGCTTGGATTTAGCCATAAATTAATTTCCGCCCTTTGTTTAATTTCCTTCGCTTCTCCGAAAAACTTTTTCGCTACGCGCGAATTCATATGTAATTACAATCTCGACGTAATCTCTGTCCGTGTGTCGCGGAGAAGTGTCTGTAGACGGTAGGAGCAGAGCAGACAATATAATCAGTGGGACGGAAAGGTAGAGGTGGCAGAGGAATGGAGGCCATTGTTGGCCACGACATTGGGCCATGGTCATGGACATGCTCATGGCCACGTTTAACGCAACGCACCGTGGAAGGGAGTTTGGAGCTTTGATTGGG
Organism: Drosophila helvetica; assembly: GCA_963969585.1. Classification (NCBI taxonomy): domain Eukaryota; kingdom Metazoa; phylum Arthropoda; class Insecta; order Diptera; family Drosophilidae; genus Drosophila; species Drosophila helvetica. The sequence continues at coordinate 413,471 of OZ018401.1, read as the reverse complement.
TGGCTCCCTCCGTGAATGCGAAATGCGTGCCCCACTGTGTTTTTTGGGGGTTTCGGAGAGGGAGTGCCGGTTAAGGGTTAAGGGAGGAAAATTGTGTGTGCCAAGTGTGCGCCACAGAAAAGTTGATTCAATTAATGCTTTTCCTCAGCCATCGATAGGAGGCGTCCCAGAGAGAGGCCCATCTGCTGCTCTGTAATTATAAAATCAATTCGAATAGCTACGCACCCTGCATATCGAATGTCAGTCAACGAGCTATGTATGTAGAACTAGGGGCTAACGCGCCTTTATATTTGATCCCTTTCAGGACTACATGCCGCAGCTTGCCGGGATTGGGTTGTGCGTGGTCAACCTGATGGACGACATGCAGGAGTACACCAGAGGCCTGTTCCTACTCATGTAAGTGCGATGGTGACCCCAATCCAATCGATAGATAGAGCGGGATTCTCTATTCTGCGATTCTCCCGTTACAGGTATTGCGGCCCCGCCATCCTGCTGTCTTACCTCTATATCCGCACATCCCAGGAGCTGCGTCCACCGGAGGGCCCCTTTGCGGTCATGATGTACGAGCACCGAGCGGACCTGCGGATGCGCCAGCGGTGAGTGCCAGTCCTGTCAATAGGCTGAAATGTTAGGAACGGACTAAATCATCGGTCATCAGTTGTGTCTGCTAATTGGGCTAATTAATTCGCTGATTGACCGATTGGGTGGGGGATAGAGGGGGAATAATCCGATACTGCATTGCACACTCCATCCCCCACCCTCCACCGATTCTCCCTAAATAGGGATAGGAAACCCATCCAGCAATCCACCGCTAATGAGTGCGAGTCCTGTCTAATGAGTAATTCCTGTCTGATTTCTTGAATAAGTTTTTTCTCTCTCCACTGCACGACAGGCATTCGTCCACATCCTCGGCAGAGCCGCGCACCCTCAGCGGTGGAGGCGTGGCTGGACTGAGCAACGGAAGCCATGTGGGCACCAGATCCTACGACCTGTACAGCGCCGAGCTGGACGTCCATCGGGAGAAGCGGAAGCAGCGGAACTTCGGGAGCATGGCCGCTACCCAAGTGGTCTGCGTGTGCCCTCTGATGATCCTCCGCTTTGCGCGGCTCTCGCTGGAGGAGACGTACGAAAATCAGAAGCACTTTGACTTTACCTACCTGATGTTCGTGTGGGTCGCCTTCTTGCCTACCGTGATCTTCCCCTGCATCTACGCCTCGCAGATACTACCCAGGTAAGGGGATGAGAATCCTCCTCATTCTACGTCATTATACATATGTACATATATTCATGTATTTTCATATAGCTAAGCAGCTTTTGTCGACTTTGATAATTTAAACTCATAACTAAAACATTATATGCGATCTCTGTCCCACCTGACCTTAAATTTTCTCCCATCTTCACGCAGGGATGAACAGGAGCGTCTACGGGGCTACTTCCGTCTATCCTCGAAAAGGAAGAAGAAGACCCAGCGGCGCAGCGATGCGGGACGCAGATCAGGCGGTGGATCCCGAGAGGACTCCATCGAGAAAGACGAGCCCACCAACACCACCAGCATCCAGGGACACCAGGGATACCCCGAGCCGCCGCTCAAGCATCCTCCCAAGGTGCGCCACGAGCGGAGTGCGGGACTGGTTCATGGATCTTCCGGCGATCGCTACAGTGGAACCCCCTACAGGCAGGGCAAGGACAGAGAGAGGGATCGAGATCGGGAGAAAGACAGGGACAGGGATAGGGACAGAGAAATAGATAGGGAGCGTATGAGAGGCGGACGCGGACCTGGGGACGCTGGGGTGGTCAACAATTTGGGCAAGGACGTGCGCGGAAAGAAGCACGATGTGAAGATCAACATCATCTCTGACGGCGGACACGCCAGCAGCCACATCCATCCGCATCCCCATCGAAAGCACCCCGGCAGCAGCAGCGGCAGCAGCAACCGAAGCAGACCGACGCCCAATCAGCGCCACGGAAGCGGCAGTGGGACTCTACGAAGTGCTGAATGTATATCGGGGATCACCACCTCCTCCTACTGCAATGGAAATGGAAACGTGAACGTAAACGTGGCCGGAAACACGAGCATACTGGATGACAGCAGCACCAGCAACTATGGCGACGGGGAGGAAAGCTCCGTGGTGAGCAGCATGATGGTGCCGCCACAGCGCTGGCCGGGATTGGGGCCAACAGGAACCGGGGCGGGGCTGCGACATAAGGACGTTTCTTTCAGCGAGTGCAGTAGTAGCACCTTCTCGTCCAGCACCCTAGACCGCGACCTAGAGATCATGGACCAGCTTGAGCGTGAGCGCAGCATGGACATCCAAGAGATGCTGCAGCGGGAGCAACAACGCGAGCAGCGCGAGAAGAGCCGCCACAGCGGAGGGCGCCAGCTGCCAGACATCGAGAAGCTCTACGCCCAGCGCTCGCCCAAGGCCAAGCGCGAGGCACCCTACGGCTACGACAAAGCCGCCCTGGCCCTGGTCCTACCCGGCAACGACCCCCTGAGCAGTCTCTCCCTCACGGGCAGCAGCCAGCCCACAGAGTTTAGCATGTGCTCCTCTCTGCAGGACCCCAGCCAGGAGCAGCAGCAGCATCAGGAGCATCGACTGGAGCGCAGGAAACGGGAGCTGGACGAGGATGGGGAGGAGGTAGTGCCACCGGACTTTTATGACAATTACACCCCGGGTGGGGCCCAGAACCTACCCCCAGCTGTCGCCCAGGCAGCGGCCATCAATGTCCAGGCTATCGCACCCGCTCCGCCGCCCGCCTATCAGTATCAGTACAGTCGCAACCGGCTAAGCCGGAAGAGCTCCAGTGGGTCGCAGCACCCCCACGCGGGCGGAGTCCTGTCGTCGCGCGTCTCCAAGCGGGACAGCTTCAACTCGCTCAACGGCACCGACCTCATCGCCGGCGCCTTCTGCGAGCTGGATCCGACGCAGCCGCTCAACAAGATGGCCGTCATCGAGGGTCGGATGCGCCGCAGCAGTCCCCGGAACGCAAGCTTCAGCTCCGGATCGGGCTCTGGGTCCGGGCGGAGCTCCATGAAGTCCTCGTCGCGGGACTATGGCCACGGCTCGTCATCGCACTCGGCCCATCCCGAGCTCGACTTCAGGGAGAACATTTTCGCCGAGCTGTAAGAAGTACCAGGAGGAGAAATGAGAGGAGAAGAAATCGGAGAGAAAGGAGAAAGAAAACGGAAAGAAAAGCTTTAGCCTGTTGTTTGTTGCGGGGAAAGTGCCCGAGAAGTTTTTGTGTATGCACTCAGGATAAGGATAAAGCTTGGTATTCGCGTATTAGGTTCTTCCTTCTACAGGATACACAATATTTATGGCGATTGAAGGTATTGCGACGAGTTTGCTCAGAGAATTGTTAGGCAGTTAATCAAACACTAGAAACATATTTAATAAATATCAACAGATACTACAGATAACCAAAACAGATACAAATAAATATACAGATACTGATACATACATAGAAACAGAAACAGATGATATATAACATGTATGCACAGCTATTGGAATATTTCACCAACCTGGTTGTTGACTGTTGAGTTGATTGATCAATAGATTAATTAATTGATTGTTGAATGAATGGTTTTGTCTGACATCAGCTGCAGATCAGAGGTTGATCAACTCTAGAAGGGGAATCGGAATTCCCCTTAAGAATCGATGGAGAATTGTAAATGTGGTAAATGTGCCAAGGATGGCCCGAGCTAGGGATCCCCATATGATATGTACTCTACTTGTAATATTAATTGTACTACGGAATATCTACGTATATCTTTTAAATGTTGCTAATCCTCTAATCAAATACGGATCAGTTGCGTGGAGATGCAGATGTTTTTAAAACTTTTCCCCCAATTAAACATACATATGTATATATATGGTTACATGGCTAATGATAATACGACATATTATATACACAATATTGATAGATAAGAGAAATATTAATATATTACCAAGCCAAATGCAAAGTCTATTGAATGTTAAATCAATGCAAAATGTCAAAATACACGAAATACTTTATGTAACTTTATGAGCCCCGTAGACGAGCTTCAATACACAGAAATAGATACACAGATACACACACTTGATGACTGTTTGACACATGAAAGATCTCTGGCTCCCAAAAATAAGTCCAGTTCAGACTTTGCCCCTGCCAGACACTTTGGTCTAAGTTTTAGGAGTGCATAGTGCATAGTGGATCTCCTGGCAGGGAGAAGGCAATGTTTTTTGTAGATTAAGCATAAAATTATCAAGGAGTGGGCAGACTTTTCTGAATAAACATCCCAGGAGGCGCATACGAGCTCCAGGACAGAATGTCATCAGATATACATGCGAGTATATATATATAGATATTTGATGTATGTTTACCCATATGTACTATATATAAATATATGTATGTATATTGTATATGTATGTATATGTCTCTACGTGTTTGTGCGTGTGTTTATATCGAATAAGTTGATTTTTTTGTCGAAATTTGTGGCGTTGTGTGGAGAATGCAGAGATTGGAGAGAGCGAAACTAATAAAAAATGAATTTTATGTGAGTTGAAAGCACACAAAAGCAAATATATACCTATCTGTCTTTGACATCTTCTTTGTGGGGGGATTCCATCAACAGTGGAGCTTACTGTACTAACTTGCTTGGGGCTCTGTTCTGTGCCATGTGCCACAAAATCCCTTTTGGCCCTTGCTATTTGCCTTTGGCTCTATTTGGCTTTAGGTGTAGGCCTCCCCTTACGACAGCAGGGGGCCGGTCCCGCCGTTCAGGAAGGGGAAAATAGGAGGCCATGTGTCCCATGTTACCCCAATATAATCTGTGCCAATGCAAAAAACAGCGCACCAAAAACGGGCCCAGAAAATAATTCGCAGCCGAAGCAGTAGCGCAACATTCGTCGCCAAGAGAGAGAAGATGCCGCAGGGGAGAGGCGGTTGGAATAGGGTCAGTGCGCGAGTTCAAAAGTTTAAACTGAAGTTTAACAGCCCCAAAAGCAGTTGTCTCTCTCTCTCTCTCTCTTTCTCTCTCTCTCTCTCTCTCTCTGTCTGTCTCTTTCTCTGAGGAACGCCGAGAGGTCACTTCGGCGCAGGGCGCCTCAGCCCCAGCCTCAGCCTCTGGCTGCCGTGGTCGCTCCCGCTCTGGACCCTCGGTTCTCCGGTTCAGTCCACCCATGACCCCCTGACCTAGTAAAATGATCAAGTGCCGTATTTAGCAGCTGGCTAGATTTACTTGTTCCCTCGCTACACTGCCCTCCGCTGCCTACAATTCGCTTCTTGAATTCCAGTTTCATTTGAGCGCCCTGTCTCTATGTTCATTAGGACAAAGGAGTCTTTGCATAATTTGTGCTGCTTATTTTGATGGCTTATGGAGGGTAATCGTAAACTGACAAGCGATTCATTCGGAAAAGTCAACTTTAATGACCCGCCATTACAAGAAAAGGCAACCATTTCGAATGGAGATTGGCCAGGGGGAATGGGAATGGCCAGTAGAAATTCAGCTCCGTGACTGCCTTCAGAAATTCAGAGAATCTTCATCCTCGCTGAGGAGAAGTTATGGATATATGTATGTAGCTGTTGCTCAGCATATCGCACTCAAACGAGTATCTGGCCGAAAAGAGCGGCCCATGCCACTACCACCTGCCATACGTGTGCTGGCCACGAGTCACATTCGAATCAGACGACACACAACTCTGAAGCGAGTGAAATGCGCTTTCAGTTACGTTCGAGCCGAGGTACATACCGTACTGGTGTTGGTTAGGCTAGGATAGGATCCGAGGCGTAATAAAATGCGCGTAAATAAATTTATTACGATCACGTACACGCACCGTTTACCGCTTCAGGTAGCCGTAACTCCGCGTTAAGTGACCATTATCCATTGCCTGCTGCTTTCATAATCGATTTGCCATACCCATTCCCATGCCCATTCCCTTTTTGGTCAGCAAAACACTTCAGGCCGAAACTGCATTTCAATTGAGCCAATTGCCGTTGCTCCTGTTGGCCTTAACCCCGCTTCCGCATCGTGGCTCTGGCCACAGCGATTTTTGCAACACTCTGCCATCCGAGAGACTGTCATGTATGTTTCTCTCTCTTCTTTCTGTGCGGGTTTCTCTACGGGCTTTTTCGAATATTCCCTGCACGTTCCCATAAACAACATTTTATGCCGGTGTTTATGTTTAGTTTTTTCTGCCTCTGCCACCGCCACTGCCACTGCTACTGGCCACAGCGGGGGAGGATTGTTATGTAAGTGCCAAGGAGCGTATTCAATTTGAATTGGAATTGCCACCGACATCGACATCGGAATCGACATGTCTCTCGTTGTTGCTGTTGTTGCTCGTGTTTTTGCCGTCTGCACATTCCATATTCCGAACACATTGCACTCAAACGGAAAAAAGTTTAAAGAAAGTTATCAACAGTCAACAGAAAAACAAAAGAAAACAAGAAAATTAAAATAAAAATGCAATTATGGAACATTATAATATTGGACAAGGCTTTCCAGAAGTTTTCCCATCTCCCAGGGATCCAAGGGACGAACAAATTAGTTCTCGTCATGACTGAAATTGATCGCTGAACTTCTATTAAAGATTATTATCACAGAGATGGATGACTTTACCCCGAGTCTGGCACGCACTGCAAACACTCTCGATTTTTTGGCCGTCGTTTCTGCATAATAAATGTCGTAAGCGAATGGGGGTGGCAAAGAGAGTGAGCGATTGGACGGAAGAAGGGGGGAAGAGAGAGTAGCTGACGGTAGCTAAAGAATTGGTTAATCGAACCGCTGGGGCCCTATATATAATGCTGGGGCAGACGGCGGGTGCTGCACATTCACAGTCGCTTTTCGTCGTGTGGCGTACTCCGATAAGCAGCCGATAACGAGCCGCACGTGGCAGCAACGGAGGGCAGAGCACGAGCTACGAGTAGAACCAATTACAATTAGCGCTCGTCCGTAAATCATTCGTCTGCGGACATGTTTCCAGTGGCCTTGATAATGGTTGGCCTGGTCCTGGCCGGCCAGCAGGAAGCCTGCCAGGCGCAGGTGTCCTTCCATACAGATGCCAACACGAACTCCTACAGCGTGAAGACGCCGGAGTTGCAGCAGACTTTCACCCGTTACTACGGAGCGGCCAAGCAGGAGCAGCCCCAGCCCCAGGCACAGGAACAGGCGCAGTTACAGCAGGAGGTACAGGAGGAGCAACTGGTAAGTGGAGTCATGGAAGTCGAACATTTATTTCATCATTTTACAATGGAATTTAGCATATCATATGCAAGAGCTAGGGATGGTTTTTGGACTCCCATTTAGCCAGACAGAGGTAGATTCATGGCTTCGCCAAAGCCCAGGCTCATAGCTCCATTCACCCTCTGGCCCAGAACCTCAACGCTCTGCTCCTGACGCGCACCGCCGCCCGTCTCCATCATCTGTTGCAGCTGCCCCACGGCCAGTGCCATGCCAGTGCCCAGATCCTGTCGAAGGCTACGATTAGCTTAGAATATCTCCCCTTGGGCTCCTGTCGTCTCACCTGTGGTCGAGCTGTAATACAGGTCACCGAAAGCCACCAACCAACCAGCAACAGAGTCAGACGGAGTGTCATCATAGTGGATCCGATTCAGCAATGAAAATGGAAGTGGCAGCTGCTTCGTAGCCAGCGGTATATTTAAGCTTGTTTTGGGGAAAACGAATCCAATTAGCCAGGAGGGGGGGGAGGTAACTGTATCTTCTAATTACTCAGTTGCAGTTTCAGCTTCCGCTTCTGGATCCGCAGATTGAGATTATTGTAATGTAGTTAGAGATAGAGACATCATAATGACAGTCGTTTGGCAACACGTTTGTGTTGCATGTGAGGCAATCATTTATTTTAGGGCGAAAATAGATGGGTGTCGCATCCACTAAGTAATCCATTTACGTACACCCCGCGACCTCTGTTGGTGTACAGCCCCCAAATAAGAACATATTCCCATGTACTCCTCTATTCTATCAAACTATATTCAGCCAAAAACAATCAGATCCGATGCTATGCATCCATGGAGAATACCTCATTAGCATTTGCATTGGCATTGGACTCGGGTCGATCGTTGAAGAAATTCTTGAGCTCCTCGAAGGAGGTGCGGACGGAGTCCACCATCGACTGCCAGGCATTGAGGATGCTCTGCTCGAGCTCCCGCGCAGCGTTCATAATTTGCTTGTCCAGCCGCGGCTCGTCTGGATACAACAGATGAGGCCGCACATCGTCGTACTCGTTGGAGTAGTCCATGTCCAGCTCATCCTCTGCCGCCCCTGCAGCCCCATTGGCCGTAGCCAGCACGAATATCAGAGTAAGGGCGTAGATGAGTGCGGAAGTCATTTGACCAACTGTTGAATTATCGTCGCTCAATGACCGCTTTTGTACTTGGATACATAAGCGTGCAGATTGTAGATTGACCTCCGATTGGGCGCTGCACGGAAATGTTCAGATGCATCTGATACTCTGGGCCGGAAGTGGAAAACGTGACCCATGTCCATGGTATCCCATGGATCTGACAAATTAATAATTACCCGATTCCCTCCCTCCCTTTCATTCTATTATTCTCATTCAGATCTGGTTCCATTTACTTTTATTAGACTTATATGCAAGAAAAAAAACTACAACACTTTAGGTGTGGTTCCCACCTAGGTGCCACCTGCTCCAGCTGCTCCGGCTGCTCCAGCCGCACTGGATATCTTCTGGCGCATCTCCTTCACCACATCCGTGACGTTGTCCACAAGGGAAAGCCACATGCCCTTGAGGCGATCGCCGAGGGTAACCGTTGCCTGCTGTTGTCCGCCGCCAGCTCCCTCCGACGGGAGCTGTCGCCTCCTTCGGAGGAGCTTCTTCTTGGTGCTCTGCTTGGAACTGATGCGGGATCGGGAGGCGTTGTTGGCGGCTCGCTTGCGGGCCCGCTTCTTGCGTGCCTCCACCTCATCGTCGCCGGTAGCTTCGGTGGTCATGGACATCTTCCAGTGACAGGGCGCACGCTTGATACGCTTGGTCCGGTGCAAGCTTCGTCTTCTCCTCCGTCTTTTTCGCTCTTCGGACTCGGAGGAGTCGCCACCTGAAGGCTGCCGCATGGCATCCCCAAAACCCGCGGCCGTCTTCGAGTGCACGGACATCAGAGGATTATCGAGATTCAAGTCCCGATTGATGGCCGCGCCTCCCTGCACGGCCTCGGCGATATTGGCGGCCACGTTCATGGCGCCTAGCGCCAAATTCTCAAAGGGGTTCTGCGGGCGGCACCAAGCCAACTCCAGTCCCCAGCACAGTCCGACGAGCAGTTGTCCAATCACCTGAGACCTCATCTCTCCACTGTGACAGGTCTGCGGTCCACTCCCTGCTTTTAAGGCGGCTGGCATTGCGTGACCGATTCGATTCGGATTCGATACGAGATCTCAGTAGGCTACCGATCCCAGTACCGTACCAGTTCCAGGTACATACAGCTGTCAGGGCCTCGTCAGGGTATCCATCTGACATCTGATTTAGTTTCATTTGTTCGCTTCGTCAGTGCGTATCGGTTCGGTGTAGCTGTAATTTTTGCTCTCGAAATATAATTTTCGATTTAGAATTTGAAACATTTTATCTGGCCACAAATTAGGTCGGTCCTTCCGCAACAATCCGCATATTTGCAGTTCAGTTGATCAGCAGTGGTATCCTTCCATCAGCGAAAGATGAGATCACACAAAGCGCGTGCACAAAGCCACGGCGATAGACTGGTAAGACTCCTTGGGGCTTTTGGACCTCATTGCGTTAGAATAGAGAGGATAATTATAGTGGTTCACTGTGGTTCCCTTCCAAGACACATCTAGCTCGTCTCCCATTGTTCCATTTCTCCCTTTCATTCTTTCTTTTACTTTGTCGACAGCGAAATCCTACTCCACTCCCTGGCTTTTCGGCAGCAGGACCTCAATATACGTCTGTGTACCAGCAGCAGGCTCCAGGACGCGGGCCAACTGGACGTGGGGGCGGGGGAAAGATTAAGCCATCTGCTATATCCACTCCCCAGCAGCAGCTGCTTCAACAGCAGCAGCAACTGCAGGCCCAGAAGCTGCTGCAGCAACAGCAACAGCAGCAGCAACTTCTTGCACAGCCGGCAGTGGCAGGCCCCGATGTGGCTGCCGCAGGACAGCGCGCCCCCGTGCCCACCTATGCGGACCAGATGCAGGCTGCCTTCCTGGACTACCAGCGCCAGCGAGTGGAGTTTGAGCAGCAGCAACAGCAGCTGCTCCAGAAGCTCTACCACTTCTATCCGGACATGTCGATCGGACAGGCCCAAGCCTCTGGAAATAGCCAGTCCCAGGCCCAGCCACAGACCCAATCTGATGCCGCAGGAGCCGCTGGATCGCGTTTCGTTTACCGTCGTCCGCAGTTTGGGTCCAACGGGCTGCAGCAGCAGGCTGGGCGTATCTCCGGCAATCAGGGAGGAGCTCAAGGACATGGCGTTCGTGCCGCGTACTCAGCGGGCGACGTCTACTTAGGATCAGGAGGAGGCCGAGGAGGTGTCCCTGGCGCCACGGGTGGCGACTTCTACTCGACCCAGCAGCATATGGGTTTCCTGCAGCAGCAGCAGCAGGACGTGCTGCGCGAGCAACAGCAGCAGTTTGCCAGCAGCCAGCTGGCCCCCACTACCACCCAGAGCTACGGAATGGCCGTCCCAATGTCCTCCGTACTGGGTTCTCCATCGTTCCAGCCTTCGTCAGACGTTTCCCACGTGAGCTTCAGCAGTGGGAATCTCAACTACAATTTCTAGTCAGCAGGAGAAGCAACAGGATCACCCTTTATCTTAAGTTGTTTTTTCGATCTATTAGGCCTTATTTGTTGGTAAAATTCATAGTGAACAAATTCAAAAATGCTTATGAATAATGAAACCAGAAATCTCTGTTTACGTGGAGTCGGATCTCTGCTTGGATCTCTCAGAGTCACTCATTAAGGTTGTCACGAAAGGGGTGGGGGGATTGGAGCACGTGTCGTATATGTGATTTTATCGATCTCTGAATGACACGGAACACGGTATCATCGCCTCACGATATTGTGGGAGTAGAGTCACACTTGAACTATCATTTGCCACTAGGAAGCATCATCACACTCTCTCGCTCCTCCGCCGTTCTCATCCCCAATCTATAACTTCTGTCCACCATCGATGGACGTGGGACTGTGTGGCTTGGGGATGAAAACAGATTGCTTGTTCCCATTGAGACTGGTTGTAGAGTTTATAATCGCATTGGAGCGTCATCTGCTCACCGCAACAATTTGGTATCTGGTGTGGGAAGGGGGAAGGTGGCTCTAATAATAGATACAATATCCATGGAAATGCATGGCAAATAATAGCCTTTTCTCCCGCCCGCTTTGGTGTTGGCTGTGAGGGGTAGTGACAGGACTCAAAGGATACAGTGGATGGCAATCGCCTTGGCTACCCCCAGAGGGTTGGCTACCTTCAGAGGGTTGGCAAGGACTGGACAGATGAAGGCGTCTCGTAAAGGGATTGGATTGTGTACATGTGTATCTTGGGGGGGTCTCTATCTGCATTTGTATCTGCATCGAATTTTTGGCGGAGACCCCAGTCCAGACGCCAGACCGCAGAGGGAGCATTATGCATTCTGTTTATGCAATCCCTGCACACTCGCTGACCAACAGGTGGCTGAACGAAGGATGTGGCTTCCAGAGTTCCCTCTCTCTCATCACCGTGAATGGCATGAACGTGTCCTTGAGTAGTCCTCTGGCCATGTCCACCTGCCACCAAGGACGGCATCGCTCTGGGCGGCATCGCTCTGCCAACGTAAACTTTAAATCGAAGCGAAAGCCAAGAAAACCTGCTGCCAAGTAACAGATGAAGGAACAGTGGGACCCAGAGCCAAAAACACGACAATTGCATTAGAAAAGCGGCCCCAGGAGGAGGGTAAAAATAAACCCGCTGGCTAAGCCAGTCGAGCAACATAACAACATGCATAGGGATGGATACAAAGGACGACTGACCGACCATAAGGCAACCCAAGGCCAGATATAATAAAAATATTGGAGCCATGTACACCCTGGATGGTAACATTTGAAAGTAATTCAATTAGAGATCCGCAATCCTCATGTCGGATGAATATTAATTGGAAAAACCCATCCAAATGGCGATGGCACACAGTGAGAGTGAGAGCCTGAAAGGCAGACACCACTGATATTCCCAGTTTTTCCCTCGACTTATTTGCATAGAAAATTTCCATTTTGGTGTCGACCGTTAGGTCGACCAACGCACGGACAATAAAAAAAAATAAAGAGAGGTATGAAGAGAAAACGGAGCCGAAAAAGAAAATGAAAATGGAAAACTAGCAGAATGAGACGCAAAGCAAATACGGTTACAAAATAGGCCCACGTGTGCGCCGACATGTGTGAGTGATTGTGTCTGTGCATCTGTATCTGCGTATGTGGGATGTATGCGTAGGACCGCATCCTGTTCATTTCCCCAAACAAGAGCAGAAGGCCAGCACAATGGACAATGGCAGAAGGGACTTGAGCACACAGTGCCACAACAAGGATAGATATTGCATGCCTCCAGACACTACTTCTAGCCCTCGGCTTCAGGCAGAAACAAGCCCGCAACTGCCTCTCCAACTTCCACGTCCATTGCCACTAGTGGGACCACAGAAACCAACCACTGCGACAGAATCAATCACAGAGCCAAAAATATGAGCTCCCCACTCGACGAGGTCTAGCTTCCTAATTAGCTGGATAATTGGGAAAATTTTCCCCGAAAGATGAGCCTAAATGGAAGAAGAGGAGCCTGCAACTCCACGAGTCAGATGCAGATTCTTCATGCAATCCGCAGATAACTGGCCTCAAGGACCCTCCCTCTCGTCGGCCAACAAATTAAAAACCAAACGAACTTTGCTTTCCACGAATACGTCTTAGGAGGCCTAAGCCTGATAAAACAGCAATTAGGTTGAGTATATATTGGAAACAGACCGCAAAACAAGGTAGAAGCTTGTAACAGTATGATTAATTAATTGAATTAATTGAAGAAGAAAGTGGTACATCAAGTAGTACATCAATTGGAAACAAGCCAAGTATTGTCGGTTTAAATCAAGTGCACTTTTATTCATATTCAAATTGTACGCCAATTAATGGGAAGTGCGTTGAACCGTGGCTACTTATTTATCACTGTCCAATAGAGTCCATGGAGTCAAAGTGCGAACACACTTCGCTCAAACCAAGTGACATTTTGAATGCCAAAGAAGTGCTCCTCAAACCCCCTTCTCCTCCTTTGCCTGCGAGTATTTTGGGCAAAGACCGAAATAAACGGATGGGATATCTATTTCGGGCCATGTGCGAGCGACGTAAATGGGGTTTTGGGCTTTTAGGGGCCTTTGCACTTTTCACTTGTAGGGGGCTCATAATTCGCAAAAGATTTATATGTGAATGGACGGAAGAATGTGGAATGTGGATTCAAACAAGTGCAATCGATGCTTCTCACTTTCATGGAGTCCACTGTACGAGTACAGGTCCAGAGTTTATCCAGAGTTATGTTCAAGGGCTCGCGGGGGTGGTGGTGGATGGGATGTCGTGTTATGAACCATAAAGTATTCGTTGATCAATTGGGGCGTGGCACATAAATCTCAGAAGAACTTCCTAATATAGAGGGACGATATATGCAAGGTCTGCATCATATATCATATTAGGACAGGTCCTAGGACCCTCTAGGACGCACCACACCCACACGCATCGAGAATGAGTCAGTAAAAACAATGGTTTATTTTTTCCAACATTTCCACTTGCATTTCGTTTCAGTTTACAAAATAAGTTTAAATACAACGTAAATTCAACCGCGATAAAAAAAACACATACAGAATACAGGGCAGCATTCAAGGGGAATTCGTGGAGGTGGTGGTGTAGTTACTGGGTGGAGATGGGGTCCGTTCCCCGTAGAGCTTATGCCCTGGAGCTAAAAACAACATAATAATAATAATAATAAAAAAACGCGGAGCGTGCCAGGAACCAGGGACCAGAGATCCTCTCTTTCAAAGGATTGTGGCGTACTTTTCGGTGAAAATTGGCAACGTTACAGCGTGTCACAGTCACAGTTCACCTCGGTCACTTTTCCCCGTTTTTTCCGCACTTTTCACTGGCTCACTGCCGTTCTGCAGTTTAAAAATCGAGTTTTAATTAAGTCGAGCAGTCGGCATTATTTACAGCCGGAGTGAAGAGTGGAAGAGTTGGGTATTATGGTTTCTATTATTATTATTATTATGATTAATATTAGCCTGCGCCAGGGACAGGGATGACAGATAGATCCGTTGGTTCGTTGGTTGCTTGCTTTTCTGGACGGTCGAATGCATGTCCGGGTGGAGGGAGCAGAAGCAGGAGCTGGAGCTTATGGTGACAATGGTGGGGATACTGGGACTGGAACTGGTACTAATACAGGTACCGGGAGCAGGTCACGGAGAAAGCTTCCTAGTAACCGTAATGAATGCCATGGCCGGAGACCGATGTGTGTACTAGGGCGGGTGCGGCAACGGCGGCTCTGGGGAGGGACAGAGAGAGAGAGAGTTGACCGTGCGATTATATCTGTCCATCTGTTCGGTGAAGGGTGTGGGTTCTAGTGGGGGCTGGGGCTCTATTAATAACGACTCCGTCATTTCTCATTACTCACTTCAACACTGGGGCACCCAGGTGCGTAGCATAGGCGGGTGCAGCGTAGGCAGGTGCAGCGTAGGCAGGTGCAGCATACGCAGCGGGAGCGTAGCCGTGTCCAATAATGCCAGGAGCTATAGACGGGGATTACGATCAGAAGATGGAGACAGAACGTTAGCATAAATACACAAAAAAGGGGGTACAAAACAGAGTAAAAAATATATGGAAATATAGCTGCAGATAACAGAGAAAGAGAGAGAGCACAAAAAAATATAGAAATATAGAGTAAGAGTCAAGCAGGAGCTTCCCCAAACTAGTATCGGGCCAGAGAGTCCTTTCTCTCTTTGTAAAATACTGTTCTGTCCTCCTGGTTTGAGGTTGTCCACGGCAACCGCAGGGACAAGGCTCCAGGCTCATTTCCACACACATTTCCCAGCTGTCCTCGGAGTGTGGTTCTAAGCAGTCAACCGACAAGATGACATCAATCAAGTGCCACACACACACACACACACACCTCCTTGACTTACACTTGGACGCCGCGCATCTGCCAGGATACCGTGCAGAAGAGTGCACTTTTTTGGCAGTGACAGGCGGCCACTGGGAGACTCTGACTCCAAACTGGTGTTTGCCCCATTTGAGTCATCATCAGCGCCGGCTGACGGCCTTAAAGTAGATCCCGGACCACGGACATAGGATGATTGGGCAATGAATGATTGATTACATGGCCGAACATTGGGCCTCCTGTCATGCAGTCCCCTCCCAGTGTCTCGCGTCGCACTTGTTCTATCTGTTTCTGGGAAGACAAATCGATAGCTGACGGACAAAAACAGTTTTCCCTGTATCCAGTTTGTGTGTGCCGAACGGTGTTGGGCAGCAGAATCGATCCCCCATCGAGTCCCCCAAAAGAGAGTTGAATGTCATGCCAAAGGGAGGTATCGGTATCGCATCCTTGTTGCATCGCTCGCAAAGATGCCATTTTTGACTTTTGTTTCCTTGGGAGTATTCTCTATTTGGTAATACTCTGATAGTGTTCCACCCCACTCATCGCCTGTTTTGCAGTGCAGTGGAGCAAAACTTACGGTTTGTATTTTCTCTTCACCCCCAGAGTTTGTTTTTGCCAAGTCCACTTGGCGAAGAGGCGAAAACACAATAAATTTCCGCCTTGCAGTCCGACAGAAGACAACTTTTCTCTGTCCCATTTCTCCTATATCCCCCATAGCCCATAGCCCATTGCCTTATCGACAGCTACCCCCGATGAATGCATGGCTACATGGCTGCTGTGGCATTTTAAAGTTGAAATCTTGTTGGAAAAATAGTTGAACATCGTTCACAAATGACTACGGAAGCAGTGATAGTGCGGAGAGAGTGCAGAAGTTAGCGGGGGATTGGCGAAGGGGCAGCATCCGGGCTTTCACCTACCGTAGGCCGGAGCGGAGGCATACTTCACAACTTGAGCGGGAGCGGCAGCAACCTGAGTGTAGCCCTGCGACAGTGCCGGGCCTGAGCTATATCCACCATACCCGTAGCCGAGAGCCGCGCTCAGGCCTAAGTGTCCGATGTGTCCATAGTGTCCCACTCCCACTTGCAGGGCCGGTGCCGTGGCTGCGTACTGAGTTCCGTAGTGGCCGCCGTAGGCCAGTGCTGGGGCAGCGGCATAGCCGTGACTCGCGTAGGCCAATCCATGGATCTGCGCGGGGGCCGTGTGTCCCACTCCCAAGGCGTACGAGGCGCCGATAGCGGGAGCGGCAATGGCGTGAGTCGCGGGAGCTAGATTGGGGTTAACATTTAACTACGTGCACGGGGGATTGAGTGGATCGTGTGGTGCTTGGTGCCTGTGCTGGAGTCTGTTTGTAGGAGTCTGTGGTTGTGGATGGTTCGTGGAGGAGGCTTACCTGCATAATGAGCTGCCGGGGCCAGGCCGGCGTCGTTGCTGATACTCGAGCGCTGTACATGTGACTGGGAGTGAGCCGTCTGCACCTGGCTGGCGTAGTCCGATTGTGAGGACTGACCGTAGTGGCCCTTCACCGTGTGCTCCTGTGTGTTGCCCACGGAGGCGTGGTCCACGCTGGGGGCGCTGATCGAGTAGGCGGCGGGTCCGCCGGGCTTGGCCTGAGCGCAGGCGATCACCATTGCGGCCACACAGAGAATAACCTGGAATAGATGAAATCCATGAGAGCCAATGAACAAAAGCACTTGCTTTCCCATATTTTTCCAGCAGACGAGTACCGTCTTGTGTTTATTTTGGTAGTAGCAGCAGCAGCAGCGCAGCAGGAAATTGCAGACGAGTAAACTTTTAATTAAGTTTCGTAAAGTAGTTGAGTGGAACAAGAAGAGGATGACAAGGGGGGAGAGGCTATGGATAGACGGATGCAGGGGGGCATGACCCGACCCAGCAGGAGTGACTGAGATGTCTATGACTGCGTCGAAGACTGCCTCTGGCATCCATTGGGAGATAGGATAGAAATTATTGCAAGACTCCAAGGAAGGCTCCAAACAGAACAGAAACTAAAAATAAGCAAGGAACTGGCTGTGACGATAATCTCTGGGTAGTCAATACCTTTGAGTAAAGCACTCTTCTTGCATACATAGAATAGCATTAGAGTACTTTTAGCAGCACTGGGCACTACTTGCCTGCGCCATTCATTAATTGTATGCAATGCAAACTTTTCATTCTATATTTGTCTTGACTTGTTCGTCCCTCTGGAATTAGGACTCCACTCCTGTTGTACTCATTCAGGAAGTGGGCGAGGGAATACCCTTTGCGATGCCATGGAGCTAAGCTCTGCCCACTGCCCACTCTACCCTTTGGCTTTGCACCTGCTCTGGCAGTGGGCAGCCAGGTCAGGACCTGACCCTGGCCCTCAGAGACGCACTCGTAATTAGCTGCGTCTATAATGCGTTCTAGCACTGGCACTGGCTCTGGCTTTGGGTCTGTGGGCTGCCTTGGACCATCAATTTGAATGGAAATTGAAATAGAAGTGCAATTGCAGGCAACTTCGAGGGAACTACCAGGGCGAAATGTAAGATGGCAGATGCCAGATCCGTTTCACTGGAGCGTAGTGGGCTATTCAAGGAAAACCCACAAAGGTAACTCTACCTGCTAGTCCAGGATGCAGCTTTTGAGGTTCTGCGAAAATAGCATCTTCACTCGCTGCGGCTGCCGAAATTTTTTTACCTCTTGGACCTCCTCTCCGCTGGAGAGTGGCCAACGTGGTGGAAACTGGCAAGGACTGAAGCCAACAAATTTAACATTTGAAAGGATAACAACTGCTGCTGCTGAATCTTTAGCTGCTTTGTTATGTAACCGTCCCAATGGGAGCCTTTGAAGGCAACTTTCCTGCTGCTTGACACAAATACACTTGCCACACTTGCTGCACGCA
Source organism: Drosophila helvetica (assembly GCA_963969585.1). Taxonomy (NCBI): domain Eukaryota; kingdom Metazoa; phylum Arthropoda; class Insecta; order Diptera; family Drosophilidae; genus Drosophila; species Drosophila helvetica. Next base: position 395,485 of record OZ018401.1, on the reverse strand, counting down.
CCTTGAATGCCATTTTGAGTTTGTTAAACGTTCGAAAAAGTGCGACAAAAAAATATGATTTTATCGGTTTGGTTTGGTTTGGATTGCAACTGCGGGCTGGGCTGCGTCTCGTTAACTGTCTCGGTTCGCCGTTCTTTGGGCCTATTTATACGAATTTGAGTGATGGAAAAGCCCCCTCCCTCTGCTCTCGAAATATGGTGCAACATGGGCAAACAACGGTAGTGGTGGTGGTTGTTTTGTCTGCAGGCAGCCATGAGAACGGGTTTTCCCCGCAGTTGGCAAAGCAGGCAGCAGGCAGTAGGCCCCAGACAAAGCACAAAGCACAGGCCGCGCCTGTGTCTACGCACACACTCCTACTCCTCTGCAGCCCCTACAACCCCTACAGGCCGCTGGAGCGACCTGCCCAGAGCTGATCGCCTTTCGATTTAATCGAAATCACTTCACATCATCGATTGTTTAATTGGAAATTTGTCCGAACTTGTCCAAACGGCAGTGTTACTGTTGTGTCTTGTGGCGAATGCGGCAAAAGGAAATGCCAACGAACAAGGTGAGCTCTAACCCCATGGATGGTCACTGAACCACTGGATAGAGGGATAGAGGATTGAGGACCGGGCCGTGAAGTGGAGTATGCTTTCATGACTTGCCTTGTTCCCATTTCCATTCCCATTCCTCGCATCGTTCACGCAGCTCTTGTCAAGTGCTTTATTAATGGCCTCAGTCTCTAGTCTGCCGTCCCCTATCCCCTACTCTGTGCATTTTTTGGCCCAGCCTGCGGACATATTTTGTTTCAACTTTTTTTTTTAAATTACGCGTAGACTACAAGGTACCAAGATGGAGTATGGTATAGTCGAAGATGGGGAGGGGCTGCATTATTTGTTCTGGCTCCGAATCAACAATCCACCATCTCTATCCTCCAAATCAGAGAGGGAGACGGAGACCCGTGCATAGCCATAATTCACCAACGATCGTTCTGATGTAATGGGTATCTCTCAGTCTTAATACACAAACGCAGCGTTCTTTTTGGGTTTTTTGTCTTGGTTCTCACGAAACCGCCGCCAAATGGGCGCGGAAATTGGGCAGCCAGCCAGCGTTGGAGTTGAAGTCAGAGATTAGAGTCATATAGTAGTAAGAGCCAGGCCAGAGCTTGGAGCTTGGAGCAGGGACTGGATTTTGTTTCGCTTTCGAATGTTGGCAAAGTCGGGCCCGATTCAGTGTTAGGAGGCCTTTTTTCTTGCAAGTGTTTGATTTTTGATTGGTGATCTATGCTATTTTGCTTGTTTTGTTGCTGTTGCCGGTGTCTCTTGCCTGGCTAACAATTTTTGTGGGTCGTTTACAATTTATGCGCACTAGGAGTATGAGCGTTGTCGTGATGCGGGATAGAGACAGGCCAGTGCCGACCAGCGACAGTGGGCCATAGTTATGCAATGGGTATGCGTGGCACCGATAACCCATTGTTGGTGGATGGCCAGAAAGTCTAGACTGATAGAGACTGATGGAGACGATGGAGCTGACTGTCTGCCTCAGCATCCGCCTCACTCACTGCCTCACTCACTGCCCCTGCCCCACGGCGAATCAAAACTAAGCACAAACAAAGAGATTTCGTAACCAAGGCGATGCTGCGAAATATCTTGCATTCTGGGGCCTCCAAAGGAAGTACCCAGAAGCCAGAAGCTGCTGCTGTCCCGAAAAAGGACGAGTACAGTCAGCGACCTTCAAGATGGCGCCACTTGCTTTGGCCATGCCAACAATAAAGAAGAACATTGAGATGGAGAGTGGTCGAGTGGAGGACTGGAACTGGGGCCTGGCATTGAGTGCCCAATGCAACGCCAGTCATTGATTGTCATTGTGGATGCTTGTTCTCCTTCATCTGCTCCCTCTCTTACCTCCCTACCTCCCTCCATTCCATGCAGCTGTTTCTGTTGTTCCATTGTGTAATGGTGCGATATTTCAATTACGCTCCTTCCTCTCCAATCCTATCCGCAAAAACCTCATACCACCCACCCACCATCCGCACACACACAATGACACAATGACAAGCGTCGCAATCTGCGAGCTTTTTGTCTCTGGCATTAATTTGTATAATTGCAATGCCAATACAGGAAAAACAGGACAGAGCCCAAGAACAATGTCCATGCGAATGTGCAGCCAGCCATCGTCAGCCATCTCGATATCGCCCTAACAGCACCAGGCGCGTGCCTCTCACTCCTCCTCCCCCAGTTCCCCAGCTCCTCAGCGGGTAGCAAGCCTGTGACAATGTCCAGTCAGGCGCAACATTTCGCGTCTATGTGGGTCAAAAGGAGCAGACAACGAGGAGAGAAAAAAAATGGAAAAATGGAACAACAAGAGGCACACAATAGGCCCCTTCTCTTCGTCGACGAGCTATCGAATGGAATATACATATGTTCATATGCTGTAAAGGTAAAAGATCTCCTATCTGCCCATCAGCGAGATTTTCAGTATAAATTTAAGCAGAAAATATCGATCTCTTTGCCAGTTGGAGGGTATGGCATCGCCAGGACATAAATATCTCTTTTTAAGGATATGGAAATTCTAAAGATGTGCTATGCCCGCGCGTGTACTTGTTGTTGTTGTGGTGCTAGTTGTAGCTGTTGCCGCTACCTTTGCCGTTGCCGTTGCCACCCATTCCGTCAGTGGCTTTTCTTGCAGGGGTCATGGTGACATTTGCCTAAATACTCTGACACACTCGACCATTATCACACATGGGGCCGCTCTCTTGCTGCCCCATTGTTGGCATTGTTCAGAGAATGGATGGCCAAGAGGGGAAGATTAATGACCGACACCCCCTGACAGCACAATGTCAGCGCGCGACATCGATATCAATAGCAGATACATGTCCCAGAGAGTGGAGGAGTAGACTAAGTGGAGAGCGCCCTTTACAACAAACTATACCACATCTACGCTGCCCATCAATTATGGGTGACGGTAATTTTGAAGCTTCACTCAAGACCTATCGATACAGTAGCCATCATTGACCGTATCTGATCGATCAGCAACCTCCTGGAAAGCTCTCTCACTTTCTGTCTCTCTGAGAGATCAGTGTACAATTAGACACCTCTCTCTCTCTCCATAATTCTAATCGCACGCCTAATGGAAATGCTTGAACCCCTTGCCTGCCGGCCCGCCCGCCTTATGGCGCTGTGCCATTGAAGAGTGGAGTGCAACAAACTTGCTGGAGGGCGTGCTCTCCGTCTACGTCTCTCCCCGCCCGCCCCCAGCGAGACGTGCACCACCGTTCACCCGAAACTGGAGCAACGTCCTGCCATTACGAGCTTCTAACATACACACACACGCACTCACACACTCGGCTCCGAGAGCCGGAGAGCATTCGAATTTAACCTTCAATTACAAAATCAATAAGCAAAAGGCGGACCACAACCGCACCTCTACCTCCACCTCCACTTGAACCAGCAGCAACAACAACAACATCTCTTTGAGATCTTTAGGCCAGATATGAGAGCTGTTTTTGTCTGTGTCGATGAGACGGGGCCGTAGCCGTTTTGTTGCTGTTCATTTAAATCCCATTCTTAGATTTTTATATTTTCATATTTTTCTGAGCATTTTCTTGGTTTTTCGGGGCGCGCGTCAGCCCCAGCTGCGACTGCAAAAACCGTTTGAGAAGTGGGCGGATGGTGGCAGTACCGCCCCCGACATGCCACGCCTTCATTGTGCGTTAATTTGTTGTGCAATCTGCGAATTTATTATGTGTCGACTTTTATTGTACATTCCCCTCTCCCCGGAGCATGAGGGAGGATTGCCTTGGACTGTATTTCATTTTAATGATATGTTTTGCTAACGAGACCATGATAGGACTAGGGGCTCCAAAGAAAATGCTCCGTAATGACATAGAGGATACAGATAGAAAAATATATTTTATATTGCATTGATGCAGAGATTGCAAGATGTGCAATATCGTATCGTTGCAGTTTGTGCTAAATTTGTGTAACATATGTTAGCTGCCCAAAGTGGTGCACTCTGTTCCTGCAACAGAAGTTTTCGGCTCTCAAAATGATGCTTATGGATACAATAAACAATACAACCAGATGTAAGAAAAAAATACAACCAGTTGAAAAAAAGAAGAACTACATCTGAAAAAAACATGAAAAAACGTATCAGATTTCAAAAATTCTTAAAGAAAAATCTACGACTACGAGTAAAAACTATAATTGCTTAAAAAATTTTAAATCCCCAAATCTATCAGAAAAATTCATTTTTGGCCACATCGGAAATGTTGTGTTGACTAGTGTAATTGATGGATCGGTATGCCTGATATAATAAATATCGTACAAGATTGTTAATATTGTTAATATTTTATCTAATATTTCTTTGATTTATATATTTATATAATATATATATATATACATATATATATAGAAAAATAAAATGATTTATGTTTTATTTCTACTATGATAAAAAATATACTTAAATACATTATTAATTAATAAATTAATTAACGTTAACAGGTTTTATTGTATTTTTTTTTTAAGACTTTATATCTAATGGATCAAACTTCTTCTAAAAGTATCAAAAACTTTTGTGCATCGTACACCAAAATATATATATTTTACAATAAGATAAGCTAATCAAGCTACTGGGTTCATACCCCATTTATAAAAGTTATAATCCTTTTCTTTTTAATTTTTAATAATTCTTCAAAAATTGTATTTACAACAATTATAATTATTGGAACAATAATCCCAGTAACATCATATTCTTGGTTAAGAGCTTGAATAGGACTTGAAATTAATCTGTTATCTTTTATCCCCCTGCTAAGAGATACTAATAATTTCAAATCAACAGAAGCTTCTTTAAAATATTTTTTAGCCTAAGCTTTAGCCTCAACTGTATTATTACTTTCTTCAATTATTTTAATATTAAAAACGAGGGGGAACGTTTTGTCTGCGTCTGCGCCGCGGCTCTACTTTATACCCGGTACTCAGTCAGTATATATGTATGTGAGCTTGTTGTAATTTATTACATGTTCGCAAAAGGACAAAATTTAATTTTAGCCAAAAAAAAAAAATTTAAGTCGAACCTTTTCGGAGATTTTGATCTATTAGATGTTTCCATATTTGTTTACATAAATTTTTTACATCTGCCATTTCTACATGTTTTTATCTACTTCCTACATATACATACACGGCTGTGTGCGAGAGAGAGAGGGAATCAGTCTGCGCTTGGGAGGCCACTGAAATTTCATTTGTTCCTTCTGACTATATTTATGATCCGATCTGATCCAAATTCAATACTCTGATAGATATTGTCATTTTCTATGATTCTGCGTTTTTTGTTTTCCCGTATCTTCAAAATTGTAAATTTTCATATTTTGTGGGGGCGGAAGGGGGCGTGGCCAAATTTTAAAACAAACTCGTCTCGGTTTGATATCACAGGAGCTTGGATAGAAAGTTTGGTGGTTCTAGCTCTTATAGTCTCTGAGAACTAGGCGTCAAAAAATTCGATCAGGCATAGCGCCTACCCCTGTGTGTGAGAGAGAGCGAGAGGGAACGATGCATTTCGAAATGGTTTTCTTCATTGTAGCTATATTTATCATCTGATCTAATCCAGATTCAACAATCTGATAGATAAGTTCATTCTCTATGATTCTGCGTTTTTAGTTTTCTCGTATCTTTAAAATTGTGCATGCCACAGATTTTCGTCCTTGGAGTGGGCGGAAGGGGGCGGGGCGAAATTTTGAAATACACTTGTAACAGTGCGTTAGTACAGGAGTCTGGATACAAAATAATGTTCCTCTAGCTTTTATGGTCTTTGAGCTATAGGCGCTAATGAAGACGGACGGACGGGCAGACGGACAGACGGACAGACGGACGGACAGACAGACATAGCTATATCGACTCGGCTATTGATGCTGATCAAGAATATATATACTTTATGGGGTCGGAAACGCTTACTTCTGGGTGTTACACACATTAATTTTTTGCACAAATCTAATATACCCCTTTACTCTTCGAGTACCGGGTCTAATTAAGTCGAACCTTTTCGGAGATTTTTATATATTAGATGTTGTTTGTTTGTTTACATACATTTTTTACATCTGCCTTTTCTACATGTCTAAATCTACTTCCTACATATACATACACGGCTGTGTGCGAGGGAGAGAGGGAATGAGTCTGCGCTTGGAAGGCCACTGAAATTTCATTTGTTCCTTCTGGCTATACTAATGATCCGATCTGATCCAGATTCAACATTCTGATAGATATGGTAATTTTCTATGATTCTGAGTTTTTGGTTTTCTCGTATCTTAAAATTTGTGGATTTTCGTCCTTTGTGGAGTCGGAAGGGGGCGTGGCCAAATTTTGAAACAAACTCGTCTCGGTTTGATATCACAGGAGCTTTGATAGAAAGTTTGGTTGATCTAGCTCTAATAGTCTCTGAGAACTAGGCGTCAAAAAATTCGATCAGGTATAGCGCCCACCCCGGTGTGTGAGAGAGAGCGAGAGGGAACGATGCATTTCAAAATGGTTTTCTACATTGTGGATATATTTATGATCCGATTTGATCCAGATTCAACATTCTGATACATATTCTCATTCTCTATTATTCTGCGTTTTTAGTTTTCCCGTATCTTAAAAATTGTGGTTTTCGTCGTTTTTGGGGGCGGAAGGGGGCGTGGCCAAATTTTGAAACAAACTCGTCTCGGTTTGATATTACAGGAGCTTGGATAGAAAGTTTGGTTGATCTAGCTCTTATAGTCTCTGAGAACTAGGCATCAAAAAATTCCATCAGGTATAGCGCCCACACCGGTGTGTGAGAGAGAGCGAGAGGGAACGATGCATTTCGAAATGGCTTTCTTCATTGTGGCTATATTTATCATCTGATCTGATCCAGATTCAACATTCTGATAGATATGGTCATTCTCTATGATTCTGCGTTTTTAGTTTTCTCGTATCTTTAAAATTGTGCATGCCACCGATTTTCGTCCTTTGAGTGGGCGGAAGGAGGCGGGACGAAATTTTGAAATACACTTGTAACAGTGTAATAGGACATGAGTCGGGATACAAAATTGTGTTCCTCTAGCTTTTATAGTCTCTGAGCTATAGGCGCAAATGAAGACGGACAGACAGACATAGCTATATCGACTCGGCTATTGATGCTGATCAAGAATATATATACTTTATGGGGTCGGAAACGCTTCCTTCTGGGTGTTACACACATCCATTTTTTTAACAAATCTAATATACCCCTTTACTCTTCGAGTACCGAGTATAATAATATAAATTTTGACATTAATGAATCATTTACTTCAATAACTATTATATCTGCGTTACTTTTAAGAAGAGAAACTGCTCCTTTTCATTTTTGATTCCTTAATATAATGGAAGGTTTAACATGAATAAATTCATTAATATTAATAACTTGACAATAAATTGCTCCATTAATATTAATTTCTTATTCAGATATTAAAAATGTATTATTAATTAGAGTAATTTTATCAGAAATTATCGGAGCTATTGGAGGTCCTATTAGATCCTGGGTTCCGTCCCCATTCGCTGCTGCGCTGTGCAAATCTTTTGACAAGCGAGCGAGCTATTAAAAATCCAAGACACAAATGCCGCGAATTGCGGCTAAGTGCGTAATTATCTCTTAGCAACATCTGGCGAAAACGCAATATATTTCTGGTGGCCATTGGCTTGCCACTTGGATTTGAGCATACTCTTAGATTTTTTCACACTGAAAGCACTGCGAAATTGTACCGCTAATCCCAATTTCCAGCTGCTCATTTCTATCATCTATGGCATCTCATGGACTCTGGTTAATACCGGAAGGGGTAAGAGGAGGAGAGAGGAGGAGTATCACACGTAATCTGAATCCCTGGTATCCCCATGGTACTTGTCATCAATAGTAAGCTGAGAGCTGGTTATATAAATTACCATTCGAACCAAGCGACAAATTATTCGGTGCATGGATAATTGTGCAGACCTCGCCCCCCCTCGGATTGGCAACTGGTCAGGCCACTTTCGGTGCAGTTCTCAGTTGGAAAAAGTGGAGTGCACTCCATTGGAGCTGCAGTGTGAGCGGCCGACCTAGTTTCCTAACATGTGCTCGAGACAATTCCCCTCCATTGCTGCTGCTGCGGCTGCTGCATTTTAATTTAATTAGTTTATTTTATAGATATTCACATTCTGCGAACCCACACACATACACAAATATTTTGGGGACAGACTACAAATGCGGACGCGGATGTGGATGCGAATTTAGATGTGGACGTGGGCAGAGAACGAAACCCTCGGAGCAGCCATACAAGTGCCAAGCCAGACGATGGCCGAAAACTTGGATGGGAATTCCGATTCTGCGAACATTCATATCGTATACTTGTGGTAGGAGAAGGGCATATTATCTTCATATAGATGTTAAGACTAATCATAAATATAGCCATTTTACAGTATGCTGAGTGAGGTGTTTGAAGGGTATTCTCACGGTCGGAACACCGTATTTCTATATAGATTCCCTATGTTTTTCTGGCATTGGCTGTGGAAACAGCAGCCGCCTAATTGAGTTGGCTTATTAGATGGGCTGGAGCCGAGGCCTCGTGGCCTCGTGGACTCAGAAGCCCCCAACGTGCAGTCTCCCCTGTCAACGTGCATGGCGAGGGCGTCTACTCGCTGGGGTTGATGGACACTGGACTTTCCTTTTTTCCGTTCCAAGGAAACCTTCTTCAAGTCTTGGTGGCCAATAGTGCTGTGTTATGGTTGAAACAGTGGACTGGGTAGCCGGAGCACTACTCTGACCAGAAGCTATGCCCAAATTCGCATATTTCATGTGTACAGCTTCATGTTGTATAATTTATGAATCCATTTCCATTTGCAGCTCACCGTAAACTTTTCTGCCCCTTCAGCTCCAGCGGGGCGGGTGCAACGCGAGGTAGCAGCCCCAATGATGGCCTGGCTTATGCATTTAGTGAGTTCGCACCCCCCTTTCGCCACTCTCTCATTGAAGACTAAACACTTGACCCGCCTTAAAGGAGAGACCTCATTGATATTCGCAGTGCGTGGGTCCTGGATCTGTTCACATGTTGCTCCAATACAACACATTTTTATACACACATACAATATATGCAAATATATACGCCATATACGCGTATAGTATGTAAGTAGGCTACTGTTTATATATTTACTTATCCCTGGGAGACCCTGGAGGAAGTTCGAGCTTAACTCTCCCTTGTTTATTGTTCTTTTTCTGGGGCTTGTTTTCCCACCTGCAGCGCAGCGCGAGTCCGAATTTGATTTCTGTGTTAATTACGCATACGCACTGCGGTCTGGTCCACAGACCCAAAGACGACGCTCATTACAGCTTAACTATGCCCAAACTACTGGCCAGTTCTCAGATCTCAGATCGGAGAAGGGAAATACAGGTTAGGGGACTGCAGATTAGAGGCAGGAGATCCAAAAAGCAATTAATGTGTGACGACGGCCATTGGCAATTTTGACCAAATTAGCCGGAGCCTGCTCGGGGCCAGTTCAGCCACAATAACAGCAACAAAAGCGACAAGAGTGCCGACGGCAGCTGCAGCGTGCAGTTGCACATGGGCATGGGCATGGCCAACCGGTTTGCTTGCGAGTCATGTTATAGGCAATTAAGCACTTCTGGCCCACAAATCTGCACACCATTCTGCAAGAGAAATGATTAATCAGAAGGGTATAGAGGTCGACCGGCTGTTGTCCCCAAGGACTTGTATTGCAGGAACACAATGAATAACCTTTGCCAATTGATATACTCGTAAACGGTAATACATATATGTACATATGAATTTTTACTCGAAAATGTTATTAGATTTATGGTGATAGTGGATGCGTGCAACACCCCGAAGGAAGCGTTTCCGACCCTATAAAGTTTATATATTCTTGATTAGCATCAATAGTCGATTCGATATAGTCATGACTGTCTGTCCGTCCGTCTGTTCGACTTCATGAACGCATAGATATCAGAGACTATAAAAGCTAGAGTAACCAAATTTTGTATCCAGACTCCTTTGATATCTTTTTAATACTTGTAGTTCACAAGTGTAGTTCAAAATGTTGCCACGCCCCCTTCTGCCTCCTCACGAAAATCTGTGAAATGTACAATTTTTAAGATACGAGAAAACCAAAAACGCAGAATCATTATCTTCAAAATTGTGCATGCCACAGATTTTCGACCTTCATGTGGGCGGAAATGCTTTCTTCTGGGTGTTACACACATCTGCTATCACCAGAAATCTAAAATACCTTATACTATCCGAAAATCGGGTATATGGAATGGATTATGAGTATTAGAACCATACGAGTATATCCTCAATTTTGTAGTATCTATTCTTTGACATTTCTCCAGCCTTAAAGGGTTTTCATCCGCCGACCTATTAGCACTCCCCCCCCCCCCCCCCCCCTCCCCATCCCAACACACACATACACATAGATCGGTCGAGAGGGGCTAAAACAAACTCTGGCCGGGTGAATGATGCAGGGGTGGTGTGGTCGGGCAACAAACTTGGCAACTCGGACTTGGCAGAAGGAAGACTGGCTGAACTCTCTGCTCTCTGGCTGCTGCTTCAGGCCGCCAGAGGAGTCGCTTCCAGGCCACTTCACTTTATTTACCGTTCCGCTTAGCGCCTTAACATTAAGTGCGACAAACAAGCCCCCCGTGCCCCAAGCCCCGAGCAGAGGCAACGAACTCCGGATCCACACGGATTTGGCGGATGTGGCCCCTTTTTTATGGCCACTTTATTGAAAAGCCACTAGCCCACGAGTCTGAGGCAGAGCTAGTCACCTGCAATGTGCAGCGTGCAACATTCACCTTGCCACAAGCTGATAGAGAGCGTTGCGTAAGATGATGATGATGATGATGATGACGATGACGATGGCGATGGCGATGGTCAGTGGCCATTGGCTAAGTAAGGCTCTGACTTAGGATGGGGCTGGCCTAGTCTGGAGCGTCGCCTGGTTCCCACTTGGCCATCTCGGGAGAAGTGCACGGGCAAAAAGACGCGGAAGCTGTAGCCGTTAAAAGCTGAAGCTAAAAGCATTGAAAGCGCTCAAATTTATTGCCGCACCTTTGCTGCAACTTAAGATGATCGGCGAGACGTACATCTTGTGTAAGAGTGACGGGATGCGAGGAGAACTTCAACCTAGAACGGGTTTTATGGTAAATGTATTACTTATTTTTAATTCTTTAATCCAAACAAGAGCTTAAATCTCAGGATCAAGCTATTCTGAAGTTCATTTTAGATAGCACATATTGTAAATATTACAAGAGCTTAAATCTCAGGATCAAGCTATTCTGAAGTTCATTTTAGATAGCACATATTGTAAATATTACGGGAACATCGTGTCATGTAAGCCAAAAAAATCGATCGGATTGGTGTGATTGGTGATCACTGTGGCTATATACATAGCATAGCTCTCATGAGAACGATTGGTGGATTGGTGGTTGGAACCAATGTCTACATATATGCTATGTATCCTAAAATTAAATTTTGAATTCCTCCTGCATATTTCGAATTTTTGCGATAGCGCCAAAGGGCGTGCGGCACTGCCAGCTGCGAATCAGATTTACAAGCAACATAGAGCGCAAGCATAGGAAAGAGAGCAGCGAAGAGAGGGCGAGAGAGAGAGAGAGAGAGAGCGAGAGAGAGAGAGCGAGAGAGAGAGAGCGAACCTCGTGCTGGCGCCTGCGCCGCAAATGTCAGAATTGCAATCCAAAATGTAAACGAAATTCAAGTGAAAGCAAAATTAAGGAAATAAATGCTCTGTCGAAAGGCAGGCAGCAAAGCAGAAAAAACGCCGACCGACGTCGACGACCAGCAAAAGCGCCACCAAAATAGATAAAACAAAGCACCGACTCCCCCGAATGTCTGCCGATCAATCCCCGCCCGCACTCTGAAAACAGAGCAAATAAGACGGCAAAAAGCAGACCACTCACGCATCTTCTCGTGGCCGTTGGCAATTTTGGAAAAGTCGCAGAACACGCTCGGTCCGTGGCTTTCTTTTAGTTTATCGAGTGTGTGTTATGAAACTCGTCGCTCCGCTACGTGCGTCCGTGAGTGCAAGTACAAGTGCAAGTGCAAGTGCGAGAGTGCTGGAACCATCAAACTATAACATCATCAAACATTTACCAAAAGAAGAACTCGAACAGGCTTGTTCTGCAGCAGCCCTCCACTCCAGTGTGTGCTCTTCCCCCAGGTACCGTTTGAGACTTATCTAGCACCCCCGCCCGCCTATCGCAGAGGTGGGAAGGAGATGACTCATGCCGCCTCTATTGTTGTTGCTGTTTCTGTTGCTATTCCATGGACACGGGGCATATTTTTAGAGCTCTGCCGCCGCGCGTACCATTACTTCTTCTCTTCGCCTCTGTAGCAGCGGCAGATCGATACACACGCCTAAGAGTGGAAGGAGGGAGACGGAGGACGGCGTCATGTGATTTGTTGGCCGACCTCCCCTTTACTACACCATTTCCTCCCCTCCACCCACCATATACACAATGGTATGGTGAACCTGTTTCTCTTCAATTACGCAGTAAAATGACAGCGATAGCAACAGCAACAACGACACCATGAGCAGAGGCGGCAGAGGCAGCAACGACGGCAAAAACACGATAAATTAACTTATTAACTGCTGTCGCAGCCGCAGCAGCTGCTGCAGGTGCACGCCATCCAGAAAGCCTTGCCGACTTTCAGGCTGTGGATGTAAATCGTTCATCCTGCTCACACGCTTGTCGCCTATCGTTTTTCCGCTTGCTTTATCCTTGTAGGAGGGAGATGAAGAGATTGATCTCACAAATACACACACACAAAACACACACACACACCATCTGCCTGGAATTGTTTTAGTTTGCTTCTCACACACAAGCAATCTACAGACAAAAAATACATTATATCCACCCGATCCACTCTACCCTCTCATGCTTACGCCGGAAAATGAGAAACTTACGCCATATAACAAACACTTTGCAGTTCCGCCAACTAACAAGCAGCCGAAAAACTAAAGGCACCGCTCCTTCAGTTGGAATTTCTCATTACGGCGACCTGCTGCTGCGACACATCGGTAGTGATAGAAGCACCAAAAATTGCAACCGGAGAAGTGCCTATGCCAGCTTAGGCAGGATGCAGGGCACGTCACCCGAAGATGCTGGCCCGGCGGCCCCCTTCAAGGCGTTCGCCCGGGAGTACTGCGACCTGCCCTACCAAGTAAGTACAGAGACAGAGACAGAGCGACACAACACGATACACACGTCTGCAACGAGTAAAAGAGACAACGACCATATCAATCAGCTACAGCAAAAACTCATTAAACTTGTGCCAATTGTGTCAAACAGGTCTGTCTGTCCGCTGCCTGTTGTTCTTTGTTCTCCTTTCATTCTATTCTGGATTTCCTTTGCTGCTTTGCTGCCATCTTGCTTTTCCCCAAACTCAAATTGTGTGTGCGTGTGTGTGTGCGTGTATGCGTGAGCGTAGAGATTGGAGCAGAATTGATTACTAATTCCCCACGACTTTAATTTCAGTGCGACATGAGCGACTCGGCTCCGAATACTCCCGGTCCCAGCTCGGCCCTGCCGAAGAAGTATTACCGCCATGCGGCCCATAGGTAAGTCGAAAGACTTGATAACTCTTCTGGGCACCACCCACTCAATCCTTGAAGGGTTGTTGCAGGTCAGGAATGGGACTTCCGTGAACACACAAACTATGTACGTAATACGTATTACATACATATGTACATATGTATGTGTGTACATATAATTTTTGGTGGAAGTATTCTAAAACATAAGCATCATATCACTATCTAGAGCTTATCTGAAACAGGGACCGTTATCATTACAATTTTTATTCTACAAATCACACAATAAAAACTAAGTTTAGGGTTTAAGGATATTCGATTGAGAAAATATTTACTTTTCAGCAAAAAATTCTAAATAATGATTATCATCATTTGCGGTCCCAATTATTCCTCTTAGCGTACATTTATAAGATTTCTGCAAAGATGCGGAGAGAGTGTAACACAAATAGACAGAAAGAGATAGAGAGGGAGCGGACCTATCTTCTATGGTCAATGTCGACGCGAGCGGTTTTCCATTGCCTTATCACCTTATCTCGAATCAGCAGCAACAAGCACAACAGCAACAGTGCGCTGTGAACGAACGGGGAGGGGAGCAAGTAAATCCATACACAGCGCATAGCAGGAGGCCGGGGACGTACGAGTACAAATACTTGTACGTAGTATGTTCACTTGACAACCTGCTATTGATGCAGATGCCCACTACTGTGGGCTCAGACTGTGGCACAGCCAGAGGGTATATCAGACAGACCATTCCGGTTGGCTACGGATTTGATTTGGAATTACAGTTTGATACACAGTGGGGATTACTTGTAATGGTCAGTACGTTGCCAAAGAGAGTGTTTTTTGTGGGGTTTATCGGGAAAATGTCATTGATTGAAATATACTCTTACATATATGCATATATGTATACTCTGCATAAACTCTTTAAAATCGATGTTTTCCCATGCGGTATTAAGTGCTTCCAAATCACAGGGGCCTTTCTTTGCCATTTTTATACCCGGTACTCGAAGAGTAAAGGGGTATATTAGATTTGTTGAAAAAATTGATGTGTGTAAAACCCAGAAGGAAGCGTTTCCGACCCCATAAAGTATATATATTCTTGATCAGCATCAATAGCCGAGTCGATATTGCTATGTCTGTCTGTCCGTCCGTCTTCATTTGCGCCTATAAAAGCTAGAGGAACACAATTTTGTATCCAGACTCCTGTCCTATCACACTGTTACAAGTGTATTTCAAAATTTCGCCCCGCCCACTCAAAGGACGAAAATCTGTGGCATGCACAATTTTAAAGATACGAGAAAAATAAAATAAATAAATAAACGCAGAATCATAGAGAATGAGCATATCTATCAGAGTGTTGAATCTGGATCAATTCAGATGATAAATATAGCCACAATGAAGAAAACCATTTCGAAATGCATCGGTTCCCTCTCGCTCTCTCTCACACACCGGGGTAGGCGCTATGCCTGATCGTATTTTTTGACGCCTAGTTCTCAGAGACCATAAGAGCTAGATCAACCAAACTTTCTATCCAAGCTCCTGTGATATCAAACCGCGACGAGTTTGTTTTAAAATTTGGCCACGCCCCCTTCCGCCCCCATAAAGGACAAAAATCCACAATTTTTAAGATACGAGAAAACCAAAAACGCAGAATCATAGAAAATAACCATATCAAACTAAGACGAGTTTGTTTCAAAATTTGGCCACGCCCCGTTCCGCCCCCACAAAAGATGCAAATCTACAATTTTGAAGATACGGGAAAACCAAAGACGCAGAATCATAGAAAATGTCCATATCTATCAGAGTATTGAATCTGAATCAGATCAGATCATAAATAGAGTCAGAAGGAACAAATGAAATTTCAGTGGTCTTCCAAGCGCAGACTCATTCCCTCTCACTCTCGCACACAGCCGTGTATGTATATGTAGGAAGTAGATAAAGACATGTACAAAAGGCAGATGTAAAAAATGTATGTAAACAAATATGGAAACATCTAATAGATAAAAATCTCCGAATTGGTTCGACTTAATTACTTTTTTCTTTTGTTAATAAAATTAAATTTTTCCCTTTTGCGAACATGTAATATATTACAACAAGCTCACATACATATATACTGACTGAGTACCGGGTATAAAGTAGAGCCGCGGCGTAGACGCGGCTCACAACGTTCCCCCTCGTTTGTTTTGTTTTTGCTGATTAGAATATTTTGTGACTCTGTGTCCATTATCACCCGGTTTTCCGAGAGGGGTCGACCAGAGCAAGGTGGAGAAGTGAACTGTGGGGTAGGGTGGGTTGGGATGGAATTGGGGGGCAGCTTGAATGGGGCTTGTTAGGCGTCGATGCAGTTTTACGTGGGGTGCACTTGAGGCGCTCGAGAGTAAACAGAAACTGCAGACGAGAAAATTTCTGTTTATGCATATGTGTGCGTGTCTGTATCTGTATTTCTTTCTTTGGGTGTGTATCTGACATTGACACTATGCAAAGCAGAGCGGAAAAGAGAAAGAGATAGAGGTCTTTTGGGACTGAGAAATACATAGATCCATATGTACATATGTACAGTAATTGGGCTCCATTCGTAATCTGGGAGATCGTCTTACCGCTTTGAAGTTTTCCCCGATCGAAGGTGTTAAATGAGTGAGTGGGAAGAGCAAGAGAGAGAGAGAGGGAGAAGCCCCCAGCTCTATCTATAGATACATACTTGGTATCGTTTAACACGACGAACCGACCCACCGAAGCTCCATTTCTCCGCACTCCGCTCCTCCCACTGGAGCACAGTAAAGGGAAATATGCAAATTTCTGATGAAATATTTATGAACGGACTCGGACGCGTCTCGCACATCAATATTATAATTGGTCGCATAATTAATATACATAATATACAGTGAGTGTTGGCTGGAAGGATAGCTGCCGTGGTATCGGATGTTGTGTCTGCCACAATGAGGTTCTACTGTTTCGACCGAGTGCCCGTTAAAAGGTGTCAATCCAATTTGCATATCAAAAAAACACAGAAAACACAATGACCGTGCGTGGATTTATGACCCCCCTTGCCATTGAAGGCTGGGGGATATCTGTAAAATCGAATCTCGTTTCACTCCAAAAATTCCACTTAGCCAAGGCGCGAACCTTCCCACGCATCTATGAAACTTGTTGTACATGATTGGGTGGGCGGAGGAGCCGTGTGGGCACCATTACCGTATACATACACGCAAAGACGTTTGTGTGTCTGTAGGGCACATAGTACCATACTGACCATTTCTTCGTCACTTTCTGCTCTTGCCAAGCATTTTCTCCACTAAAATCATCATGCCCCAAGTGAGTGTTCGAGTGTAAGCGTGGCGCCAAGATAGATACCCTTGCAAAACGATTACTATAAAATACACAATGGGTGCAGTGAGTGCAGTAAAAAGTAAAGTCTGAGTCTCAGCGAATAAATACCCTCTACGAGAGAATGCGTGTAGAATGACATCAATACCGTTTGACTGTGACTGTCCATAATCTTAAGCCCCGTTCAGCATGCCCGTTCCAAGTGTGCCTTAAATAGGTAGAAAAATACTTATTTTTTGTTTATTGCATAAAAGGCATCAAAACAGCGGGACAGCAGCAACAAAAACAAAAAGTCGTCGACGTTGACACCGTCAGCAAGAGCAGGGCGCATACAATACCTAGAAAGACATGTGGCTAAAGCGGGAGAGCGGACGAGAGAGAGAGAGAGAGTCTGCTGTTGCTAAAAGGGAGAGTTAGGTAGTCGGACGAAGAGCGTATGCGCCAGTTGCTTTGCCAGAGCAAAGGTGTATATTGTGTAGGGTGAGGAACTCCCAAAGAGGGATCTCTCCAATTGGGTCTTCTAGACTTCACTTCTTGCTACAGTTACATATGTGTGTCACACAGAGAGAGTGAGAGATTGAGTAATCCATACCTTGAATGACATACATGTTGGTTTATGTGGTGCTCTCTCGCACTCGCTCAGCTGGTACTGGTGCTGTTGTTGGTGCTTGGGGCTGGTGGGGCCTCTTCCACCGCTTCCTTCCTCCATTTCTACATTGCACTTTCAGTTGAAATTCGAACGTTGACTGAAATTGTTCGCTTTGCCAAAACGCCCAATAACGAGACCAAGATACCGTTTTTCCTTTTTGTTTCTGTTATTACTGGAATTTCTCCGATCGTGGTTAGAACGGAGATAAGCCAACCTCCGACGCCGGACAGCGGGGAAAACTCTGCCACGAACGAGATCATTCCGAGCCTCTCTTCCGTTGCGACGTCCGTCACCTGATAAGATCTTTATCACGTCTGTCGTCTGCTGCCGCGCACACTCCTCCCACACACTCTCCTGTTCTCGGATCAGTATCAGTAGCGACGTTGCGCCGCATTTTTGGCATTCTTCTTGAGCACTTCCTGCTCCTCCGTCGGAAAATGCCGCACCCGAATCAGCAGAAACATTCCAGTTCCACAATTTTCACCACACGGGAACGTGAACGGGAGCGGACACAAACTATAGGGGAGACGGACATGGATCAGTCGGTGTTGAATGGTTTGGCGGCGATGGGCCTCGATGGAGTCGCCAGTTTCCATGGCCACAAGCGGGAGCTGGGTCACAGGTAAGTACTCACTCACGCTCTCTCTCTCTCTCTCTCTCTCCCTCTCTCTCTTGCTCTCTCGCTCTTTCCCTCTCCCTCTCTTTCGGATTGAATCATGCATGTGCTGTTATCTCTCCCTGAGTCACTTTTGGGTAATGATTATAGATTCTACTATAATGATACCCTGTACAATATAAATACAATATACATACATACATATATGTATATAGATACTATATTTAGCGAACTGCCTTATTCTTCAGTTTCTTCATCATTTAAATTCAGATTCTTAGCGGCGATAGGAAACTGCTTCCCCATCAGATACAGATAATGTTTCTTATCGAAGGTGGATGGAAAACTCTCCTGTCGATTGCGCATTTATTGTTGCATACTCTTGAGCGTGCAGGAAGTGCCACAAGGGTAGCAAGGTGGCCTGAGGGATATTCAGGGGGCGTTGACAGCCCACAGCCCCATCGGCTGGTTACACAGTTATGAACATGCCCTTGGCTACAAATACTACAGATGCAGATGCACAGATGGAGATATTCGTCCCAAAAGCTGTCTGGCATTCTGCCTAATTGCGTCCGCTGTTTACACTCTTCCGTAATCCGAACCCCTTTTGCACCCCTCTTGGGAGGGTTTTCACTAGTTTTTTTTCTCAATTGATGCAAATTTGTGGGGCTGTTAACGTGGCATTTGCATTAATGAGGCGCTGCTCGCTAATCTGTGCCTCCAATCAGATCTGATTGGCTGACTTGACCCCAACTATCCCCTAACATCAACCTAACCAACGCCTCTTCAACCCATTAATAATTTCAATCATTGACAGATTGAATTGACATATTTTTCCTACAACAATATACCCCCAATCGCCCTTACATAACGGTTTAATTCAGGCGCAAGACGTGACCTGCAGCTGTAGTCTCTCAATTGTCTCCTCCCTCTGGCGCGTACGAATGCAAACAATGTCCTCCTTCCGTTCCGTGCGAACCTGTCAATGGCAACTTCACCTTTGGGTGGCCTCCCAGAATCGGGATTGTCTTAAATCAGAAATATTCTTCCTCCTCCCTGGTGCAGTCCTCTGGAATTGGATGGGGGGTCACGTAGTTGGCAACTTTTATTGCGGAGCCGGAAACGGAAACGCTGCGAACGGCGACATGAACTGTACATGGAGTGCCGAAGCAGGATCAGGACCTGGGGCCAGGACCAGCTGCAGCATCAGCAGCAGCAGAAAAGCATAAATGCAATTTGCATTCCATTGAAATTCACATGAGAACAGTATATTTTAATATATTTTTGTCTGCCTTCAAGGTTCCCCCCCATGCACCTTCCATGACAATGCTACATATGTATATATATTTATTTATGTTTTATGCAGTTTCCTCTTTAATTGCCCGCTCCCCCCCCCACCCCCCCCCCCCCCCCCCCACAACTTATTATTGTGTTATTATTACTTGTGCCCCGGGAATGCGGCCGTATTATTTGTGGCCACTGCGTGGCGATTGCTGTGGGAAATTTATTCGATATTTTCCAAGCCCTGCACATGAAAGAAGAGAGAGAAACCGTGCCTCTTTCAAGGGAGATCCTTAACGTTGGAATTGGAATTGAGATCGAAATGGAAAACCATCCAATGGTATACAATCCATACTAATACGAGGGGGGTCGGATGGAATAGGATTGCAAATAAGTATTGTGAATAGATTGCAATTATTTGGAAATTTATGGAAAACGTTGTGCGCAAAACTCCCCTACCTGAAGAGTAGTGAACTTTTTCAGATGATACCTTGTAAAAACGATTTGCGAAACGAAAAAAAGTTTTCCGATGAATCAAGTATGTGAAAAAAAAGAAAACTGAAAGGAATACTGGAGTCTCTCGATGATGATTGAAGATTCCTTCTTTAACTTTCACTTAAATTCTGATTCGCATCTCATTTGGGGGAATATATAAGCATATGTATGCATTTCTCTGAAATTTCCATTCTGGCTGTATCAATGTGTGTGGGCTGCCACGCCCACTTTCCCCGCCCAGAGCTTGATTATTTTGTTTTGATTGTGAAGCGAAATAATTTTATTAATGAAGAAATAAGCAAATTTGTTGCATGTGTCGTAATTGGAAATTGGAAAATGTACACCCACGCACAATTCTGAAATAATTGCCACTTGCCATACATTTGCCACACGTAAATCTGCATAAGTACTTGTATATATCGAAATAATATATTCACCTGATTTATCATCGCATAGACACAGATGTGAGGTACAGAGACGGATGCAGTTATGCGAGGGAGGCGGCGATTTCATGGTCAATGCAATATTTAATTCGGCATTTCGCTCTTGAATATGTCGCCAGTTTCTGTTGCTCCTGCCGTCGGAGTCGCCTCTTTTGTTTATGACATTTATGCAAATTGACAAGTCTATGATTAGAGGGCGTGGCATGCGGCGTGTGGCTATGGCTATGGCTATGGCTATGGCTTTGTCTTTGGCCTTGACTCTCTGAATGCGTGCCTCGCCTTGGCATTGCATCATTAAAATGCAGATTACGTTCTCTTCTGCTCTACTAAGCGGTGGTAACGCGTGTGCGGCACGTGTGTGCCTGCCACAATTGCATCCTGGAGCCACATCCTGGAGCAGCAGAGGAACAGAAGGAGCATTGAATCATGACTGATGTTTCAGTGGAAACTTTATGCCTTAAAGGGAGAAATGATCATTAACTTACTTCTACCCTGAATTAACCATCCATGAGTCCTTGACCGCAGCATCACGAGTTGCTCGATGCCGCGGCCCACATGTCACATCCCCGTGGCACTGATTCCGCTTGAGCTGGCGGCTGCTGGTGTACTGTGAGATTCGAAGGACATAATGATGTGATCTGAATTCTGCTAGGAGTTATTGATATGGTATCCCCCCATTGAATTGGGCTTCTGGAATCGGAACCATCGCATGCAGAATGAACATAGGAATAGGCGACACACATTGTGTGTGGCGCATTCACTCTTGCTGCCTGCGTGGCCAAATTAAGCCAGTGATTCACATGCTAAAGTGCCTTTAATCAACAGATCCCCCGTTCCCCATCTTGCATCCCTTCCGCCAAGGCCGCACGCGATGTCTGACGACCCTCGGGTTAAAAATTGAAAGTGTTTACTATTAATATTTGTACCCCCGAATAACTAGGGAAAACGAAAGCCCAAAAATTGCCACACGCATGACAGAGGGCGAAGGGGCGCTTGAGCCCCATTTGGGGGACGAATATTCGACCGATGGAATAGTATATGGGACGACGGAGAACAGAATGAAGAGGATGGGTCGTTAGCGGCGGTTCCGTTTTGGGGTGCCGTTTTGATGGTGACTGCCGCAGATGGTGGCTGCCCCTCAGTGTGTCTCCGCTTCGAAAGCCGTTCGGGTTCGGGCTGGTGTTTCTCCGTGTACTCTCATTGTACTGTGCCGGTTCCCAAAAAGGATCCTCTTCCTCATCCCCAATATCCGTATATCCCATTCCCTCTATCCTCCTCTATTCCATGTTCTTAGGGCTGCTGCTGTTGTGCTGCTGCTGCAAGTGTGTGTGTGTGTGTGTGCCAATTAAGGCTTTAATTAGACGTAAGCCCGTGTCGGAAGTGAACTGGGAATTGCCACAAGCCGCTCTACTGCTTACACTAGACAACACAGGACTTGGGAAAAAAACTCGTAACTTTCAACGTGCCACAATCTCAATCCCTTGCCAATCTGTTAAAGAAAGGATTTAGAAGGAGACTTAGAAATCCCTTCATATCCAGAAGATTCTGAAAAGAGAGTCCTCTCCACAAGTTTCCTGTTGTCTAGTGTAAGCATCTGCTGCTCTTGTTGCGCTCTGCCCGCATGCCACGTTCTCTCAAGTCTGTGTGTGCAAAAGTGTCTCTCTCCGCACCTCCACATGTGCGTGGGTTCCTCGACGACTATTTGGTTTTGTGGTTATGCTTATTAACTCAATTATCGCCCCAATTGTACCACAATCATAGCTCCTTCTCTACCAATACCGCATCTTAGGTGACCGCTGGAGAATGTCGGAGGCTTTGATGATTGGATGCTGGGAGCCCTCGCCGCAATGTTTTGATTTTAATTGACGTCGAAGCAGTGCTCCAAGCTCCAGAGAGTGCGCTAAGCAGAGATATTGCTGGCCAATCAATTACCCTGTAGTTGAATTGAGGTGTGAGGCGTGGAAATGGGCAAGAGGCAAGGATTACCTATGGCCAAGGCATTCAATTAGCAACGGACTGGAGCATCGCTGGAGTTCTAAGGGATAGGTGGGCCTGGACAAGAGTCACCACTGATGGATATGGATCCACTGCACTCTCTCTCCTGTCGTTCTCTGATAAGAGCAAATGAATGGAGCATCATTGATGCGGTGGCATCAATGCTTAACATTCCCATGAACATCCAATAAATTGTTAATTGGGGAACAATTTCCCCTCCTCTTCTCGAGGGAAATTTCTTCTAGGATTAGTGCTTTTCGCTAGGGATCTGTCCTTCTTCCCCTTCAAATCGAATTCTGTCATTGATAGCTTCTGTTGCACTTCAGAGCCCATCCAAAAGGGTGCTTCAACTCTCTGACCAGCTACTGCCCTCCTACCCAGTGAGGGAGGGACATTTGGGACACGTGGCAGTGTCAACGTCAGCAGTGAATGTGATGCTGAAAGTCTCAATTGGGGCTTGCTGCATAATTGCTGCACTCATTACGAATTGGTGAGCGGTGAAAGAACGATGACAATGATGCGCGGACTGTGTTGCAAATAGGAATGACAGCATTTCAATACAATGGGGCACTTTGTGACGCATTCGTTGCGTACGTTGGACAGTGGCGCCCACGTGTTTGAGAGGGAAAACTATAGTGCAGCTACGACGGGAAATGGGAGAAAATAAGAGGAAAATGGGAATGGAAATCATGGGAAATGGCAACAGAAATTGATAAACTAGCATTTGGCCATTGGCATGATATGAATTTTGATTTTTCAAGCCAGGAAAATGGCCCTGAGAAATTCCCTTAGGGATGGCAGGATGGGAGATGATTGGCATGACAGCGAGTTATGACCATTATGTGAAGCTCCTTCCACTGCTGCTGCTTCTACTGCTCCTACAGCCAATGCTACTGCAGCTTGTCCTTCTAGTGGGGGGCTTCTGTGGTGATGACGCATACTACTAGGGGCAAGCAATTGCGTAAATCTAATCAAAAGTAATGCTTTTGCTATTTTTGTTGCTGTTGCTGTGGCTGGCTACAGCTGCAGTTTCACAGCAGAAACTCTTTGTGGCAAACACCACTAACAGCAACACTTAACAGCCTTGATGGCGGGGCAAGACCTCTGCTCGTTCCTTTCGAGGCAAAGGAAAGGGTCGAAAATGATAAGCATTCAGCCATAAATTCCCATTTTCGGCAGCAGCAACAGCAGCAAAAAAAATGAAATGAAGATGAAAGCTGTGCAGAAAATAGAGAAATTCGCATACACTTTTCATAGAAAGCATCAACATCAACCCAGTCCACACCCACACGCACACTCACACCCATTCCCCTCATCCCCTATTCATTGTGATTGTCATTTGTCCAGGATTCTCAGAAATGCACAACAGGAACAGCAACAGCAGCAGCCACTGCCGTCATCTGGAGTACAGTTTCTGCAGCCTCAATGGATACGGCTGCTGTTGCTGCGAAAGAAGTTGGCATGCAACAACAACAGTGGGAGACAGCGGCTTAAGGCAGCAGAATGACCAGCAGAAGCTGCAGCAGCAGCAGCAGCATGCCACAGATGTCATTGGCAGTGGCACGGCCAATACAGCTGACACCGACAACGACACTGACACGGAAACGGCCTTGTTAGTAGCAACAAATGCAGCAGCAGCAACAGCAGCAGTAAGTGGTATGCAACAGCAGCCACTGAATGCGTAAGTGAGGGGCAGAGCTTTTAGATTGTTCCTCTGATCTACCACTGTACAGTGCAGTGCATATCAGCATTCAAAACACAGTCAATGCACTGATCCACACGAATGATGACTGACCTCTGGGCTAATCACATCAAAAATATTGATCGTCGATCGTTGATCGCTGATCGCTGAGTAAACAAAACAATCTGCAATCAGCAGCAGAAACAGAAACAGCAAAGGAAGCATCAGCACTTTTGACGCACTCGATTCCCCCTGTTATCAATGCACATGATTGGGAAAAACAAGGAATAGCTTCATTGCTCCATCAGAATGATTGTTGTTGTGTGTGGCATTCCTTTCAGGATTTATTTGCCCTTCATTAATCGCTGTGGGGCACACAGCTGCAGAGCATTTATTTGTAGCATTTCTTGCATTTCTCCCAGGGAAAAGGGCACGAATGAACGAGAGATGACATTGACATTGGGGCATCGTCTATTTTTGGGAACACCTTAATTGAGATTGCGATGCGATTCAGGCCAATGCGACAATTGGCCAAAAGAATCGGAGCATCCGATTTGGATCTGCTTTTGCGGCATTTCGTTTATTAATGACGCTCTATTTATAGCCTCATAGCCATTCAAGATCTTTAACTAATAATCTTATTCATCGTAGATTTTCATTAGTACGACTACGAGTCTAAAATGTTTCCATAAACGAAAGCAATTTTCTTTGTCTCTCTCCCTTCGTTCTTCAGGTGTATCTGTGTATCTTCAATATATAGATTGAAGTATCTCTTAATCGCTTAGCTTCCTTGTTAAAATCCTCCTGCTGCAGTACTGAAGGACCTCTCTCTATATTCCCGTTTCGGAGAACCGCAACGAACTTTTTTTTCTCTCTTTTGCTGGTCGCCTGTATCTGGTGCCAGTTCCGCTTCGCCTGTAACCGGCACGTGTGCCATTTCAAGAAAGTTTGAAGGAATTCTCCTCTTCTGCCCTAATGCTTCTGCTGCTAGAAAAAATTAATTATAATTAATAATTAATATAATAATTATATAATTATATATACTCGTAAGATCAGGCTCTGCATATGGCTATGGTCCTTCCATCCCAGCGAAGGGGAACCCCAACAAATTAAACTTTTTCGCTTATTTCCCAAATTTTCAAGTGAACTGAAAAACAGAACTGTCTAAAGGGACAGCAGCAGAATAAACAACGCACAACACAGAAAAGAGCATAGAAGGAGAGGAAGAGAATCTCAGATATGGGGCCATACAAAAATTTCCCCAATATCAAAGGGACAATTTAATTAAAAAACGGGGGGGAACGTCGGCCGTTGCCGCGACTCTACTTTATACCCTTTATACAAATCTAATATACGCCTATACTCTTCGAGTACCGGTTATAACAAAAGGAGGAATGACCCAGAAACATCAATATTTGTAACAAAAAGGGGTATGCATGCTGTATCTTCATTCTTTCCATCGATTAATTGAATGAGGGACTCCCCCTCCTCGGTGAATTCTCGATAATTAATCGATTCCTTGAATTCTCGAGGACACGCGTGAGAGAAAGAGTGGAGGAAATCATTTTCCTATATCTAAGCTCGCGCACTCTGCTAATGAGTTTTTCCGCAAAAACGGGGTGTCAGTAGGCGGTGGGCGTGGCAGAGGCAAAAGCGGGCACGGAGGCCAGCAGCAGCCTGTCAGCATGCATAGTCGAAAGGGGCGTGACGCTGAAGTCGCCCACAACAAGTTTTTGTACACTAATTGCTAACCGCAGTTGCTGTAGCCGCAGCCGCCACATCGAATTGAGCTTGAGAGTGCCCTAAGCGGTGATGGCAAGGGGGCAAGAGGCCAAGGGGCCAAGGGATAACCATCAAAGAGTAACGAAAAAGTTGCAAATTGATTGTCGCACGCTTTTTAAGCCACTTTCCAACGTCCGTTTCCTCGTTTTCCGTTTCCACAGTAGACGTTCGTTTTTATTTGCCAAGAGATTGGTCCAGTTGTCGAGCAGCGGCGGGGGCTGATAAACCCCTGACCCTCGGTTCTAAACATAGATCGATGATCGGTTAATAGATCGTTCGGGCTTGATTCGCCGAGATAAAGCCCCACCTCAATCCGATCGGTCATCGTCATCAGGTTAATCAGTAATTAGCAATCGATCGATTGATCCGTTTATCATTTGTGGAAAATGACTTTGTGGAAGTGGGGAAAAGTGTGATTTTTGGCAGTGACCGTAATCATTATGTAATCAACAAATGTAAATCCATAAAAAACTTAAAAAATAGGTCAACCTGCGTTGACCTGTGTTTCAAAAGTACACATTTTCTTGTCAGGTGTCTCTGCTGCTAATTAAACTACTCGACAAAATTTACCTTTTTTCCGCAGAGGCGGATTTACAATTTTTTAAGAAACTTTGTTTTTTCTCGTACACCTAGCGACAAAAAACGAGGGGAAACGTTGCGAGCCGCGGCTCTACTTTATACCCGGTAATCAGTCAGTATATATGTATGTGAGCTTGTTGTAATTTATTACATGTTCGCAAAAGGGACAAATTTAATTCTAGCCAAAAAAGAAAAAAGTAATTGAGTCAAACCGTTTCGGAGATTTTGATCTATTAGATGTTTCCATATTTGTTTACATTTTTTACATCTGCCTTTTCTACATGTCTTTATCTACTTCACATACACGGCTGTGTGCGAGAGGGAGAGGGAATCAGTCTGCGCTTGGCCACTGAAATTTGTTCCTTCTGACTATATTTATGATCCGATCTGATTCAGATTCATTACTCTGATAGATATGGTAATTTTCTATGATTCTGCGTAGAGAATGACAATATCTATCAAAGTGTTGAATCTGGATCAGATCAGATGATAAATATAGCCACAATGAAGAAAACCATATCGAAATGCATCGTTCCCTCTCGCTCTCTCTCACACACAGGGGTAGGCGCTATGCCTGATCGAATTTTTTGACGCCTAGTTCTCAGAGCCTATAAGAGCTAGATCAACCAAACTTTCTATCCATTCTCCTGTGATATCACTTCAGTACAAGCGCATTTCAAAATCCAATCCAAATGCAATCCACGCCCCCTTCTGCCCCCACAAAGGATGAAAATCTGTGGAATCCACAATTTTAAAGATACGAAACTCAAAACGCAGAATCATGAAAAATACCCGTATCTACCAGATTGCCGAAACTGGATCAGGTCGGATCATTATTATAGCCAGAAAGAATAAATGAAATTTCAGTGGCCTTCCAAGCGCTTACTCATTCCCTCTCTCTCTCCCACATAGCCGTGTATGTATATGTAGGAAGTAGGTGTATACGTGCAGAGAAGATACAAATCTAATATATAAAAATCTCCGAAAGGGTTCTTTAAAAAAAAAAGAAACCTACGAGAAAAAAACCATAATTGCTTATATGGTCATGGACATTACACTTTGCTAAATTTGCAGCGAAACTCTGCAGCAGCGCTGCTCCCTGCTCAACTGGAAAAACAATTGGACGCATACATATATCTCTCTCGTTTTCACTGCATGCTTTTTGCATAAGGCTATCTATATTTTTTCAGCTAGTCCAGCTTCAAAGTCTAATGTCATACGGGTATTAAACATTTTTAAATCCCCAAATCTATCAGAAAAAGTAATTTTTGGCCACAGCGGTTATGTCGTGTTGACTAGTGTTATATCCAATATGTAGCAAATGTGTACTTAGCGTGTAGTTATCATGAAAAACAATTCATTTGTGAAATATTTGGCCTTTTTGTTTAAAAATATTTAAAAACGAGGGGGAACGTTATGAGCCGCGTCTGCGCCGCGGCTCTACTTTATACCCGGTACTCAGTCAGTTTGTATGTATGTGAGCTTGTTGTAATTTATTACATGTTCGCAAAAGGAAAAAATTAAATTTTAGCCAAAAAAAAACAATTTAAGTCGAACCTTTTCGGAGATTTTGATCTATTAGATGTTTCCATATTGGTTAACATAAATTTTTTACATCTGCCATTTCTACATGTTTTTATCTACTTCCTACATATACATACACGGCTGTGTGCGAGAGAGAGAGGGAATCAGTCTGCGCTTGGGAGGCCACTGAAATTTCATTTGTTCCTTCTGACTATATTTATGATCCGATCTGATCCAAATTCAATACTCTGATAGATATAGTAATTTTCTATGATTCTGCGTTTTTGGTTTTCCCGTATCTTCAAAATTGTAGATTTTCATCTTTTGTGGGGGCGGAAGGGGGCGTGGCCAAATTTTAAAACAAACTCGTCTCGGTTTGATATCACAGGAGCTTGGATAGAAAGTTTGGTGGTTCTAGCTCTTATAGTCTCTGAGAACTAGGCGTCAAAAAATTCGATCAGGCATAGCGCCTACCCCTGTGTGTGAGAGAGAGCGAGAGGGAACGATGCATTTCGAAATTGTTTTCTTCATTGTGGCTATATTTATGAGTCGATCTGATCCAGATTCAACACTCTGATAGATATTGTCATTCTCTACGATTCTGCGTTTTTAGTTTTCTCGTATCTTTAAAATTGTGCATGCCACAGATTTTCGTCCTTGGAGTGGGCGGAAGGGGGCGGGGCGAAATTTTGAAATACACTTGTAACAGTGCGATAGGACAGGAGTCTGGATACAAAATAGTGTTCCTCTAGCTTTTATGGTCTTTGAGCTATAGGCGCTAATGAAGACGGACAGACGGACAGACAGACATAGCTATATCGACTCGGCTATTGATGCTGATCAAGAATATATATACTTTATGGGGTCGGAAACGCTTCCTTCTGGGTGTTACACACATTAATTTTTTGCACAAATCTAATATACCCCTTTACTCTTCGAGTACCGGGTATAATAATCCAAGCCCTAATCGCTTTAAAATTTACCTAAACCTATAGAAAATTGATCCATTTATCGGATAAAATTATGTGCCCATTAAAAGTCACGATGGAAAAACAGAAATTTGTTCGCCTGGTCCACCAGGTATCCATACCAGCTCAGAATTGTTCAATTTCTGCCATTTGGCGAGTAGGTAGAAAAGTTATTCTCAGTTGATGGATGAGAGGGGGTTGAAATTCTCAATTCAAAATATTTGTCTTCCCTTTCTGTTTGTCTCTCTCTCTCTCCACAGAGTATTCGTGAACAGATCTCTTCATCTGGAGAACATCAAGTACTATGGCTTTGACATGGACTACACACTGGCAGGTAAGGCTATACTTAAACACATCCCATATCGCTGACTGAATAACTAATGGATGCACCTTCCTCTTTCGGATTTTGATTTACCTTTTTCTTTACCTTTTCCTTTTAAAGAGTACAAGTCTCCGCAGTACGAGCAGCTGGGCTTCAATCTGGTCAAAGAGCGCCTCGTGTCGATGGGGTATCCCAAGGAGATCCTGCAGTTCGAGTACGATCCCACGTTTCCTGTGCGCGGCCTTTGGTTTGACACGCTCTATGGCAATCTGCTGAAGGTTGATGCCTACGGCAACATATTGGTCTGTGTGCATGGCTTTGAGTTCATCAAGCAGTAAGTGGAACCTTAGAAAAGCGCAGTTCGTACTACTTCATGGAAAATATACATATTTACCCAAACAGCCACCAGGTATACGAGCTGTATCCCAATAAGTTTCTCAAACTGGACGAGTCGCGTGTCTATGTCCTGAACACACTCTTCAATCTGCCGGAGACCTATCTGCTCGCCTGTCTCACGGACTTCTTTAACAACAGCAACGAATTTGTACGGTAAGATTGCCCTCCATCCTCTTTATTCTATATTCTCTTCTATCTTCTATGCTTTTATTTCTCTTTTCTCTCTCTCTCTCTCCACTCCTCCATTCTTTGCTATCAGCGTGGAACGCGGCATCAAAGCTGGCGATTTCCTTTTCACGTACAAGTCCATTTTCCAGGACGTGCGTCGTGCCGTAGACTGGGTGCATTCCGATGGCGACCTTAAGCGTCGAACCACTCAGGTAAGTAAACCGCAGGACCTCAGAACCTGTTCTGATCCATTGATCGACTGGTCTCCATCTTCTAGAACATGGCCCACTATGTAAAGAAGGACGAACGGTTGCCAACGGTTCTCTCACGCATTCGGGAGTCCGGAGCAAAGCTCTTTATGCTTACAAACAGCGATTACACTTATACCAACGAGATCATGTCGTACCTGTTCGACTTCCCCCACGGGGCCACTCCGGAGGAACCGCACAGGGACTGGAAGAGCTACTTCGATGTGATCGTGGTGGATGCCCGGAAGCCACTCTTCTTTGACGAGGGCACCGTTCTGCGGCAGGTGGACACGAAGACGGGGGGACTAAAGATCGGCACTCACATTGGGCCTCTGCAGCCGGGGCAGGTGTACTCAGGGGGATCGTGCGAGCTCTTCACCAAGTTTATCAATGCCAAGGGAAAGGATGTGCTCTACGTGGGCGATCATATATTCGGGGACATCCTCAAGTCGAAGAAGATCCGGGGCTGGCGCACCTTCCTCATCGTCCCGGAGCTGGTGCGGGAGCTGCACGTGTGGACGGACGAGTGTCAGCTGTTTGCGGAGCTGCAGAACCTGGACATCAAGCTTGGCGACCTCTACCGCGACCTCGACTCGAGTGCCAAGGAAAAGCCGGACATCTCCCAACTACGGACTTGCATACGCGACGTGACCCATAAGATGGACATGTCCTACGGAATGATGGGGTCGCTCTTCCGCTCCGGCTCCCGCCAGACCTTCTTCTCCAGTCAGGTGGTGCGGTACGCCGACGTATACGCCGCCACCCTGCTTAACCTCATCTACTACCCGTTCTCATACATGTTCCGTGCCCCCGCCATGCTGCTACCCCACGAGTCGACGGTGGCCCACGACCAGGCCCACCAGCCGCCGCCCTCGGCTCCATCCATCGAGGAGGCACCGCGCTGCGCCTCCGGCAATGACATGAAGGACGCCATCAAGGATCAAGCCGCCAAGGATGCCAAGGATCTGCATCGTGCTGTAAGTCTCTGGAATATCTCCTGACCACATGGAATCTCTTCTATTGAATCTATCCCTTAGAGCTCCATTGTCCACACACGCCCCTCGACGCCCACTGTGGTGACCCACACCCACGACGAGGACTACTCCGAAGAGGAGGAGATCCCCAGCGGTGGCGATTTATCGTCCACGGAGCAGCAGCAGCAGCTACGCGCCGTCTCCGATGAGTAGGACTTTCCTTCCTCTGAACCCAACTGCAATATGTAGATCAACGAATTTTCTTCTCAAAAGTTTTTCCCATAAAAGTAATCCCCATAATATCCCCAAACCCATCCCCTAATCCAAAACTTAGCCAGAAGCAATTATTGAAAAACGTACGTTTTCCCCGGCGATTTTAGCGCGAGCCCAGATATGTGAAACTCTATACCATATAGATATGATATATATATTATATACATTATACATTAGCTGGTTCCATTAATATATATAATGTCTTTTTTTTTATTACAATTAAAAACCGAAATTGCTGTATTGGAAAGTCACATCTTGTTTTTTGTGATTACATTGCAGTGTTTAAATGTAAAAGGATGCAGATAACCGACCGAATGGCGTTGCCGCATGACGCGCACATGCAAGAAAGGATAGAGATTCGACTAATTAACGAGTAACAAGGAAAATTAGAGCTTAAGTGAATAAGCTAACAAATATGATCAATAGTATTAATATTTTATGAAGAGAAAAGAGGGAGGAAATATATTTACATATGTTATGTGGTATCAAGTGATCAAGCAGTGCGACGCTAAAACCTGAAGGTTTCGTTCAGTTTCCCTTGAAATTCTCCTCCATGCAGCTCTCCGACTAATCTTGAAGCTATATTACGAATAACACTGTGCGACAAGGAAAATTTTCACCGATCATTAAAGCTATTTTAATTTATTTCATATATAAATCGTTAGGTATTTCTCCTTTAAGCTAATGCGCTAGTCACAAAATTATTATTATAATTTACATATTTAATTTAATTTAATTTTTTTTTTTTAATTTATTTCTTTTTTTTTTTAATGAGTTTATTATGTATTTTTCTAATTTCTCCCTAAATTGCGTAGCTCTGCTAATATTTGTTATGTTAATTGGTAGCTCGTTCCATAATCGAATAGCATTAATTAAAAATTGTTTTCCTGAATTGGCAAGTTTGAACCTTATGGTTACCAAGTTCAACGTTCTAGCTGATGAAGCAAAGTTCAATTTTTCATGTAAGTAGCTCGGCTGTCTGGAATAAATTATTCGATGTAGAAATATAACTGTTCTGTACCCTATCCATTTCTTGTAATCCATTTTGAATATTTGTCTTGCTAAAACTGAGATATGACCACTTCATCTCTTATTATAAATGTAACGGGCAATGTTGTTAAATGTTACTTTTAGTTTTCGTTGAGACTCAGCATCACAATTTCCAAATATTTTAATTCCATAGAATAAGGTAGGTGTCATATGTCTTGGCTCACATAAGTTTTACTCTCTCTGGTAAGTATTTTTGTGTGGGTGCAAGTTGTCTTAGTAGACCATATGCTCTATTTTCATTTACTACAACTTGTCTTCTTTCCGTCAAATACGATCTTAGCAGCTTTATAGCTGTATTACTAAAATTGAATAAATTGCATAATTTGCTTAATACAATTTCGTTAAATAAATAGTCAAATAGTTAAATAAACATCCAAATGGTAAAAAATTGGTTTTCAGAGTGGAAATGCAGTATTGTGCTTCATTACCAAAAGTGGAACTAAGTTAATCGAAGCATTCTTGTCATGTCAAAAATCATAGAAAATCAACGAAATTTTAATTTTTTCCCATACATAAATTTTTTGTTTATCGGTAAACGATATAGAACGCAACCGTAACAGACAAATTTCAAAGCATGACTTGGGCAAAAAATGCCAAGGTTTAAAATGAAAGTCGCTATTTTGACCTGGTCATACTAAAAATAGCCAATACTACCTACGAACTTAAAAAGCAGCCCTCATATAGACACGAATAAAAAATTTAATACAAAAATTCACGAATCGCTGCAAGTCTCGTGCCAAGTCAAAAACACTGTCGCACAGTTTAATAGGCAAGATGTGCAGAGAACTTTTTGAAATTACTTTCACTAAACGCTTTGAAGAAGCCATGCATTAAGAAAGGGTAAGAAGTCCTTGATCCACAGCAACAGCAAATTAAAGGAGCATCCCTTGGAATACCTTTAACAATTTAAAACCCGTTGAATCTGTTGCTAAATATGTATTAAAAAAAAAATATTTTATTTATGCTGTGGGGGAGATTCAAGATGAAGATTACTTCTGGAGAAAGGACATCACTGCTTGATAATCTTGTTCCCCTCGCACTGGAGGTCAGTGTAAATCTGCTCGTCCTGGACGTCGTTCTTCAGCTGTGTGGCCAGCTCGACGGCATTGTCCTGCAAGGACCCAGAAGGATTACAGATAAGAGAGGGCTAAAATAGAGTCGAGGATTCACTCACATCGAAGAGAACGTTCTTGTGGCCCTCCTGGAAATCCCCAAACAAAGCGAAGACATCCACTAGCTTTCCCCTGGCCCCAAACTTGTCAGAGATGAGGGCGAACAGATGCTTGACCGTCTCCTGCTCCACGGAGGAGCTGTCGGAGCGCACGAAGATGGCGCGTGGCAGCATCACCTCCACGTTGCACGTGCGGTAATCGGTGACGGGGCTGCGCGTCAATCCGGGGCAGACCAACTGCCAGTCCTTGTGCTCCTCCAGCTTCGAGGCGGGGACGATCAGAAGCTCCTGCGCGGAACTTGGGGAGATACGACATCCGTCTTGGCCGCGTCGCTTGTTGAGAAACGCTGCTGAAAGACGGGCCCGCTCGTTCTCAGCGTCGTAGTTTCTGTGGCAAGATTAAGTTAGTCCAGGATTTGGGCCAGGTGCAGGATAATCTTACATTGCTGCCTTCTGCAGGGCTTCTCGGTTAAGGGTGGGCGGGGCTACGGCCACCAGAATATCTTCGTCGGCAAGTTGCTCGTAGACGAGGGGCTGCAGCTTGTGCTGGCGGGCATCGGCATAGCTGGCGGCGGGCAGGATCACCAGATCTGCCTGGTCCTTGCCCAGCGCCTCGACGCAGTCCGTCGCCTGGATACACTCCAGCTCTGGGCGGGCATCACGGGCATAGGCTGCCCTATGGAGGGCCTCGCACTTAGAGAACTCGGCCTCCTGCTGGACGCACAGTCGGATCTTGCGGATTGCACTGCCGTCGCGTTCAATCACATCCTTGTAGCCAGCTCGCTCCAAGTAGACCTTGGGATCTATAGCGTCAGGCTTGCTGTGGTAGACGCCATTCGACTGGATAAGCAGGTGGGCGGCTGCCTCCTTGTTCTGCGCGTGTAACCCGTTGGCGAAGAAGCGCTCCAGTCGGGTCTGCAGCTGGCGCAGTTGGTCTGTGTTGTGGACAGCGTGCTCGTTGGAGATGTAGCCGCTCCAGGGGCGCTGCGCCCAAGAGCAGGCGGGTTCCGTGATAGACCGGCGGGTGCCGTCCTCACAAAGGTACTCGAACTCCCCGGCATTGCCCTCAGCGGGCGGTGAGTTGGGCGCTGCGCCGGGCAGGGCGAAGTACTTCTTGATGTACTGGACCTTGGTGAAGGCCACCTCGCCCTGGCCCTTGTCGAGGCAGCGGATGGCACCGTCGTAGCCGCTGAACTTGTCCGGATAGTTGCATTGGGCGGGCTTCTCGCAGAGGGCGCACAGGTTGGAGTACTTTTTCTTGAGGAGGCGGTCCGTCTCCGGGTGGGCGGAGTAGTTGCCTACGAGGCAGGACTGCAAGAAGAACTCGGAGAGGGACTTAAGCTCCCGTTCGGTGGCGGAGATCTGCGGATCGGCGGAGACCTTCAGCACATGGGTGTTCTTCAGCTTCGTAATGGGGATCTTATAGCCGACGTTGCGTCCGAAGCCCGTGTGGCAAGACTTAGCACCACGCAGCTGCTGAAGCGTCTTGATGGGCGATGTCTTCTTCACCAGGATGACGCCTTCGTAGCGGAAGTCAGCTATGGGAAAATGGGAAATAGATCAGATCAGAGATGAGCTGTTACCCTCAGAGGCATCGCTGATGTATAGACATACCGTCCTTGTCCTGCTGCGTGCGGATCTCGGAGACCACGCGATAGTCCTCGTTCTTGCGGTGGTAGGCTATATACATGTCCTCCGGCTCCGTGGCCAAGACATCCGCTTTACGCTGCTCGATCAGCTCCAGGCAGTCCACCCGATCTCGCCCGGCCACGCACTCCATGTGGATGCCCGCCTCCGAGGGATCGGCCAGCAGCTGCTGGCATTCTTTTAGGTATAATTTCGGCACGCACAGGCGATCTGCAGGACAGAGACTTTCGCTTTTGTGACTGGGATTCACTAGGGATTAACTCACATATAGGCTCCTCTGCCTGGCTTCCATGGGGGCTAAGCACCAACAGCATCGTGGCTATCAGGAGCAGCATCCAAGTCTCACTCGTCATCGTAGTCATCGTCAAAGCTCGACTGTGGCGAAATTCTGGCCGGCCGGCGCTTTTATACCATATCGCACTCTCGCTCTTTGCCCGGCTCTTGCTCTTTTTTTCGCCCTCATCTTATTGTTTATTCTGATATGTTTGCTCTCCTCTGGAGAGGGAAGCGACAGCCGAGGAGGCAAAGAAAGACACCCATTCAGACCGGTTATCCCCAGGCCAAGGGGAAGGTTGGTAGGTTATGCGGGTTGACATGGCTCTTGACGTGGTCTGGAAATCGTCAGAGGCCTATCCTCTGGATAGAGGCGACCAACCAAACGGGTTTACAATATCTAAGCATACTCGTAATATATACCACAATACATGGTGTTCCCTAGATCAATACCACTTAATATCATTATCTGTGTGTACTTCATGATCTTCTAATGATTCAACGATGAAAAGCTCAATAGATCACAAGTGACCATCTCTTATTTCACTCCCACACATCCACTTCAATGAATTGTTTATTTGCCTTTTGAGATAACGATAACCGATAGATCATATATTCTCTATTGTTTTTTAGTGGTTACATATGCCATATATCCATACTTCTGGATCTTTCTTAGGTCTTCTGATCATGAAAAACTTTTTAACGAGTATCACGACGGTGAGGGGTGCACTATATAATTATATAACTGAAAACTGCGATTTTTTGTTTGCTACATGCATTGTGTGTGTGGTCCTCAAATTTCCAAGAATTCATTTGCATTTTCTTAATTGAATCGTAGAGCCGTACAGCCGTAGAGCCTTTTATCTTCACAGCAACAATCCATTTAGTCGTAAATCTTTCGCGCAGCAGGTTAAGTCACCTCCGTTTACTGTCAGGGGGTTCCTCTGGCTATGGTGGATGTGCCACAGATGGCAGCTCATTGTCCGACTTCTCCTCTCCGTTTCACAATCGTTGCACCCTTGCCAACCACACCTATTCCCTTCCCTTCTCAAGCCATGAATCAAGCGCAACTTTCCTCATCTTGGGGTATGTTTATTTCCTAAAGAGACCTGTGGAGCATTCTCTTGTTCATGATGTACATACATACTAGAGCCCTGCACGAGTTCGCAGTAAAGAGCTGGAGTCATGATCTAGTCGAACTGTCGAGCAAATGATTCATACGCACACCACAGCAAAAGTAGAAAGGCTATGCTGCTACTGTCAGCTACTGTCATTCCACCCAAAACTACAAGCAACAGTCGATTTTGGTGAACTGTATACTGTGAACATTGTGGACAATCTCAGCACTGTGAACACTGTGTAAAAGCCAGATTTAATGTGAACAAATTATAAACAAATTATATGATTAAACGTCATATATTTTCTTATTTATATTTAAAAACATGATTTTATTCACCATGTCGTCGTTTCCGGAAATGGAGCTTCTTTTCTCGCAAATAAGGTTCCTTGCAAGGGAAAACACTCTTTCCGAAGAAGCTGAAGATGCTGACATGACCAAAAACTTCCCACACCTTGCTTTTGCCACGCTTTTGGCTAATTTTGTATTGTGAACTCGTGCAGGGCTCTATTACATACTATATATTGATATCAATATATATTCAAAATACACTCCATCCGTACTGAAATGATCTCTATGTATGTACATATGTATATCAATTTCAGTCTATATTTTACTCTTCCAATATCCAAGGAAGAGCATTCCCAAAATCGTCAAAGTCAACAGGTTGGCTCAATTTTGCTTTGTAGGTGTAGTTTCGTTTCGCTACTTAACAATTTGCTTGCACAGGCACGAAACCTGTTCCATGGGATGTCGGGATAGGATCATCACCCGTCACCGGCACACCGGCACAGAGGCGGAGTGAAATCAAGGGGATACAGAGACACCCCCTCAACTCAAGTGAAAACAAACTAAAATTTGCTGTCTGCTTAAAATGCAAGCCGTGCCTCAATTTAAGGGGAATCCGTGGGAGGTTTGATGTGGGAGATGGGAGGTAGAGGCGCGGTTGGTTGCTTTTATAATAAATAAGCCTTAATAGAATTGGCTGCTCAACGAGATCACAAAAGCCACACTGCAGAATCGTGTGAGTGTGTGTTAGGGTGTGTTTGAGTGGAGAAGTCTTGGTCGGGGATCTTTTCAGATACGCTTATACGAGTACGAGGATGTGCATGTGTATAGATCGAAGTCAATTAGATTGTGTATTATTCCTGATACGTGCACCATAGCGTATACTTCTAGCGACCGGGTGTCGCCGGCAAGGTCGAAAAGACTCGAAGTCTCCCGGGAATCTCCCCAATGGGTTTTTCTACTAGAAATTAAATTCTGTTATCAGAATCTTGCCCTCAGAGGCTATCTGCAGCCAGGTGGGAAGGCCCTGATCACCAGCCTCTTTCTATACACATCGTTGGAAGCTTGCGGGAATTAAAAAAAATTATAGCGGGTGTCATTCAAATTTTAATTTAAGCCGCCATTCTATGCGCACAGTTCGTAACAAATCGCAGAAGTCGACTATCACATTTTGTACAGAATAACAGAAAGGGGAAATTCAAACTTGAATTAAGCCCGCCAATCAAATGCTCTACAATCTAATGCTATTGTACTGTGGAGACGTTGTGTCTCATGGCATCCCTATCGTGCAGTCGGAACGTTCAAACCCAACTGCCGATCCATTACAGCGGTGTTTTCCGAAAGCGGCAGGGGAAAATGTACATAAATATGTAATTAGTACTATGATATGTTATTTCATTTGAGTCAGTTCAGGTATATTCGAATCTTCAATTTGGTTCATTATACCCGATAGTGGAAAAATGTTGATTTCAAGTTCCGCTTATCGAGATCGCAAGTTTAACTGAATAATATATAAATAGTATATCTAATAGTATACGTCTATTATATATATGGCTCCATTTTGAATTTTTGAATTTGTGTATCGAGGAACGTTATTTTATGTTACGACAGCGCTATGGTATGTATGTTCTAAAATGTTAAAGCCTGGTACTCAGATCGGCATGCATTTTTATCGTTTCCATACGAATATCATCCCTGATTCTTGCGCAAGAAAATTTTGCTTATCTGAGTACTAGGCTTAAATAGGCAATAGAAAATAGTTTTTTGCATTTCTGTTCCTCAAAAATGGATTTATCCATCTATGTATTGTGGTCAAAATCTTAACTGATTTTATTTGCACACAGTGTTACCGCAGGGCATGCACCCTTGGTCACACTCGGCCGCTAGTATTTTTATATGGAAATTTTCGCTTAGCAATTATATTTTATCGGTTTCATACGAATATCAACCCAAATTCTGCTCGATAGCCATTTCTTCGGTACTGAATACTAGGCTTTAAGCCTAGTACTCAGACCAGCAAAAATTTTGCTGGCAAAATTTGCAATATAAAAATACTAGCGGCCGAGTGTGACCAGGTGTGCATGCCCTACGGTTACACTGTATACAAATAAAATCAGTTAAGAATTTAAATTTTGAATTGAAATTGTACTCTCTATTCATCACTGCAGCCACAGACTCCCATGCGCCTCTTATTGCGTTTGCATCAAATTGCTTTTTATTCGCCAAATTACATAGCAAATGCATCTGCTCGATTTCTTTTAATAATAATAAAATCTCGTCGCTAAACTACCCCAATCTCTTTATATTTTGCTTTTTGAACTCCATAGCCTTGTGTTTACGTTTCGATTTCGATTGTAATCACACACATATTCACGCACACCACTTCATTTATTTCACCGGCCAAATAAATTTGTCGTGCCTGGCGGAATACCACAAATACCATTAAATACTTGTTTAGTATATATCGGCAATTATTTTGCTCGTGCTGAGTACCGCCAAGTTAAGACCCTAGAGGAATAATTTTGCCGGCAAAATATTTGTATCGGTTTCATACGAATATCAACCCTGATTCCTTCCGATAACATTTTTTGCTGGTCTGAGTACTAGGCTTTAGGAAATGTAAGTATGCCCGTACTTGCTTCTATAAAATTATAATTTCAAATTTTAGTATTTCATGTCATGAGTGTGATTAGGTCACACTGCTGCACACACATAATGGATTCAATAAATGCGGTCACACTGACTGACACGTCAAGCCGGACACAAGAACACAAAAAGCGAAATCAAAACCAGATAAAAGACGTGTAACGTCACCCTAAACTAAAAAACATCCCCCTTGACACCTGACAAGTAGTCGGGTAACGCTAGCCAGGATGAGCCAAGTTCCGTGCTACACGATAATAAACTCGCCGGACCTGGAGGTCCCGAACGAGATGCAGCTGAAGCAAGATTTGGAGAAGGGCGACACGAACCACAAGATTGAGACGCTGAAGAAGGTAATCAAGCTGCTGCTCAACGGGGAGCGCTACCCGGGCCTGATAATGACCATCATCCGGTTCGTGCTGCCCGTGCAAGACCACACAATCAAGAAACTGCTGCTCATCTTCTGGGAGATTGTCCCCAAGACCTCAGGCGACGGCAAGCTGCTGCAGGAGATGATTCTCGTGTGCGATGCCTACCGCAAGGTGAGTGCAACGTGCAACATGCAACATACAACATGCAACGTGGCCCCGCGCATTCCATCAGTGTGGAATCTGTGCTGATCTATTGTTTTTTTCGCTTTCTTGTAGGATCTGCAACACCCAAACGAGTTTCTGCGTGGTTCCACGCTGCGTTTCCTCTGCAAGCTGAAGGAGCCCGAGCTGCTAGAGCCCTTGATGCCCGCTATCCGGGCCTGCCTGGACCATCGTCATTCGTATGTGCGCCGCAACGCAGTCTTGGCCATCTTCACAATCTACAAGAACTTCGACTGGCTAGTGCCCGACGGGCCGGAGTTGATCGCCAACTTCCTGGACACACAACAGGACATGTCATGCAAGAGGAACGCCTTCCTCATGCTGCTCCACGCGGACCAGGAGCGCGCCCTCAACTACCTGGCCTCGTGCATTGACCAGGTGCACAGCTTCGGCGACATCCTGCAGCTGGTTATTGTGGAGCTCATCTACAAGGTGTGCCATGCCAATCCTGCAGAGCGGTCTCGCTTCATCCGGTGCATCTACAACCTACTTAACTCTTCCTCCAACGCGGTCCGCTACGAGTCTGCCGGTACGCTCATCACCCTTTCGCTGGCCCCCACCGCCATCAAAGCTGCCGCCAGCTGCTACATCGAGCTGATCGTCAAGGAAAGCGACAACAACGTAAAGCTTATTGTCCTTGACCGTCTGATTGCCATGAAGGAGAACGAGAACATGGAGAAGGTCATGCAGGACCTGGTTATGGACGTGCTGCGTGTCCTGGTCGCCCCCGATATCGAGGTGCGACGCAAGGCCCTCGCCCTGGCCATGGACTTGGTTTATTCGCGGAACATCGGCGAGATGGTGCTGGTGCTCAAGAAGGAGGTGGCTAAAACGCACAACGTAGAACACGAGGATACGGGCAAGTACCGGCAGCTGCTAGTACGAACCCTGCACACTTGCTCCATCAAGTTCCCCGACGTGGCCGCCACCGTGATTCCCGTCCTGGTGGAGTTCCTTTCGGACACCAACGAGCTGGCCGCCGCCGACGTGCTCATCTTCATACGCGAGGCCATCCAGAAGTTCCCGGCCCTCAGTGCTCTCATCATCGAGCACCTTATCGAGGCCTTCCCCCAGATCAAGTCCTCGAAGATTCACCGTGCCGCCGTGTGGATTCTGGGAGAGTATGTGGAGGGTCCGCAGATTCTTGAAGTGATTGACGCCATCCAGCACACGCTGGGCGACATTCCCATGGTGGAAGCGGAGCAGCGTCGCCTATCCGGTGACCCGACCGATGAGCAGAACCAGCAGCAGGGATCCGCCACAGGAGGCGCATCCGGTGATGGCAACACCACCACCACAGGCAATGCCATCAACAAGGTTACCTCCGACGGCACCTATGCCACCCAGAGTGCCTATAGTCTGGCCCCGTAAGTAGCCCTCATACAGAAGTCCTTTAGTCGCGGTTGAATTCACAGATTCCCTCGCTTTATCGTTTTTCCTCGCTCTAACAGGGTGGCCAAGGCGGAGAAGCGTCCGCCGCTGCGGCAGTACTTGATGGACGGCGATTTCTTCATTGGGGCCGCCTTGTCGGCTACTCTGACCAAGCTGGCTCTGCGCTACGTGGAGCTGCAGCCAAACTCGAGTGCCCAGAACCGCCTGACCACGCGGGTGATGCTGATCATGAGCTCTATCCTACACCTAGGCAAGTCCGGGTTCCCTAGCAAGCCGATCACCAACGACGACACCGATCGCATCTTCATCTGCCTGCGCACGCTGAGCGAACGCACCCCGGAGGCGGTCTCCGTGTTCATGCACTACTGCCGCGAGGCCCTGGGCAAGATGCTCGATGCCCAGAACGACGAGGATCAGCGCGTGCTAAAGGAAAAGCAGCGCGCCACCGCCAAGGTCCAACCAGACGATCCAGTCCTCTTTGCCCAGCTCTCCAATGGGCGCGATAATCAGCTGGGCGAGAACGTGTTCGAATCCAGCTTGAACCAGGCTCTGGCCGGCACCAAGACGGCCCAGCTCAGCGACATCTCCTCGCCCAACAATAAACTCAACAAGGTCACGCAGCTGACGGGCTTCTCCGATCCGGTCTACGCCGAGGCCTACGTCAATGTTAACCAGTACGACATTGTCCTAGACGTCCTCATCGTCAACCAGACAAGTGAGTCTTCGTCATGGCAGTTGCTGTGCCTTGCTTTGTAAGGATATGTATTCTTAATCTTTCTTTACCTCTGTGTAGATGACACCTTGCAGAACTGCACCTTAGAGCTGGCCACGCTGGGTGATCTGAAGCTGGTGGAGCGTCCACACCCGGTTGTGCTGGCTCCCCACGACTTCTGCAACATCAAGGCCAACGTGAAGGTCTCCTCCACAGAGAACGGCATCATATTTGGCAACATCGGTGAGTGCCAGTGAGAGTGGTAGTGGGAGTGGCTCCCATAATAAATGTTTTTCTCCTCCTTCCAGTGTACGACACAGCTCTCAACACGAACGTGGTTGTTCTGAACACCATACACATCGATATCATGGACTACATCATTCCGGCCAGCTGCACAGATACCGAGTTCCGCCAGATGTGGCAGGACTTCGAGTGGGAGAACAAAGTCACCGTCAATACGAGCTTCACCGACCTGCACGAATATCTGAGGCATCTGCTCAAGAGCACCAACATGAAGTGCCTGACACCGGAGAAGGCCCTGTCCGGCCAGTGCGGCTTCATGGCCGCCAACATGTATGCCAAGTGAGTGGGGCAGCAGTGCGCGGATTCTATTATCCGAAACATTCCTAACCTTCTCCCCTACATAGATCCATCTTCGGTGAGAATGCCTTGGCCAATCTGAGCATTGAAAAGCCCGTGGATGACCCCGATTCCAAGGTGACAGGCCACATACGCATACGCGCCAAGAGTCAGGTAAGAATAGGAGAACCCTGCCGCCATCCTAAATTTCTCTTCATACTCGCTCTCTCTCTCTCTCCCTCCGCAGGGAATGGCCTTGAGTCTGGGCGACAAGATCAGCTCCTCGCAGAAGCAGTCCGTGCAGGCGGCCTAGTGGACAAACAGCCACCCCAGGAAGCAACGTTTCCATGCAACTTTGGAGCTTCTTCAAATTGCATGAAATATATATAATGATACATTCAGAATACATTAATTATATACCTTAACCCAAAAACGTGGAAGAGTTTGTCGTAAAATTGGGTGTTGGGTTTGGGTGCGCTTCCTAATAAGTGGCCCAAACATAGGAATAATCGCTGTTATTTTAATCTTAACATTTCGTTTATTTTCTGAATTAGTAAAGTTCCCTCAGCAGCAGAAACTTATCAACAGATAAGTTGGGCCTTTGGGCATAATCATTAAGTTATTAGAAGCGCAGGCCATGGCAGCAGGCTAAATTTTAGAGACTGAAGCTGGCCAACTGACCTGTGACGTAGTCAGAAGGCTAGAAGAACCAATAGCAGCAAAGCATCGTACGTTACTAAAATATGGAGTTGTCGATCATGTTTACTTCAG
Source organism: Drosophila helvetica (assembly GCA_963969585.1). NCBI lineage: Eukaryota > Metazoa > Arthropoda > Insecta > Diptera > Drosophilidae > Drosophila > Drosophila helvetica. Next base: position 351,972 of record OZ018401.1, on the reverse strand, counting down.
GAAAAGGCCGACAAAATAAAATATGACCCGAATTATAGAGAATATTTGACAGCCAATTTTTTCTGAACGTGAATATCCCATTGTTTGGTATACACCCATCCCATATGTCTAGAGTCTAGAGTATTTCCAACGCCAGTTGAACATTGCAAAAAATTGACCATAGTAGATTTGAGCTCTAGGAATTATTTAATCTATAATTTCGAGATGACTGAAGCTATCTTAAACATGTATATATTTTTGATTCCAATTTGATATAGGACTCGGATTTGAATGATTTTATGAACTTAAATTTCGACTACTATACCCTCCAAGAGGGTAACGTATTAGAGGGAAGCATAGCAGGCTACAGATATACAAACATAATTGAGTAAAATGTAATCCTGAGATAAGGACTCCAGGAAATGATCATTTAACTTTATTTAGGCTTAATTTTAAAACATACATTTTACCACTTGAATCTGGAGTAGCCAAGATCTTAGACCTGTAACATGGGTCGCTGCTCCTTGGCCGACAGCTTGTCGTTGGTGGTTGCGTAGCCAGTGCCGCCCTGTTGAACAAAATGGCACATAAAATATATATCTAAATAGAATTGGAAATGTCTGATCTCTACTCACACGCTGCAGGGGAATGATGTCTTTCTCCTTCAGCTTGCGATCGGTGAGCGGGTGAATCATATCCTTCCGGATAAGTTTATCCACACACTCCAATGTCACCACATCGCCGCTGCAAAGATAAAAGAAAAGTTCCAAAAAAGCTCAACCAGATGTTGGTCTAAACTCACGTTGGTCGCAAGACGGCGCAGGGCACTGCGTTGCTGAGCGCGTCGTGGGTAATAGGACACATGTAGCGCACTTCCTTGGCAATCAGCGACTTCTTTGTGTCGCCATCCTTGATCGGTGTGAATTTCACGTCAATCAGGTCCTTTACCTTAAGCGGCTGTAAGGAGACAGGGCAGTATATAGTGGCATCGGGCTTCTTGGCCTTGGCTGCCCCGGCATTGGGGCACTCTGAGGGCAGCCAGAAGGCGGGCAGCTTCTTCTGGTTCCCGTTGGCCATGTTCGAAATAGATCCGGTCTCTGAGGCGGCTATGGCTGCAGCCGAAGTGTTGGGGGGCATGGGTAAGACGGGCTGCTCGACTGGGCTGTATTTGTGGGCAGGTGTTGTGGTGGGCTTCTCGGAGTTGACGAACCGCTCCATGCGGGCCTGCTGCTTGCAATTGGCCTCCTGTGTGATTTCCTCCTCCTCGACCCGTCGCAGGCGCTCGAACTCTTTCAGCTTGCGGCTGTACTCGTTCTTCTTGGTGACTATGTACTGCAAGATCGCCTCCTTGTCGAACAGGTACCCCTGCTTGGTGATGACAGGGTTGCGGCATGGCTGGAGCGTCAGCGAGCAGCAGTCGAACGACTTCACAGAGTCTTTGCCCAGGCGCTGGGCATTCGTTCCGTAGCCCGACTCGGCGGCGTCGCGTTTCTTTTCATTGTAAGTATAAACGGCTCCGGCCGTGCAGTTGCGAGCATGTCGAGTCATTTTTTTTTGTGTTTTCTCTTTTACTTTGTCACTCTTGAGTAGCGTGGGTTTATTTGGCCGCCCGCCTATGTGAAGGTGGAAATAGCCAAGTCAAAGAATGGTAGATGTTGGAGTATTACTTATAGTTTTACGTCGACTTTGTCAATGAAGTCGATGTTTGGTGCGAGCCGATGTTTTCTTTTTCAAAGAATTTGTAAATACCATTATATTTTCTTAGAGATGGGAAGTTTAGTCTTTTTGGGTTATATTTGGTACAATTAAAAGCGTTATCGATACTATCGCATGTATCACAGATGTTACTTGGAGCTACATGCATCTTGACGAGTGTGTGCCTATCAAATGCGTTACCGCGACTCATCTTTTTTGCGATCGCGGTAGTACGAGCACCGCACAGAATGCGGTTGCGGTGTTTAAACACCGCATAAGAAACGAATACGTTCATGAAGCGACAAGAAAATATGCGGTGCCTAAACGCATGCACAAAAATTGACTCGCTCAAATTTTGACGGCTTAAGTTTTTACAGCTGGTACTCGAAGAGTAAAGGGGTATATTAGATTTTTTGAAAAAATTGATGTGTGTAACACCCAGAAGGAAGCGTTTCGACCCCATAAAATATATATATTCTTGATCAGCATCAATAGCCGAGTCGATATAGCTATGTCTGTCTGTCCGTCCGTCTTCATTAGCGCCTATAGCTCAGAGACTATAAAAGCTAGAGGAACACAATTTTGTATCCAGACTTCTGTCCCATTACACTGTTACAAGTGTATTTCAAAATTTCGCCCCGCCCCCTTCCGACCACTCCAAAGACGAAAATCTGTGGCATGCACAATTTTAAAGATACGAGAAAACTAAAAACGCAGAATCGTAGAGAATGACAATATCTATCAGAGTGTTGAATCTGGATCAGATCGGATAATAAATATAGCCACAATGAAGAAAACCATTACGAAATGCATCGTTCCCTCTCGCCCTCTCTCACACACCGCGGTGGGCGCTATGCCTGATCGAATTTTTTAACGCCTAGTTCTCAGAGACTATAAGAGCTAGATCAACCAAACTTTCTATCCAAGCTCCTGTAATATCAAACCGACACGAGTTTGTTTCAAAATTTGGCCACGCCCCCTTCCGCTCCCACAAAGAACGAAAGCCACAATTTTAAAGATACGGGAAAACCAAAAACACAGAATCATAGAAAATTACCATATCAATCAGATTGCCGAAACTGGATCAGATCGGATCATTAGTATAGCCAGAAGGAACAAACGAAATTCCCGCTCTCTCTCGCACACTGCCGTGTATGTATATGTAGGAAGTAGATAAAGACATGTAGAAAAGGCAGATGTAAAAAACGTATGTAAACAAATATGGAAACATCTAATAAATAAAAATCTCCGAAAGGGTTCGACTTAATTTTTTTTTTCTAAAATTCTATTTTTCTCTTTTGCGAACATGTAATAAATTACATATATCGTAAGCTCACATATGTACATATATACTGACTGAGTACCGGGTATAAAGTAGAGCCGCGGCCGTAGACGTGGCTCACAACGTTCCCTCTCGTTTTTACTGCAATGTTTTGACGCAGAATATATTGCGAGTGCAAGATCAATATTTTACCGTAATATTATATTTCTTTTAATTTATGCGTCCTTACATTATTTCAGGGGTATTTTTTCTACACAAACTTTTTGTGCGGAGCTTGCCGTGCATGTCAAAAAAATATGTATTTAAATGTATCAACACTTCTTCATAATTGGTCTAGCTATTAAACTGTATTCTTGTTTTTGTTTCGTACTTACTGTCCTCTTCAAGAATAGCATCGAAAGAGATAGCATGATATTGCAGCGTGAGCAGAGCTCTCAATACAAAAATTAAAAAAGTATATAAGACAAAGTTATTGTGCGATGGAAAAAAAATAAAGGTATTACCTATATTTATACTACAAAAAGTATATGTACTTCTTGCAGTGTTTTGTGTAAATCGGTATTGTGTTAAGTACGTTACGAACGTTCGAGTTTGTCTTTGCTGTGTTTCGTTAGAGTTTTAGTTATGACCGCCACCTCCCAATTCAAAAAATTTTGTTGTATATTGTTTATTAACATTTTAAGAACATGAGGTGTTAAATTGTGCGAATCTTCAGAAATAAATTAATATTTTCTTTCCTTAAAAAATATGAGTTACGTTCCCATCCAGTGTGGCGAAACCATGTGCGGGTCATCTTTAAGTTCGTTTCCTCGCGGAAATGGTTATTTTTGAAGGAAACCAAATGGCTTACATGAACTGTGTTCAACACTGAACTAGTTTGATTGCAGTGAACACACAGACCCTATCACCAGGCTGATAGTTTACATATTTCAGGCTAGATCTATAATTTGTAAAAGTGGAATGGCTTATAACACTTTTTAGCACAATTTGAAAATATATTCAGCGGGTTTTACCATATATGTATATATACCATATATTTACCAAATTTATTTTGCATCTCTTATGGATTGCTACAAAGCATAAAAAGCCAAAACTAAAATTTTTCATCGTAATATTTCTATATAAATTCAAAAAGCAATACATAAATATTGTATTGCATCAAAGGGAATTTATGCAAAAATTGTATCGTGCTCAAGTTTAATTCTGGCAGCACTGCCTACCACTCTGATGATTGCCACAACAACAACCAGAATGTAGGCAGACGATTTTCCGAAAATGAAACGAAGTTTAAAAGTTTTCCATGAATCAACCACTGCCATTTACTTAGTTTTAAAAAAAAACGCAGTACACAATAAAGCTACATATATGTTGTTTCTTGTCTTGAGTGTTTCGAAATTCGAAATGGTGCGAACCGAACCGCTGAGAACCAGTTCGAGAAACCGATTTCAAAGCGAGCAGCACAGCAGCAACCAGACAGTTATCGACAGCATCAATACGAGCGTGACGGCGGTAGAAGTCTATTTGGTAGCAGTTCCAAGCTACAATGCGATTTTGACCATCCCGAGCAACTCGCCGGTCGCTGGAGCTAGTCTCAGCCAGCCATGGACTACAGCTACTACGACGAGGGATATGACATCGACTATACGGAGTTTGGGGAGGATGCTGGCGACGATATCGACTACGGATTCCATTCTGCTCACAAACAGGATAACTTATACGGTGATGCAGGGCCGGAGGCGAGAAACTTCCTGGTGATGGATCGACTGATGCAGAACATGGAGGCCTGCGTGCAACCTTCGCTGCTGCAAGTAGCGAAGTACGTGACACCCATGCTGGGCTTGTGCCTAGTCGGGCGGCTGCTCTGCCTCCTCTATGCCATGAAGCGCCGCTTTCCTCCAGCCGGAGTGTCGCAACACGATGCGAACAGTATCATCGTGGCTCCCTTGCACCTGATCCATGCCACCACAGGTCTGATCTTGCTGTACGCCACGCTCGGCCAGCGCTTGGGCGAGCGCGTAGGCCTGTTACTGATCCTAAGCGCCCTTGGCTACCTTATGCTGCAGCTAGTGCGTGTTTACAGCGGGAGGAGAGCCGCCACCAGCATAGCCGTGCTAACCGTTGGCAGCCAGTTCCTGTACGAGCTGGCCATATGGAGGCAGCGCAGCGACTGGCCCCAGCTGCGGGGCGTCCAGATGGTGGTCAATATGAAGCTGATCTCGCTGGGCTTTGACCTGGCTAGCGGACAGGTGCCTCGGATGCCGGGACCCCTAGCCTACCTTGGATACATATACAGCCCTGCGACCTGTGCCCTCGGCCCCTGGATTAGCTATGGCCGCTACGTGGAGTGCCTTGTCGCACGAGGCAAGTGGCTAACGACGCTGCGCCAGCTGGTGCTCAATATGCTACTCTGCCTGCTGGCCGTGGCCGTCTCCAACTGCCTGGCCCACGCCCTTGGCGAGATAGCCAGCGGCTCGCACTTCCTCCTCATGTACACGGAGGCGCTGGGCGTTCGGAGCAGCCACTACTTCGTAAGCTTCATGGCCCAGGCTCTGCTGGTCAGCTCGGGGCAGACCCTAGACGGAGAATCCAAGGATTCCAAGAAGCTAGACGAGAGGATACTGGGCCCGCTGGTGACGCGGCCCTGGCAAATCGAGTGGCCCCGCTCGTTAAGCGTCCTTGTGCGTAGCTGGAATATCCCTATGCACGAGTGGCTCAAGCACTACATCTACGGAGGCTTCAAGGAGCACAACCTGGGCCACACCTTCTGGGCTGTCCTCTGCACGTATGTGGTGTCCAGTCTGCTGCACGGTATGGATCTGCGCATCTACATGGTGCTTCTCTTTCTGGCCATCTTCGCCGAGAGCGAGCGGCTGCTCCGCCGCCACCTGGCCAACCTCCTCGATGCTTGTCTGGAGGCCGGGCAGTGCAAGGGCCCCGACAGCTGTCGCTTCTCCCGCTGCCCGCGACGTCGTGGGTGGATAAGCAGCTGGGGCTGGCTGGTGAGGCTCACCAATCTAATCTTCACCCTGGTCGCCATGTTCCACCTCGCCTATCTGGGCATTGTGCTGCTCAACGAGACCCTCAACCTGGACGGCAGTCCCGCCGGCGAGGTGGAATCCTTCGTGTGGCATTGGTCGGAGGCGGGCTACCTCAGCCACTACATCGGCTTTGGCATGTTCCTCCTCTATCTGTTCATCTCCTAGGCGGCGGTACCAGAGTCCCTCCTAAACCCAGCAACGATTAAGGACTGATCTACACATATTTGAATTCTGAATTCGCCATTCGAATCTAACTGTACTTTTGTATGTATATCTGTATATCGTATTCGCATCTTGTAGCTACTGTGTGTGTACTATATATTGTGTGTGAGTACTTAAAATTATAATTAAATCTGTAAAACGGATCCGTGTCGGATAGTCACGCCGCAAATTGGGACTAAAAGCACGTGGCAACCGGAGCTAAAAAGCTTATCGTTTCTATCTGGAAGCGTTGCATGACAGTGTTGATACAACGTATCGCCACCGTATAGGCAAGATGATCATCTCAGCTTATGGACGGTATGCTATGGTTTCTTTTCTGGATACTGGCTCATCGGCTACAAGTGTGGTGTTTATTCAATCAGGTCCTAAGCTGAGGCTGACATAGTGGCGTCCCGACGCCCTCTATTTAAAACCTTTCCCTAATCGAGCTTCGGATTCGAGCCCTCTCTCACCTTCGATTATAAAATTGACCTTTCTCTGACTCTACTCTTTGTTTTTTCCCCTCCGATAACTATTAAAGAGAATTCTACTCCTACCGTTCGCCAGATTTTTCCGGCAGGTACAAAAAACACAGGTTTCCTCACAGCAGCTACAAGCCTCACAGTACATACGGCAGATGCCCATGACTCAGGGCAGGACAGATGATGGGGCTGCAAAAAGAATGAAGTTCCTTTCATGTAGTGCGATAATCCGTGTTTCGTTGGGACGTTTCTTGGGTAGCCAAGAAGGCAGTTGTTTATCAGTTGTTATCATACTCGTATTACTAGCAGGAACAGATGGAACCACAGCTAAAATATAGTAACAGCTCTCTCTAAATGCGAGTCATCTATAAAATGCAAAATTAATAAAGGTTAGTGTTGTATACGCCAAGTATTTGCTATCCACTAACGATTTTTGGATTGAAAATTATTTTGTTGGTTGCATCTAGAGGCTAATCTCACCCCTTTGAGAGGAACACCTCCATAATATAATTATATTCAGTGCATCTATTCATTACAGAATAAACAAACACATTATAAATAAATAAAAAATTTAAAATGGAAAATAATTTTAATTATTTTTATTGATCTTTTGTCTATTTTCTTTGTTGGTTTGTTTTGTTTGTTTGTTTCGATTCTTTTCGTTTGTTTTTTTTTCTCATTGAGACAAATATTTATAACAATATTTTATTTCTACTGATTTTTGTTTTGCTTTTGCTTTCATTTGTTTTCTACTCTGCCTCGCTTTCGGTTTCCGTTTATTTTTGATTTGCTACTATCCTTACTTTTGTCATCTTTCGGGCTGTGATCCTCACCGTTCCATGCGTTTCCTTCTTTTTTTCATTGTTTTATTTGTTTTTCGCCACTTATGATTTACATATTACTATTACTAGCTTAAGAATTATGCAATGACAATAAAAATATTTTTTTACTTTGTTGAATGCAACTTTTCTGTTGTTTCTTCCTCTTCTTTCCACTTCTTTCCTTCTTCTTTGTCCTTTTTGATCCTACCAAAAAAAGTTTCTCCTTGAATTCTCGTTTCGATTTTTTTTCCTTAAGTATTTGCAGAAGTTTTGATTTGGACATCAAAAATAGAGAGATATACATGGGTACCCATACTTAGATGTAGATCCGTATATATATATACATATATATATATGTTTGTTACTATATATATATATACTATATATATTACTATATATATATATATATGTATAATATATATGTATATACATATATATATATACTAGGGAGGGTCAATTTGTATGGAGTAAAAAAAAACGTGGTAAGCGTCCACCAGAATCAGAATCTAGGAAGAATTGTAAGAATCTTTCACCAAGAAACCATGTGTCTAAAATGAATTCTTAGCTCCCGCTGAGAAGGATAGGGATTTCAGATTGAGGTATTTTAAGGAATTTAAGGTATTTCAAAAAAAAGTAGCACATTTTCCAATCATATTGGGCTCAATTCTGATTCATCTTTATACAACAAATTTTATGTATATTTTTGTTGTTGAAATTAACCAATCATTAACCAATTTTTCTCAAGTTGATGAAATGAAATACAAAATACATTAAATACATTTTATACCATTTTCAATCCGGCGCCTGCTCTGTTAATTACCTTTTTGATTACAATACATACATAGTTCAATGATTTCAAAAAATATTATTAATTAAAAGAGCAGGCGCCGGCTTGAAAAACGGTATACAAATATTTTAAAATACCGTAAAATACCTTAATCTGAAATCTTCTTACTTCTCAGCGGGAGCTAGGAATTCATTTTAGACACATGGTTTCTTGGTGAAAGATTCTTAGAATTCTTCCTAGATTCCGAATCTGGTGGACGCTTACAGCGACCAAAAATTGACCCAGGCTAATATATATATACATATCTAGATTCATCATGTATGTGTATAAACTTTATAAAGAGCTTTAATGTACTATACATTGACGAATGCATTGATTTATCCGCTTTACTTTGACATTGTTTCCATTTTCCATTTCTTTCACTACTCGATATTGTACATATAAAAAAGTCCCTATGCTTGTTTTCAGATCTTTTATCCTGAATCCTGCCTGCATGAATATCTATCCCTACAAATTTATATTTTCGATTTCTTTTCATTTTGTATCATTTTCATAACAACAACTGAGTTGATCACAAGAGATAACGAGAGTTTTGCTTTATAGTATGTAAATAATGTATGTATGGTATCCCTCGATCCGAAAATGGGACACCGCTATGCCGTCCACCCGTTCCACCCTCTCCGAGTGCGATCCACAAATACAAATAGTGTACAAATATTCGCTAGCTACGTATATCGTATATATGTATAATTATATATAAATTGGTTTTTTTTCAGAGAAAATCGTTCTAAGTGTCGCCTTGGCTAGGGTGGCTAGTGGGCGAGACGGCGGGAAGCGGTTTAAAAGTATGCAACAAATTTTCAATAATTCATTAACGTTGACTGAGTGACTGTTTGATTGATCGATCTGCTCTGTGCTTTACAGAACTTTTAAACAGATTAAAACTTAATTTTAAAGTTAAATGTCTCACCACTTTCTCTTTTTACACACAAATAGCATTCGTAGTAATACATACATATATAAAAAAGCAGGTGAAAGATGTCTATTTTCAAGGAATTTCTTCGGCGGAGAATAAATTTTGCTAAGAACTATCTCTCTTTTAATTTCTAACTATCTTTTTCTGCCTGTGTTTTGTGTTGGGGTTTTACATCAGCTTACATTATTTCTCTACAAAATTTAAACACTTTTTCTAGTAAAGTTTTCATATTTAGCATTAAGACAAAATATTTCAATTAAAATAAGCTGCCGCCAGAAATGGGATTTTCCATATATTTTCATCGGTAAAATTGAGCGCTTCTTTCTCATGGCTACACGTAAGAGCATGGGTTTTTAGCATTGGAGCAATGCCAATGCTGAAAGAGGCGTATGGGCGGTACTTCGAAATGCCATACATGCTTGTATATATATATATATATATATATATATATATATTCCTGAAAGGTATTTTCTGTTTGATTCGATCAGCTGTTTGTTAATTGGTTAATCTATTTTTTTTAAAGGCAATACCAAAAGCAATATGTTATGTCGCTGGTGTATCTACGCTTAAAGCCTAAAATGCATTAAAAAAACATCGAACAGCTGATCGATCTACACAATCTGAAAACGAATCAACATCGTGCGGAGGACTACTATTAATATAGTATAAACAAAAATTAGATGTAAAGATGTAGAAAAATCAATAGGATTTTCGAGGAAACACCGATGCGTACTCATACGAGTAAATGGCAAAATTCACCGACCACGATGAAAAGGCAATCGCCTGACGGCAGCTTACAGAATATAGAAACAGACATATATATATATAGGATAGGATGTAGAAGCACATGGGACATGGATAGGTAAACTGCAGTTTCATTAAATTAGCAAATAAACTAAGGCGTAAACTAAAGCATTAAAATAATATTAAAATTTAAATTATAAACATAATTACATTGTGTCCTGCTCGTGTCGCTGTCGCCGTTCGTCTGTTTGTTCTGTCAGGCTGTTCGGTTCGGTTCAGTGTACTTGTCCTAATAAGAACATGATCATTGCACTATATAGTATGTATATATGTACGGTTACATATAGCTTTTTACTATACGTATGTAAATCATGATATGCGGCCGACTATTGCCATCGCCATAGCCATTCGGACTTGTCTTCGAACGTCGATTTTGCCGTCGCTGCCATCGCCATCGCCATGACCACAGCCACAGCCAAGGCCACATTCAATCGTTCTTGGTCTGGCAGTACAGCTCCTTCAGCGACTTGAGCTCCTCGATAAGCGCTTTGTTTTGGTTTTCTAGCACCGCCACGCGATTCTCCAGGCACTTGATGTACTCCTTCTTCTTGCGCCGGCACTCCCTTGCCGCCTCCCTGTTCTTCTGTAGTCTGATCTCCCGTTTGCGCGTCTGATCCTCCGCTATCCCGCTGTTGTCTGGAACATGGAACATGCAAATGCAAAAGAGAAAGAAAACGAATTAGTTTTGTCTGAGGGAATGTGTCACATATGGATGGAGGAGAGGATGGCGGAGCCTCGACTCTGGTTATTACTGGTGTTGTAGGGTATCCGATTGGATAAATAGTAGGCCGGGTCCGGGGCCATGTGCAGCAGTGGACTGTTCGCTGAGTTGCCGCCTGCTCCGCCTGCAGCCAGCTGAGAGCCGAGCACCCCATCGGACCCCATTTGCAGCGAGGAGCCTGATCGACCGATCGGATTTTGATTTGGTTCATAGTTGGAATTGTTGTTGGTTGGTTGTTGGAGGGGGATATTGTTGTTGTTGTTGCAGTTGTTGTTTCGGTTGTTGGTTGGAAAATGCACGCAGTTTTTGTTTTGGACATAATTTAATTTAGAGTAGTTTTTGGAGTAGTAGGAGGAGGCAGTCATAAAGAAAACAATAAGAAAAACAACAATAAAAATTATAAGAAAGACATATTTTCCATTGCGTATTTCGTCGCAGATTTTTGGATTGAATTTTGAATCTTTTTGTTGTTGATTATGTCTGAGAGGTAGGTGGGTGGTTGAGTGCGTGTGAGAGCGGGCGATATTGTAGTGTTAGTTAAGAGTGAGATAGAGAAAGGATACAAGGGCGAGAGGATTAGGATTGATTCTAGTTTGGGGGTTAAGAGGTGACGAGGAAGAGTTTCGTATACTAAACAGAAGTTTAAAGCAGTTCCAAGTTCTTCTGGTTACTGTTTAATGTACCTTGAGAAGGCGGGTGAGTCTCACTTTCTGGAAAGGAATGGAAAGGGGGTTTGGGGGGGGGTGCGCAACAACAGCAACCACAACAACAACAACGACAGAGAAGGAAAGAGAGTATGTGTGATGGAGAATGTGTGAGAGCGAGAGCAGCAACATATCCCTTTCTTGTTCTGTTGCTGTCGTGCTCCCCCTTCTTCAGGCTTGTGACTTATGCGATTATGGAATGTGAAGGGACACAATTTTTCAGGAATCCGGGCGATTGGTTCGTTACTCTCCTTCCTCTCTTCTCATTAATATTTCCATTCTTTATTAAGTAAAAACATCAACATCCAACAACAACAACTAAATGAAAATGAAGACACGGGGGAGAAAGAGATAGCGCGACACAAGACTAACGGGGCCTAACGTGTTCACTGTTGTAAGGCTGCTTCTTCTAAAGGTATATGGGGTTTGGTCAGCGAGTGCGAATTAATGGGGAAATGAGTAAAAAGCTGAGAGAAGTCTGTCTACATATGTACAGTCATACTTTTCTATAACGAATCGCAAGGGGACAAAAAACAATTCGGTATAGGGAAAATTCGTTACATAGAATTCGTAAAATTAAATTGTTTTTAAGTTTATTTCACTTTAAAATAATTAGTATTTTTGTGTGGGAAGCTCACATTTATAGTTCGGGACTTTCCCACATACATTTTTACCTTTGTTGTGGAAGGAAACCATAATAAAAAATTTGAAAAAAAAAAAATGCATTATAGCGAGATCGAAAACGTATGAGAACTCGAGTTACGGGCGTGGGAAAAATTCGTAATAGAGAAATATTCGCCATAAGAAAAACCAAAATTCGTCATAAGGAGATCAAAACGTACTGAAAATTGAACGAAAATGCAGTGTCCCAGAAATAAATTCGTTATATAGAAAACTTCGTTATAGGGAAGTTCGTTATAAAAAAGTTAGACTGTATATACAAATTAATAATCAATATTTTATACATATGTATGTACATATGTATCCCTGCAGTACTAGTTCGGAGATTTTGGCTAACAGACTACCAGTACTTCCCGGACAAACCCTATCCAATGCTTTTCATAATATCCATTTTTAATCGCAATAACCTAGGACATGGGAACCAAAGACACATCTTTTACCGCGAACTAGTGATACATACCCATCGAATGGGTAGCTAATAGGTTGTAGAGTATACTGAGTCAAATTATTTTCTATTCGTTGAGTGGTTCGGCGTAAGCTTACCATAGGGTTACTTTGGGAAGTACCCATGTACGAACCAGCGAAGTAGATAATTCGGGCATGGTCAATCGTCCGCGCCAGTATTACAGGGATGTATGTATGTAAATAGATATATATATGTATGGATATGGAATAGGGTTCTATCGGATCGATTAATGATCTATATAGCGCGATGAGTGCAGTGCATGTGGTGCGATGGCAAAAGATCGAAAATTGGGCAGGCGGTTGGTTACATGTGTTCAAGGACAGAGGGATAGACAACAGAGCGATAGAGATGGAAGTGTGTGTGTGAGCGAGCGATAGCGTGGCATGTCGTGTCGCCCCAAGGATTTACCGCTTATATCAGGTCCACTGATCTCGGTGAATATTTTATTGTACGATGGCCTCCGTGTCAGCTCGCTCCGATGGTGCTGCGAGTCGTCGTCTGACAAACTCTCGTCGCTATCCTCCTGGTGCTGGCTGTTCGGCTCGGGTTTGATCTTACATGGAAAAGTTGGAGGGATCTGTGATATGGATTTAAATATAAAGATTAGAGAGGCTGCTGGCCCCCGTTCAAGGTTCTGCAGCTACGCACTTTGTTACGCACTTGCACTGCATTGCTTGCGGTCGTGTGGATCACCGTGGAGTTGGGCGGCTTGGTCACATACACTACCCCCACTCCCTTGTGCATCGCTGTGGCGGTAGCGGCGGCCAGCGCCTGATGCTGCTGCGTGCCAGCAGCTGTCTGTATGACACCCGATGGATTCGCCTGTATCACGGATTGTACCTGCAAGGCGCGGGGCAAAGAGAAAGAAACCATTAGAGTGCCTCTGGGATGGGATTCAATCTGTGAGAAACGACTCACCTGCAGGCTGTGCTGCGCCAGCGCCTGGATCGGGTATTGTATATTGCAGTTGGCCGTCGTGGTCAGCACGGTGGCCGTTCCAGCGGAATTATTTGTGTTTCCCGCTGACGCCGCTGTTACACTCTGTGGGTTCTGAGACACCTGCTGCTGCGCGGCGCTCGTTGCGGCAGCTACTGCGGCCGCTGCCTGCGCCGCGGCCGTGATGACGTCCAGGCTGCCGCTGGATGCCGAATTTCCGTTCTCCTCGACGACGATGCTGTTGTCCATTTTAGCGATTTTCAGCAGCACCGTTACGCTCTCCGACAAGTGCTTCAGTTTGGCTTCCGTTTCCGTTTCAATTTGGCCAGCTTGAAGTCGTTTTATGAGGAACGGCGACTGCAAGGGGCGGGAGCAAGACAAGATACCTTGTTACAATATTGTTAATATCATTCACATATGTATGTGCAACTGCAGCAACAACTAAACAAGCAACTAACTATTTAACTACTGACTGAAGAACTAACTGATGGACTGACGGACGGACTGCCCCTCGCTGATGCTGCTCTTCAACTGCTATTGGCGTTTGTTTTGTTTGTCCACCCAAGACGATGATGATGCTGATTATAATGATAATTACAGTCTGCCACAGAGACAGAGCAACAGCAACAACAACACCAACAGCAACTGCTGTGTATTTTTATGAAATGACGTCATGACAACGTAGTGAGAAGGAGAAAAAAAAATCAACTTACTTTCTGATGACATCACTAAAAGAGCTTGTTGTTGCTGCTCTCCCTCTCTTTGGGGTGCTCTGTGTATACGTTTTATGAGTGTGTGTGTGTGTGTGTGTGCGCGCATTGCACGCTGTGCTGGCAACTTGTTGAAAAAATGTTCACTATTCCGCACGTCACGTCACAGAAAATGGATTTGCTCACAGCCTACATCAGCCAGCAGCCTTTCGTAATGCATTTTTTAAATAATGCTCAATAGAATACGAAGCACTAATACTATGTACAGCTAAAGGGTGCAGAGGGGGAGAGGAGAGGGGTGGCAGCTCGACAAGTTGGCAGCACACACTAGGCCTGTTGTTATCGTTGCTGCTGCTCTGCCTTCTTTGCTGCTTACGTTCTTTTTTCTTCCCACCGAGAGTACTCTCTGACACTCACGTTGATCTGGCGGCGGCAGCGCCACTCGATGGCCACTTCATTGAATTTGCCTTTAGGTTGCTCGGACACACGTTCTTGGCTCAAACACTGCGATTGTTAACAACAATTTATTGATAAACTCGGTTTTTGCGCAAAAATATTTCCAGTATTGCTTGCTCGCTCTCACTCGCGCTGCTTGTTCACTGCCAGAACTACCAGAGGGATCTGACGAAAAATTGCCTAATGCGTTTCGCGCAAAGCACTAGCGCGTTGCGGCTATACTGTTATCGAAACAACAGTAATGAACAGCACGGCGCAACAGTGACTGTAACTGCTACATGGGGTACACGCAATACAAGTCGCTGTTTCGGTTCACTGCACTAGTCAAACAAGGAAGTTAGAGGCTTGAAATTAGGTACAGTTGATCGTAATGATATATGAACTCAGAGCCGACCCCTACCGTGCTCGAATTAAATATATGTCTTCAGTTTCTTAAATATTAAGTTCGAAACGGTGACAGCATTTCTATGCTATCAATCAGAATATTGAGCATCGTTTTATAGAAAAAAATGTAACCTATGAGAAAACCCAAACATGCCTGAATATGAACAAATTGATGAAAGGGGTTCTATTTTCCATGATTTAGTGGTCAGTTTATTAGTAAATTTATTAAAACAAATTTACTTGAGTGTCACAGAAATATTGAAGCAAGTAATTTGGCGCCAATTTCTTTCTCAGCTCCCAAAGCTCGCAAAAAGTTTCAGTGAAGCTTGTAAAACGTCTTATTTTTTTATCTTCAATATGCACGATGAATAATTTATGCCAAATAAAGACTTCTGGTCCATAGTGAATTGCAACGAAGATTTTGCTCATCTCTGGCGATGCCAGATGACTTTTTGTTAGTCTTTAGTAATTAATCCAAGTGATTATGCCCGTGGTTTGCTTAATTACAGATGTAGATGCAGAAACAACCAGCAACAGCAAAAATCCTATGAGTATTTTATGACGTCACATGTACAATATATTTGGCGGAAATATTTAAAATGAATTCGCCAATGCCTGTAACCAATGTGTGACGGCTGTCCACATTGGTAACACAAAAAAAAAAAAAAGCGGCCTGTAACAGCTTCAGCTAAATGGCTAATTAGTGCATTTATCAAACTGAACGTTGGCAACTCCTTGTCGCAATTACAACTGGCTGTTCTTAATGCTAGACGACTCGACGGAATCTGAGTTACAAATGGATATCCATTTTATTAGTGATATAATAATTGCCATTAATTACGTCGCAGCTAGAACTCTTGATGGGGGAGGGACACTTGTGTGGTACACTGCCCCTCTCTGTGGCTCAAACACACTCCGCGCTGTCTGCCCCTGCGACTGACTCATGGTTGATGGTTAGACCTGTCTTACAACGGGTGACATGTGTAATGGGGTTTGCCCCTAGCACAGTTAAACAGTTGAACTGCACTCTGCCTGCATGTGTGTGTATATATGCACATATTTAATCTTTTTACTCCTGATACACATATGTACATACAAACGTGCATTTTGCGGAAGTTGCCTCCGCGTAAGGGGATTCGAGCGTCGGTGCACTCACTACTTCAGCTCGTACGCAATTGCAGGACGGCGGCAGAGTAGCGGTAACTGCATTTCCATCAATTTCAATCACTTTTGCATTTTGTTTTTGGCTTCGGATTTTAGCTTCGCTCCCTCTCGACCTCTTATTCTGCCACTCTATTTCTGACGCTGCTACGCAATATTGACGTCAGCATTATTTATTTTTAGTCGGCTTTCATTGCGTTTTTCGGATTTGCATTCCCGCTCCTCAGCACACACGCTGCCCGCACTCTTACTCTTTGCTTTCCCTCTCTGTATTTCAGCTTATTTGTGTGAATTAATTCAAACTAAATGAATGTGCAATAACAAAAAAAATAGTCACAACAGTTATTACAGCTCATGGACAAAGGCTTTCCTTTTCAAAGAAGAACAAGGACCGCAAGTGCAAAAAAAAGAGAGTATGCACCCGTGGGTGCGTGAGTCTGAGAGCGAGACAAAGTCATTGCCGACAGTTGCTGTTAGACACTGGCTATAAGTGTGGTGTGAGTAGGAAATGGGCTAGGTACCAAAAACCGAAGCCTTATCCAGGGATTATCAAAGCGCCGCAACAGTTGTGATAATACAGTTGGCGCTTACCTGAACCTATCCTATACCTTACTACCTGTATTTTACCTACCCTACCATACACACACACACACACCACCACCACCACCCCCCCCCCCCCCCCCCCCCCCCCCCAACAAAACCACCACCCTCACGCGGACAGTTCTGACTTTTGAGCGTAATCAGTGGGGGTGGGGGCCACCGTTATCAGCTATTCAGAATGTGGTTGTTTGTTGGTTAATTATGCATGGGCCTGGAACCCGTTGAGGGACAGATTAGGCCTTGGCATTTGGTGCTGGAGAGGGGAGGGCGGTACCGTGCAAGAAGCGTACAACATGTTTCCTTGATCGATTCCGTAACTCCCCATTTTCCTGGACGCAATCGCGCACTACCAAGGTAATAACGATTCCAACGAGCTACTCGTTATCTGCGTCACATACTTTTCCCATATCTGGGATAACCAGTTGATATGCGTAGTGCGGAGTATTCCGCTTAAGTACTAATCTGAATCTCTGCCCGTAAGCAGTTAGATATAGTTAGAGGAGATGATGTCGCCCAAAGGCTCTGCAACTCCAATGGTGCAGTGCCAAGGTAATAACTGTTCTAACGGGGGGTTGTCTTATCTGGTCATATCATATTGATGCCCACCTCCCCCACATACGGTATTTATAGTCGTAGAGTAGATACCGCCCAAGGGCTCTTCTGAATAACTTGACGCTACCAATGATCATCGGGGTTCATTGAGGATCGTATGCTTCATACATACATACATATGTATGTACGCACATGCACATACATACATATGAATATGCACATATGTATGGGAGCGCGATGTCAGGTCTCTTTACATACATATGTATGTATGTACCTCTCCCCCCTCTCCGACGCGAACATATTTCTGGTTATCGCTTACCCGCTCTTTTGATGTTTATTGTTGCTTTTGCTGACTAATAACAATGAAATCTTTGCATAACGGCCAACAAAACACATTCATATGCATGTACATATAAAAAGTTTGTGTGCGTGTGGGGGTGTGCGTGTTTTCCCTCTGTCTCGTTTACACTAATGCAGAAGGCAGGGCTGCATTTAAGTGCAAATGGGGAATCGAAGCAGATAGAGAGCGTAGCACAGAAGCATAGTAATCTTTGTTGTTATTGTCTCTTTTCCTGTTGCTTTTTCGCTTCCTTTTCGTTTCGTTTTCTTTTTGCATTTTCGCGATTACGTCAAGTTTTTTTTTGTTATTTTTTCAGATTTTGTATTTGATTACAATACAATTATACACACTCTCAGGCACACACACACACATGTTCATACATTTAGGGAGCAATAAAGAGCAAGAGCGAGATAGAGAATGAACAGCGGCAAAGCTATAATTATTTACTTGCTTAATTTTGTACACAAATAAAATATTTTGAAAAGGCTAAAAGCGCAAAAATTACACACAGAAACACATGGTGGCACTGACACACACACTGAAACCAAACAAAATAAAAAAAACCTGATTTTTCTGTTGTTGTTTTACTGTTAGAATTCCACTTTTTTGGCGCTCAAATTTGTTTTTAGATCTGCTTCTTCTGCTTGCCACCTCTCTATCACTCTCTCTCTCTCTTTAGATTAGAACTCGTCACCTTTTCAGCGTTGTTGTTGCTACCGGCGTCGACAGTGACGCGACGACTATTTAAACTGAGTTTTTGTTGTTTTGATGTCCGATAGTTTTGTACGTTTTTTTGTCAGAGGGGAAGACTGTATGCTGCTGCTCGCTGCTGCTGCCGCCTCGCTTCGTTTTGCTGAAAAGCAATACTGACGGGATGCCAATGACTGTGTGCCCCATGCCCGTGTGCCCGGTGCCCGTGCGGAGACGAAGGCAGAGACGCCAACGTCGACACACCGCATACACGTCACCAGCAGCAGCAGAGGGAGTAGCTTTGCAGAGCCAATGTATATTATATAGACGGGGAGGCAGCCATAGAAACTGCTTCAGAATTTGGAAAGCAAGCATCTATACGTTACAAAAGGAAAGCGAGGGGAGAGAGAGCTACACACAAACTGAGTTTCCCGAAGAGGAGGACGCTATTACCTTCTATTTAATTTACCTTGGCCAGAGCCACAGCTGAGCGAGCATATGATTGGAATTGTTTTTCTCTCTATGGCTCGTTCTCTCTCTCTCACATTAAGTTCTTGGCGAATTGTTTCGTAATTTTGTTATGTGCTGCAGCAACGTTATCGCCGCCACGTCAAAGTCAGCGTCGACGTCGTCGTTCTTCTTACTCACCTTTTTCCCACATCACACAACTCGCGCACGCACACACACGAGGTGTAAAAATATATTTTTAAATATCTAAGCGTCTTGTGTAGGTGAGAGCGGGATAGCTATCATCGTTCGGATACGTAGGCGCGCTGCTGCTTTCTGTTGTTGCTGGTATTCCGTTATCGCTTTAGCGGTTATGGCGTATGAGAGCGCGAGCGGCTTGCTTTCGGACTCACTTGCGCATACTCAGTTCAGGGCCGGGCCTAACCTGTGCGCCCCCCTCTAGCCCGTTATGTGGCGCTACATTTTTTACGGTGCTTTTGCGACTCTTAGGGGGTGCTGTATAGAGGGGTATGATGTACAAATGTACGTATATATATACATACATATATATCGGATATATGTACATATCAAAATAAAATTTACTAAATTCCAATTTCAAAATTTCTAGCAGTATTATTAGCATCATTTGGCAGATACAGTATATTAAACAAAATTGTAGCATTGCATGTACATATCCTGCCCTAGGACCGATCTATCTGAAAGGGTATCATTCACACATTTATTTATGATTGTACAAACATACATACATATGTATATGTATATGTTAT
This sequence comes from Drosophila helvetica, assembly GCA_963969585.1. Taxonomy (NCBI): domain Eukaryota; kingdom Metazoa; phylum Arthropoda; class Insecta; order Diptera; family Drosophilidae; genus Drosophila; species Drosophila helvetica. The sequence continues at coordinate 332,271 of OZ018401.1, read as the reverse complement.
ATCACTTGCAGTCGGAGGTAAACCATATAGCGTCTTTTTTATGCTTGCCTCCACTCCTGGCCCCCCCGGGGTGGGAAATACGGTTTCACGTGGCACTTGGTATGCGTTATGCATACCTTTCCCCAATTCTCTTTTACTCCCTCCACCTAACCCGCTCTCACAAAAGTTTCCTTGGCAGGAGGGGGTGCGCACGGCGTATGCGTGATGAACTACTACTGAGCATCAGCATACGCCGTGTGGCTAAATCTGGCCTGCTTTAGTCTGTTCCTGACAGATGGAATACACTCAAAAGAGTAGCTCCCCTCCATTTACATCACGGCGGTTAATGTACTTGGAAATTTTGATCTGCTTGTGGCATTTATTTAATGGAAAAGATGCGCCCAAGCTCGCACGTTGCCGAAAAATGGACACGCCTCCCTGCCATCTTCCTTCATTGACGTCTTTCTCCATCTTCAGTGAGGCGGAAAGCAACGCTGTTAACCCTTCTATTATCCGTACATCTTTCTGAGGCAAAATTGTTAATAAGAGAGTAGGAACTCCTTGCAATCTGTAATTTTTATGGGGAAATGATCGAAAACAGCTGCGTTCACAGAAGCTGTGAATTTGTCAAATTTGTATGACAACGACTGTTTTGATTCTGTTGAGCTTCTTTAGATTGAACAACTTCTCCGCATCCAACATATGTACACCACTAACCAGTCAGTCAGTGGAATTCCCTGTAAATGTCATACCAAAAGCAAAAACACATACGCTCAAAATTCCAGGGATTCCTGGAGAAAAACAAGTTGTTTTTCCAGTTGTTACACTTTAACCACTTGAAGCTGACCGCTTAAGGGTTAAATGTTGGAAAAGCCGCGCAAGCGGCGGACGCTGCTTTTCGAGCCGTACTCGTAGCGTGGGTATCCATGACGCAGGAAACAGGCAGGGCAACAGGCAAGAAGCAAACAAACGGAGCCAAAGAGTGGGTAAAGTGAGGAATAAATGGTACGAATGAAAACAAAGACAACAAAAAAAACGCATGGTCACCCGACAGAGAAGGGAGAAGGTACAGGCCTTGCGGCATATCAGGAAGCAGAAGGTGTTTTTGCAAGTATGGTTATTTTATTTTATTTTAAATAAGAAGTACGGAAGTTCTAGAGGGCACCAGAACAGTAATGCACCTTACCTTCCCATGAAAATAGCTTGTTAGCACGGAGCCGCTCCCCGCTATGTACATATGTGTGTCTTCATGAGAGCACTCTTCACTGAGCCAAATCACGGCATAAACCTATCCATACCATATACCATATCCCAAAGTGCGCCCTGTTCCCACACCGCGGCCCCAGACCCTTCCTTAGGTAAACACGTCTCATGGCTCACTCCCACACTTTTCCAAGACAACATGCATGCACACGCCGATGGGCCGCGAAAAAGAGCCATAACGATAGCAAAGATACTCTACTAATCGATCCTTGCACGGATTTGACATTCGATTTTATCAGAATAACTACAGTGCCCTGATGCTTGTGATTTCTAGGGAAGCATAGCATATACATATGTACATACATATGTATGTACGTAATGTATATACGTACATATGTAAGTAAACGTTTTGGCAATTTATTTAAAAAAAAATTGGAGAAGTTATCGAGGAGTTGCCTTCTGTATCTCTATCTACTCAAAAATAACTAAAAACGGATGAGCATTTGGCCAAAAGAAAAGCTTCTACCCAACCCCCCCGGGAAGTGTATCGAAATTGAGTTGACGCCTGGCTGCCATCCACATGCCTGGCAAGGGAGGCAGGGTGTGTACACACATGGTGGTAGAGGGATATGTCGGGCTAGTGCCTGGTGTCATGTTTACTCGGCGTTGCCACGCGACAACTTGTTGCACGTCTCTCCGTCTTTATCTTCATCTTTATCTCCATCCAAGACGCCAAGATGCCAAGACACGCGAGTAAGTCAGGCGGGGAGCGTAGAGGATTCCAGCCCAATCTCTTAATGATTTTAATTAACAAAGTTTACCCCGCAGACCCCTCTGCGACCCAGAGCATCCAGAGTAGTCCTTCTCCTCTCGAGTGGAATTCGAACTCATTACATTCGAACGAACTTGACCACCTTTTGGCTGCTCTTCCGCAACAGGACCTTCCCTAGGGGCTGCCCGAAGCCTTCGAACTGCTGATAGACATGCAAGCCACGCACCACCGTGGCATGCACCACGCCTCGCAGCTTGCGGCCCGCATAGGGAGTGGCCTTGGTGGCGGTGTAGAGCTCCTCCGGGCCGACGGTGAATTCCTCCTCGGGGCTCCAGATACAGAAGTCGCCGTCGTAGCCCTCGGCGATGCGACCCTTGAACCTGTCCAAGCCGCACAGCTCCGCCGGCTGCCAGCACATCAGGCGGTGGAGATCCGCAAGGGACAGGCGCAGGTCATCACGGGCTCCGCCCGTCCACACAACAGGCAGCGATAGCTGCAGTGAGTTGATGCCCGGCCAGGCCTTGAGGAAGTTGCCCCTGCCCCGACCGCCCGTGAGGCAGCGAATGCCGGGCGTGGCTGGGGAGTGGTCGCTGGTGATCATCCGGATGACCCCGCCCGGCCGCACCGCCCGCCACAGCCGCTCCTGGTTGGACCGCTCCCGGATCGGCGGCCACGTCTTGAACTCCGTTCCGCACTCGGGAACCTCCTCCGCACTGAGGGCCAGGTAGTGGGGGCAGGTCTCCAACGTCAGCTGGCCGCCCGCTCGCTGACAGGCCTCTGCTGGGACTAGGGCTTCGGCGCTGCTCACGTTTAGAGCGTGCAGGCGGCGGCGGGGATAGCGCTGGGCCAGGAGGCTGAGCAGCTGCATCGCGGACACCTCCATGCTGGGCGGACGGGTGACCAAGAAACTGGCGTACTCCTTGGGGGCCTCGTCGTCAGCTGGAATGTCTACGGCGAGCGGCAGCTCGGCATGGACCTGGGGAGAATGTAAAAATTAATCTGAAGGAGGCACTGGATCCACTACTCACGGCAATAACTCCCTCATCCTCGTTCTCCGCGTCGAGCCGTTGCAGAGCCTCCTCCAATAGCGCCTCGTCTACGGAAGGGAACTCTTCGCCGACGGGGGGCGCCGAGCCGCAGAGGGTGCACTGTAGCCCCATAGCGCCGGCGGCGAGCAACGGTGCCAGTTGGTCCCCGTTGCCCGGTACGATGGCGCCCCAGAAGCCCACGTCTACGTAGATCTTCCCACGGGCCGTAGACGTCTTAGCCTTAAGGCTTGCCACACTGACGGTTGGAGGCGATGCGTTAGCAGGACGATCGATGATGGTGGTGAAGCCCCCGGCGGCAGCGGCCTTGGTGGCCGTCACAAAGCCCTCCCAGTCCTTTCGGCCCGGCTCATTGATGTGGACATTAGCGTCGATGAGCCCGGGCATGAGGACCAGATCGCCAAAGTCATAGACGGCCTCGGACTCGATGTTGTACAGGTAGGTGTTGACCTCTTGCGGAGATCTTAGAACTATAGAGTAAACTGATAGGGTTAAAGAGAGAGAGAGAGAGTGAGTAAGTGAGACAGACACTTACCTAGGCGGATGATGCCTTGTGTGTCGACGACAATGCCGCCGTGGAGGGGCGCCTCGTGACTGCCGTCGCCCAGAAATATTCGTCGGCTGAGGAACAACAAATCCATTGTAAAATCGGAACCACACTGATGGAGCGATTTGCTCATGGACGCTTCTTCACTCTTTGTTCTATTTTGGTTATGCGATCGGAGAAAGTGCGGAGAAAGCTCTCTCTGAAAATGCTTTTGCTGAAGCTTCTATAATCTGTTCTACTATATTTTTACCCGAAACCCAGAAGGAAGCGTTTCCTTTTACGGATAGCGATACCAAACGACATATAAAATATATTGCATAAATAACATAAATTGTAAGCTCTCATACATATGTACATATATACTGACTGAGTACCGAGTATAAAGTAGTTCTCAATCGTTTTTATTTCTACTTTTCTTTGACTTCCACTTCGCACTGACAAAAACTTTTCTCGATCCACTTTTCTCGATCAAGAGAGCTCTCAAAATCTCCCGTTCCTGGTGCTGTCACTCTTTCGGGTGGTATCTGCATTTTCATAGAAACTTTCCCAGCTTTCGCTCACCTCAAGCATCCACTCGGTCTACTACCCCCGCCACCCTGTACCCCTTCACAAGCTCATCTAAAAAAATATAGAGAAGAAAAACAAAGAGCGGAAACTTTTGTTGACCTAAAGCGCAAAATGCCAAAATCTGCTAATGAAAAACCCTTCATCTCTATCTACCCACCTACGCCCCTCTCACCCATGTGTGTGTTTGCATGTGTGTGTGTGAATGTGTGTGTGCGGGCGTGGGGTGTGGTCAACATTATTAAAGTGCGCTGCCAACTCTTATTTACTTTGGCTAGATTTTTCGTGTTTACTTAATTTGCGAGAAATATTCTAATTGGTGGCGCCGCCCAGCGGGAGCTTTCCCCAGCAATAACGGCACTTTTACTCGCACGAAGAAAAGTGACAGTGTGTGCTGTGTTGGTTGTGGGAAGGTAGAGCTGCTAAGGCGCATGTAGGTTGGGTAGGGCCGTCGGGCATACGCGCTCTACGAAACACGCCTGGCCTTACCATTCGATTCGATATAGCTTGCTATAAAGCCAAGACAAAAGGCACAAGTGAAAGCGAAAATGAAAACGAACTCCCTCACCGCCCCCGCAAGCTCCACTCTTCATCCAGATTGAGGCCGATGTGGTCCTCGTGAGCCGTCGGCTCTGCTGCTGCTGCTTGCTGGCTGCTGCTGCTGCCATGGTAGCCATCGTACGTCATTCGGGTCTGTCATTCTCGTGTTCATCGTCCTTGCTGCTGGCCACAATAACGGCACTGGCGCTCCTGTGCTGCTGCTCCGACGCATCCATCCACCACTGCTCTGAACAGTACCGCGACAACCAGTTGGACTCTGCTCCCGAACCCGGAGACGCCGTACCGACGAACCAAAAAAACCTGAAAACTCCACGAAAATAATTGAGAATCGCCCAATAAAATCGAAAACCGAAAATCAGGAGACAATCAACATAAAATACATACATACATACGTAAAAGACATACAACCGAGTTTCCAACTTTCTAGGTAAATCGAATTTACTCTTACTTGCAAAAAAGTGTTGTTTAAGAAGAGTCGAGACCAATATATTGACTCGAAATAATATGGGCTCAACCATTTCATATTTTTTTTCTGTTCCAACACCTAAAAAGTGAGCGCAAAAATGCTGTGAAAAAACTGCTGCCTTTTTCTCCTGTGGTGTCAAATATTGAAATCGTGTAAAGTCAAGTCATGTCCTGAATGTACTCTTACTTTTTTTTACATTTTTTGTTGAGGATTTTTATCAGCGAATAAATTACGGGTAAAAAGCGAAGTGACAAGAAAATAAATTCCATGAAGAATCATAAACTTGATTTGCACCGCTCCAGCCCACTCTGCTCGTATTGTTGCTGTTGCCTATTTTTTGTACGACATTATGGTGTTACGGGTGCCACGGGTCGTACGTTGGGGGTAGACGAGAAATGTGTACAGATTCCTCCGCTTAAGTTTAATTGAAAAAAGTATATGAATATGTATGTATAAATTCATGACGGAGACGTAGATGTAGAATTATTTGCCCTCGCTGGGATTTCTGATTGAGTTTATTGTTCCAGAAATGGGGGCGATTATTGAGTTTAAATTGGAATTAATATGTACGCCACGCCACGGCACATTCGCATTCCCTGTTTCTTTGTGTAATATCGCTATAACTTACTGTTCTTTGAACCTCCCACAGAACTGTCATTTAAATCTATTTGTTCTTTGCAATCATATCCATTCTCAATTGATTGCGGGGGAGGATGTTTAATATTTTGTATTTATCGAAGGCCCTCGGGGGCGTAATGGTATATGGTACTCGGACGCACAAAGGGACTCTGTTTGGGTTGGATTTCGCATTTCATGTTTGGTTTGACTTTGACAAATTAATAACCAATCCGTGCGTTTGTCCGCCGTTTGTTTACCGTTGCAATGCGCCATCGAATATCGAACTTATGGAAACTTAATTTATACATTTGTCGAGCACTTTTGCCAAATGCATTGCCTACATTTAGCGGAAGTCTGCACACAGACCATAGACTTAATAGTGTAGAGACTGTACATTTCAGCAGTTTCCAGTTTTCCCATCTGCCTACCGCTATCTGCCATCCGCCTTCCGGCATCACAATTCCGGCCTGAATTCCTCTTTTGCCCAAAGGCTCCGGGAACACGCTCAGCGTTGCAGAGCTGCATTGAAGCATTCCCGTCGCTCGTTCGATTCCCAAGAAATAATTGCCCGTTAAACATTCTTTCTTTCTCTCCCTCTTTCCCCCCGCAGGCGAGGAGCATAGCAAAGCAAAAAGTAAATATTTAAAAGTAATAAAATATAGCACAAATCCAGGAAGAGCAGAAAGAACATAAGAAGGAAGAGAAGAGGAAGCAGAAGTGTCAAGTAAGCTAAAATTTAATCTTAAATTACGATACATTTCCACACACTCCATCGATATCTTCATTTCTCTCTCTCAGCGAGGGAGCAACAGTTTGAACGAACATCCGCTGCCAGTCCCGCCGCGTCATCCCGCTCTAGCTCCGACGGGAGTCCCGTTATTCATTCCATTATTACGAGTAGGTTTATTGCCTCACCCTTCCTTTTCCACCTGCAATCAAATAAATAATGAAAAAAAAGCGGCGGACAGCGCGCGAAAGGAAGAAGGAAATTATTGTAATTACTATTTTCCATTAGCAGCGAAATTTCGGTCCCGCTCTAGCCACCGCAGAGCAGGCGAAAAAGAGCTAAGACAGAACGGAAAAAGGGAAGAAGGGGAGAGAGAAAAACTGACGAGCGCAAACACCGTTATTGGCAGTGGGTAAGAGGGGGGTAAAAAAAGCAGAATACCAAAATGAAAATGAAAGTGGCGCAAAGTTGTGAAATACGTGCGTTTATTTGCGTAAAAACTTGCAGTGCCCTTCCCCACCAGACCCTGGACATCAAGCCCTCACCGCTTGTCATAAAAGGCGGGACGCGCATTGGGGATTTAGTTGCGAAAGATGATGGAGCAGGAGTGATAGAAAGAGAAGGGAGGAGCGGCATGGGATCCTTATGTGTTCCTTAAATTTTGGTTCCTAGAAAAAGTTTTAATCCAGCTTTCGCAGCTCTCTTGCGTTGTAGCTTTCTTCCTTTGACATAACGAGTGGAAACGTTGGAAGCGAAAAGGCGAAAAGGGCCACAGCACTACATTTACATACTTATATGTATGTACATATACCCAATACTCATTCATGCGTTGCAATTTCGCTAACCAGTTGGTTAGTTGGTTATGGCTCTTTATGGTCGGTTCATGAATGCGATTTATATTGTCGCTACATCAGCCTTCCAAGGAACAGAGTGTCGTCTCGTCGACCTTGCTTTAGCCGCCGACCACTACGGAGTTTTCTCGAGTCTTTCTCTTCACTTTTTTGTTGCTCTCTTTTTTTGGGCTTTCTTTGTTTTATGTTTATTTTTATATGACCGTTTGCCTTTGTTGCCCTCGTCCTTCTCACCCTCTTGCACTACCAGATCCTCCCTCCGCCGCCACCGTCCTCTTTTAATGGAACTTCTTTAAGTCCAAGGCTTTAATTGTATTGATTAAATGCTTAATTGTGCTACCAGGGCTGCCAGGGTTGCCAGGCAATGCCAATCCCAACCTAAAGCCAAGTCCCAGACGCGGCTCAGCGCCCAGATGCAGGCACTGGAACACAAAACGGGGGGGAACCAAACAAGTGGAAGAACGGAGAAAAAAAGCGCATTTAATTGTTATTAACAAGCGCACATTAATTATAATGAATTTAACTGGACAGGGAGGGACGGCGACGGACAGGGACTCGCCCGCTCTCCGCTTGGGCACTGGGGGAAAATCCTTCCGTCTAAGATCCGGAAGCAAGGGCAGTGTACTCGAGATTAATTGTCCCTCATGAAACATCGAAAACACTCATCGAAAGAGAACAAAGAAAACAACACATATTCACACCTACTAAACATATTGTAATATCTATCTATTTAAACACTCTTGAATGAGGTGTTCTGTTCCCAATCCCATTTAAGGATATATTTTCGAAAAAAAGGATGCAGCATGTTTTCCACGCAGTGTACATCTGTCTCTACATTCACTATAATTAGTTAGCTCGGACGCTCAGCTCAGCTGCTTAATTAAAAGTAATAGAGGTACCCGTCTCAGCCGCGCTCTCACTCTCAGACCCAGTCTCAGTGCTATGCCCTTCTATTCAAATTCCATTCCACTCCATTGCCATAGCCAATCCGAAGTCGGAGTGCCGAGTCCGGACAGAACAGTTTAAACGTGAAAAAATAAATGTGGAAGACCAACAAGGACGAGAACGACAACGGCAACCGCAACGGCGACGGCAGTGACAATGCCAATCCAGAAACAATGCCAAGGCGACACCGACAGCAAGTAGTGCCAACAATGCCACAGACCAACAATACTCTCGTAGTGTTCCACCAACATCCACAACAACAACTAAAGCAAGCAACTAAACAGATGCGTTTTCGCCGCACCCACACCCGCACCCGTTCACTCCCCCATCCCGAAGCCGTAGCTGGGGCCAAGATTTGCCGACAGATAGAAATTTATGGACTGCCACAGCTTGGGAAGCTCTTCTCATCCTGTCATTATTCCTGCCCTTTCATTCTTGCCCTATGATGCGATCCGGAGTAAGGTATCACTGTCTGTCGGCCAGTCTTTCTGTGGTCTGGCCACTTGGACAAGGTGTCTGCCAGAAGATGGTCAGATGGTCTGCCTCCCCCTTCGTCTCCATTTCCATTTCTATCTCGTGCCTACTGTCTCTGTCTGGCGCTGAGCTACTTAGTCAACGTCTTTTGGCTTTAACGTAATTAGGCTTTAACGTTTGTCTGCGGGCTGAGCGCATTAGCGCTGAGTAAATTTCCTAGCATTATGTGGGGGTTGTACTGAAAGCGAATGGAAGTCATTGCATCGAGTAACAATTTTCACGGTGGAAACATAGCTTTAATTCCTACATTCCTTTAATTAGTAAAGAGATGTAAACGTAATGTGATATAGCTCAATATTGGAAGTAACGTACTGTAAATTTTGGAAATACTGTAAATACTCCAAAATGATGTAAGGAACACTGAGTAGTTGGAATTTTCCAACAAAGTAACATGATATAATTTCAGTTAAGAGGATGCATGCATGTATATATACATACATATGTACATATATGTACTAGTAGTATTATCTTTATATCTTCTCAATCTTCGACGCCCGACATCCACTTCGATTGCCACACGCCACCTGTCACGTAAGCGATGAAGGACCACGTAATGTACCTCGGTACACAATCCAGCTTACATCGGGCGAAAGGGACTCGAATATCGACAACGCCACTATCTTGGAGAGGAGTGAAGAGGCGGATTATCATGGTCAGTGAGGTGGAAACGGACACGGGCAGGGCACGGCATGGAGCGTTGCCGCTATGCACAATTCTGCCGCAAAATCTCATTACGTTACGCGTAACGTGACGTGAGGCGGCCAGCTACGTGTTCGGGCCATGCCCATGCAATGTTTTCTGCCATTCCTGCTCTCCCTCTTGCTTCAATCTACCTCTGGCATCTGCCACATGCGTGTTCAGATTGCTGAGCTCGTCAAAATTTTTAGCCAAGCGTTACTTTCTCTATCTCGGCGTACCCTTGAAGCGGGTATTATGGTTTTAGTCACAGATGTATGTATGTACATACATACATACATACATATGTCATAAGTTATAGGATAGTCTTGCTGACGTTTAGGCTGTCTTATTTTCGAGACACTGCCAGGGGATGGAAAAGGATGAGGTGGGTGGTGGGTGGTGTTGAGGGGGAAGCTTCCAAAGCCAATAAGCTAATTTTAAACTCGGGCGGGGACGGGGTCCCTTTCCCTGTTAGATGCTCTGGCTTTGTATTCCTGGCTTGAGCCAAGATAAATTTGTTAAATTTGAGGCGATTTCCTTTATCGTATTCCCTCTATTAGCTCGCGCTTCCTTTCTTCCTTTTATCGCTCTCTCTTTCCCCACTCCCCCATTTCCCTTCTCACAGCATCTTCTTAAGGAGGGGGCGAGGAGGCTATTAACTGCTTGCCCCAAATTGAAAGCACCGTTACAGGTTTAGGCGCGGAGGGTGGGCGTGGGCGGTTTGGGAGGGTTTGGCCGCAGACATTATTAATATGTTGCAATTATTTGTGCAAGCGGGAGAGGAAGTGGAGGAGTTTGGGGGCCAAGTAGTGCCTAAGCTCTAGCAGGTGGCGCATAAAAATTGCATGTACGTACATATGTATATATGTATGTATGTATGTACATATGTATGTATGTATGTATGTATGTATGTATGTATGTATGTACATCTAAACACAACGTAACGAGAATAAATATGGAGAGTGGCAGAAAGAGAAGCACAAGGTGTGCTCCGTCACTACCAGAGAGTTCTTAAGCAGAGCATTTTCCTACGGATGGACCGACCCTCGCAAGCGACCCTCCCGAGAGGTGCCGCCACGCATTAAAGAAACGCGATAAATGAAGGCCACTGTCACACACACCACTCTCACATTAGCACAGCTGGGTATCGTTCTTCTTTTCTCTACCGCTCCCTCTTTAGAACACTCCGTACGCATCCTAACAGCACATTTCAATTCCACTTAGACTTGTTGCGTGCTCTCTTTTCTTCCTGGCAGACGACTTGACGCCGTCATGCACAAAGTGCTCTTCCATAACGTGAGGCATTTCCACTCTCCTCAGTTTTCTACACTTTCTTGCTCTCATTGTGTCACACACACACACACACACACACACACACACAAATCTGGCAATAAAAACGTTTGATAACATCCAAATACATACATATGTATGTATGTATACACCTTGCCATCTTGCACTTGAAGAAAAAGACGCAAACACTTAAATTACACAGGGTGTCACACAAAGAGTGTGTGCTAATGAAACCGGGTACAGTGATTTCTGCCACGTTCCAATTAAAATATAGAGGGACAGAAGAGGGAGGTCGAGAGCAATAGAGAGAGAGGGAGTGAGTAATAGAAGCTTCTGCGGTTGAATGCACATGTTTAAAAACAATTTATGACCCGTTGAGGTTAGGTTCCCTAATGCGATTAAATGGAATCCACGCACTGCCCAGGGGGGCAGGGAACAGGACTACCATGCAAAACGGAATAATTGCCTGACCGTGTGGTTAGGCTCCGGCTCCCCTTCCCTTCTCTTCAATGCACTGTCCATCCGACCACCGCCTTCCGTTTAATTTGAGCTCGAATTTGACAGCTATTTGACAGGCGGTCAGCTGGTTAGTGGGAGGGGACGGTGTGATAAGGAGTAATGAGAAACTGCTGCTGCCGTCGCTATTGCTGCTGCAGCTGTTTTTACTGCTGCAGTTTTGTGGTTAGAAAACGAAATTGGAATACCCTTGCAAGCGATAGTATTCACAATTTGACGAGATGTTTGCCATGTAAAGAAGGAAAGGTATTCCGACACTGGGGTGGATATTTATATATCTATGCAAGCAAAATCATATGTTTTCGAAGTTGCAGTTCCTTCGAGTATGTATGTACATACATATGTCGGAACCGACAGTTTCCCTATATGTATCATAGCACTTCCTTTAGAACTAAATGGATCTAAAAGGGCATTAATAGCCTTGCATATTAAAAATTCAATTCCTTCTTGTTTATTTTTGCTGTCCTTGGAAAGAAAGTGTGATTGGTTTTTACGGGGGAAGGGAGAGATAGAGTGAGAATGAGAATGAGGACCGTTAATCTGATACTCCTGCAATTAAATTCCAAAGTCCACATGTCACACTGTCTTTCTCTCTTTGTCTTGGTCGTCCCTGTCCCTTTTTTTCCATTTGGGCAATCCATCAAAAATTCTTTCGTCTTTCCATTTTTATTTCCTTCTTTCTGTTTATTGTATTTTTTTGTTTCAAATTTCTCGTTTTGTGCAGTGTATTCAGTCCCGCAATCTTTCGTTCGCGCTCTCACTCTCTCTCTCCCAGCCACTGCCTTTCTGTCACATGTAAGAATAAAAGAAGCAGAGTAAGAAGAAGCAGGAAAAAGTTGGCAAAGCAACAAGCTGCGACACGCACACAGACATCCCGTCCCCATCACTGGAACTGTCTCTCTCTATTTTGTGAAAGCTTTTTTTCGGTCCTTCCTTTTTGGCTGCCTGTTGCGCCTTTTGCGTGTCGTTGCTTACAGTTAGTCGCTCTCCCAATCAACAATGGGCATGCCAAAATGGTTCGTTCTGCCTTTTTAACAAGGCAACTAACGCGGTCTGTCCTCCTCCCTGCGCTCAGCTCACCAGAAGAGGGGGGCTTCCCTTACCACCTTGGGTCCACACCTTTTGTGTATTTTGGCCTCGAGCAACATTTATCAAAAAAGAGGAGACCAGTAAATCCCCAAACCCAAACCCAACACCCCCGCCACCCGCACTCCAATGGATGTATTTGCTGCTGTGGCAACAATTTATGAAATAACTTTGGCAATGTCGTTGCCTATCTCACACACAAACAGAGTGAGACAGAGATACCAACACTCGGCGACACTGGGAAAAGATACAAGATACAGAAGGCAATGAGAAATAGAAACTCGCGTAACAGATACACAAACTCAACTTAACGGAGTGTTCAAGCAATACAGTGCCATAGCAAAAGTAGGAGAGGGCGTGGCGAGGAGGGAGACACGAAAGAAAAAGTTAGAGTAGGAGAAGGACAAGGAGGATGACTATAGTCATCAGATTTGTATCAAATTTAAATGAGCTTCGTAAGAAAATAGTAAAACCAACGACAATATAAATACATAGTAAGATGAGTATCGCCCATACAATTTCCATACTGTATCGTCGAGAGAACGTATAGATGTAAAAATTTAATGATCTTGCATATGTGAGTACTCACAGAACTACGTCTGTTGTGTATGTGTGCAAAGCACCCGATTTTGCGAGCCGAAGACGTTTTATGAGATCAGTCACAAATTTATTTACTGAATATTGCTTATTGACGAGATGCACGCTGAATACCCTATAAACAAATATTCTCATGTATTACATACATTATGGATTGGGATTCACGAAATTGCGATATTATCATACGCACATTTATATTGTTGAATTCGTTCGTCTGCTATTTATGCTCTAGTATTTGGAATTTTTGTTGGGCTGGCATTTTTCACTGAATCGCACTAGAGCCCTGCACCAATGTACTCGTTTTCTACCATAAAAATAGCTTCAAACGAAGAAAACCAAAACTGAGCTTCGGCAAACGAAAACGAAAATCGAACGAGCACGAACAAATGAGACCGAGAGAAAACGAATAAATAAAATAGAGTACTTCTTGCGGGTTGTCTTAGTTCTTCCAAGCATGTGCGATAGATCAACCAAACTTTCTGTGATATCACTTCAATACAAGTGTATTTCATAATTTTGACAAGCCTCCTTCCGCATTCACAAAGGACGAAAATCTGTGGAATCCACAATTTTTAAGATCGGTGAAAAGCAAAAACGCAGTATTTACCAGATACCCGAATCTGGATCAGGTCGGATCATTATTATGGCCAGAAGGAACAACTGCAATTTTAGTGGCTACGCAACGCCTTCCAAGCGCATGCTCATTCCCTCTCTCTCTCTCGCTCGCACTTCCACGAGCCGTATATATGAAAAGATGTAGATGTAGACATGTTGAGATGACAGATGTAAAAAGCATATGTAAGCAAAAATTTATACAAATATGTAACATCTAATATAGATATAAAAGACTACCAAAAGGGTTTAACTAAATTTTTTGAAATTTTGTTTGGCAAAAATTTAATACATGCCTCTCTGTGCTCAGAACTGAAGCGGATGAAATGCCCTCCACTTTCATACACCTGCTCCGCTCGCACTCGCACTCCGTTCTGCTCCTCTCCCCCTCGTTTTCGTTCTTGAATCGTTGCCTCTTTCGATGCTATCAGCGGTCATACGCACGTGTATGTAGTGTATATAGTATATGTATGTGTTTGTATATGTTTGTGTATAGGTATTTTTGTGTTAAGCGAACAAATCCATAGAGTGGTACCCCCGGTATCGCAAGTACCAAGTTTTTCTTGGTTCTTCTTTCGCACATGATGCTTGCTCGGCTATGCTTGCTCAGACGGGTATGTTGTGATACCGGTCAATATGAGTATGAGTGTCTCGTTTGCTGTTTCAAATGGATTCGTGCAAGACCATATCCATATCACACCCAAAAATTGACCAAATTGCTGTTCTTACTGATGAAAATCGGTAATCGAGAAGAGATATATTCATATGTATATCATACGTACATATATACACATACGTATAGCTAGTACCAATTAGAACCCCCTACACTTATTATGGGAAAATCTGAAAAATTTTGTGGCTGCAGACCCAAGTTCAAATCAGAATTTCGATTTCAAGTTTTCTGGCCCCCCTCTGGACCCCCGTGACCTTCGTTCGGCTCTCTGGAATCCTTTCCTTTCGCTGTTGCCCACACCTATACAAATATGAAAAAATAAATACAACTATAGGCAGCTGAAGCTGAAGGAGATGTCTGTCTGCTGTGTCTGGGTGCCTTTGGCTTCGCTCTCTTCTGCAATCATCGAAATTTACAAGCAAAGTTTTTGGGGGCCTTAGAAAATGGTAAAGGCAAATATTTTTGGAAACTTTGTAGCTCCTCTCGCAACGCAACAAGCTCCCACCACCCCCGAAGTGGCAAGGCAAACTAAATCAACTCAAGAGATGCCCGAGCCCCGATGGGTCTCCTGGTCTCCTCTTCGGGATGGATGTAAGGAGGCATGGGATGGTATGGGGCTGGTTGGAAATGGGTTTTTGGTTAGCATCGGCCTGATGCTGATGCTGTTGATGCTGCTGCGGTTGCTTCATTATGCTTGAAAAAGCAACCATGGATGATGATGATGAGTATGATTATAGGATGGATGATGATGGGATGAATGCTGGAGATGATGATAGGAATGGGAATGCAGATGAAGATGAGTCCCGAACTGAACCAAATTTCTTTCTGAAAATTTTTTTTTGGAGTGGGGCGTTGCTTTGTAATTATTTTAAGGGATCAATAAAATAAGTTTAAAAATATCCTAAAAAAATAAGAGACAGATGGGCCATGAGAAGAAGATAGCGAAAGTTAAATAAATCGAGAGAAAAAAATTGGACTTTCGACCAACTTTTATTTACTCAATTAGTTTGTTTCATTTTTTATTTGTATTTTGTATAATGCTGCAATACGTCTCATCCCTGTCTGCTTCGCTCCTTCTGTTTCTGTTGTTTCTATTATTTTGTGGTTCGCTGAAGATTCCTCCCACTTCCTAACCTCCCTCCCTCTCTTTTTGGGGATGGGGCAGCCACACTAATTGGCTTAGAGCGACAAGCGAAAATTAACTTTTATTTTTAATGCTCGGGCTGATGTACAAGCAGCGCCGCACCAGCGGAAAACGAAATAAAACGAAATACAATTTTCCATGGCCGTCAAATGAAAAAGCTAACAAAGGCTGAAAAGGGGGGACCTCGAAGGGAGTGCTCCTGCTACTGGTGGTTGGAAAAGCGAGAGAAATCGGTAAAATCAACAAAACACACGCAAGATAAACAGCCGCAAGAGGAGGCAGCTCGGACCCGTTTTGGGCTTTTGTGGTGGTTGGAGCCGATGCCACATTGCTTACCGCTTGGCCCCTGTTCTGGCCGCCTGCCCTCACAAGTGTCACTTGGACAACATCATCTAAATTCTCATCCCGCTCCGTGTCTGTTTCTTGCTGAATTTATGTTCGCCAAATTGCAATATCAATACTCGTAAGTAGGACAATGCCGCGGACAACCAGGACAACCCCTGACTAAGCCAGTGGGCCAGGACCCCGAAGTTGGAATGCCCTGTAATAGAGCATTACACTTTGTGAAACGATCTAAACGACCACTCAGCGAGTCACACCACGTTGCGTATACTGCGTATACTCGAACGGTCAAGATAATTCCTGTCAAATAGGGACATAAAAACTACAAAAAACTGATGAAACATGATTTCAATCTCAACTTGAGAAAACGGACTGCCAACTTATGTTCTTCGTAGAGCGTTGCCACTTCTAGGGCGATAGCGATTTCTTGAGAGTATTTCCACTTTCCGCTTTCCACTTTCGAGGGTCAAAAACGGTTCTTCCTTCTGCCAGCGTACAACAAGGGCATGTACGAGTATAGCCTTCTAGTCAAGAAGAATGACCATCGTAATTGCCATGGTAGTGGGTAGTGCACTTGCTAGCGGCTTAAACTCCAGCGAAAGCACTTTGGCAGAAGCCACGCTGGAAGCCTGAACAGTTTTTCCGAGCTCCCGAGCTTCAATCCGGAGATACTCCCGTAAAAGTGCCGAAGTGCTCGACTTTGCTGCTGAGCACAGCATGGATGGGATATCGATTTATTTGCGCTATTTTTGGCATCGAAACTGTAAAGAGCATATGCGTCTGTTGGAGGCGGACTGCTGGTGTGAGGAGTGCTCGTGTTCATGGGGATAGGTGGTTCATCAAGAGCCAAACAAGTTTGTGCATCTTCAACGCTTTCCAGCTCTAGCAACAATTCCGTCTACAGCTTCATATCCATCTCGAGTTTCAGCTCCACCCCATCGCCATCGCATCTCCTCCTCAATCACTGACTTCTATCAGAATCCATTGCCTACTTATCGGCACTGAAAGTTGATGGCGAGTTTCTGTGCCCCTCCATGGCCATGGATGGGGGCAGGCATTTAACAGAGGCTGCGCCAGCAGGAGTCTTGGGGAAGAGGCATAACTAAAAATTCATCAATATTTAAGCACGTGCTGGGGCCCGGGTGATGTGAGCTCCAGGAAAACGTTTCCAGTGTAATTATGTATCCTCGCATTAAGTTTCCCCCTTGGAGTCACTCGAGACAGCGATGGGGAAACAGAAACAGAACGAGAGAGAGAGAGAGTTATGAGAGGGTGGCAACAAGTGAGGGTAGCTGTTGCAATCTCTTCAAAGTGATGAAATTGCAATCGGAATCGGTACTCTTTTACTCAATTTTCCCCCTCTCTGGCTCCGGCTCCGTTTAACGCATGGACACGGATCGGATCTGGAAAATTGTGTGGCGCAATCGATTTGAGCAATCGCCTCAAAGGAGTTTCGTGAACAAGTGCATTCTTATTGATAGGTAAGGGGAAAACAAATTTCTGCAGTTACCCCTCGAGAGGGAGTGAAAGTGAAAGAAAAGGACACAAAGCGATAAATGGGTACATTTCGTTATGATTCCATCATAGTCCTCGTCTCATACCACACATTTAGGTCAAGGCCGCACTGCACATATTTTGTTAAATTTCCCGCATTTCCGTTTTTTCCCGCCTCAATGCCAAACATCAAATTGGCATCAAGATCAAGGTCGGCTGGAGGACTGGGAAAAATGCAAGTGTATTTCAAATACTCGCCACGCCCCCTTCCGTCCGCACAAAAATATCTGTGGAATTCACAATTGTTAAGATCCGAGAAAACCAAAAACGCAAAATCATGGAGATTAACCGTATCTACCAAATTGCTGAATCTGGATAAGAACAGATCACTAATAAGCCACAATGAAGAAACCCATTTCGAAAGGCACCTCTCGCTTTCTCTCCACTATGGCTGCTTTGTTGTTCGTCCAGATGAGCGCCTAGATCTCAGAGACTATAAGAGCTAGAGAAACCAAACTTTCCATCCAAGCTCCTGTGATATCACATAAATTTCTCTTTTATATATTTTAAAATGTTGCCACGCCATCTTCCGCCCCCAAAAAGGACGAAAATCTGTGCAATTCAGTGGCGACGCAACTCCTTCCAAGCGCTTACTCATTCCCTCTCTCTCTCGAGCCTTATATATGTAAAGATGTAGATGTAGAAATGTAGAGAAGACAGATTTAAAAAACAATTTTTTCTGGCCAAAATTTAATTTATGCCTCTCTGTGCTCAGAACTGAAGCGGCTGAAATGCCCTCCACACTCATACACCTGCTCCGCTCGCACTCGCACTCCATTCTGCTCCTTTCTAGCCACTGTCGGTTGTCCTTCAGAAACTGCGCTTGATGTTCATTTAATGGCCAGACGCGGCTCGGTTAATTGTCCGATTTTTGGCCGGCTTATGCTGGCCAATGCTTTTTAATGCCACACAAAATGAGGGGCCACTGCCAGTGGTTATGCTTTGCTGGGTAGCTGAGGGGCTTCCTACCATGGACGCAGCTTTTCACATGTAATGGCCGTGTTTTTGTGGGCAATAAAAAGTTATGCGTCTGTCCAAACCAACTACTCTACAGATCCTCCATCCGACATGGCATCCGGCATCCCCTAGTCAGTCTTCAGTTTGTCAATTTGTCAGGCTGTCAGTTGGTGCTCTGGCACCATAGATAAATTTCCGCTTTGGAGTTTTTCATTCAGTCTCAGCTCCTCGGCTCGACGAGGAAAACTTTATTTACCCCTAAACAGGGAGAGGGGCTTCAGTGGATGCAGAGGGGTGTTCATTTCAGGATTACGCCCATCTTTCCTAATCCATTTGGCCATTCGCTTGATAATTGATGTTGTTCCAAGCTCCAAGATCTTCGCTAGGCGTTCTGTGCCTCTCCCTCTCATTCGGATAAATTATAGGATTGTATTGGGTTTTAAAGGATAATTCAGAAAAAATGGCGGTTGGCTACGTTCTTTAAAGATTAAACTGTGTCATCGAACGTTAATTGTGCGATATTGACACGCCACCCAAAAATACCCATCCGCCATCCCAACACGTTCAGAATTTCATTTGCATGCAACCCTCCGATGGGGGATGGCAGGGGTATCGGTATCTTTTCCACCCGAATTCAGTCGATTACCAATCTATTCGATTGCCAGCTATGTGATTTGAGCCTTTTGTAATCGTTTACCGATAAGTGCATAATGAGCTATCAATAACTTGGTAAACACACGGACGGACATGCACGAACATGTACGAACGAGTATGACCATGCAAATTTCGCTCAATTCCGTTTCGTCCATATCTATCCCGCTCCCACCGCTTTTTGTGGATCTAATTTAAAATCACTTAATACATTCGTGTTGTACATACAAACATACATCTGTACATACTTTTCTTTGCATGAAATCAGCGTGACAGATAGAGATACCCCTACACACATATGTACATATGTACTCCTACGTACGTAGGAGTCGGGACGAGGCCGATACAGTTCGAAACATGTGTGTGCGTGTCGTATCGTGTCTGAATGAGTTTTGCATTCATAATAAAATTTGTGCATAATAGACACTTTATTACCTTTAACTTGATTTACATTTTATACAAATGCGGCACGATAGAGTTAGAGAGAGAGAAAGAGACAGAGAGAGATTGGTAAAGTGGTAAAAGCCTCTCGACATTCAGCATGAGTGTGTGCGAATGATATAGAGATAGAGAGACAGACACAGCAGCAGAGAAGCGAGCTTACATAAACATACACACATCGCCATTGCAAAGCATTGCAGAAACTTTTAGCGGAGGAAAGCATGCCTTACATTCCCATTCGGACTCCCGTAACCACTACTCTATATTACGAGGGCAGCCTTAATCGCAGTAATCTTATTTCGGAAAAATGCATTCTCTGCTGTTGCGTTGCGTCCTGACTGTTTCACAAATTTCTTAATAAGTGTGAATTTATGATTACGTGCATTTAATGGGCATCTATCTTTTCTGCCTCCTGCCAGAAAAACCTCCTAAGGCTGAGTCACACTCGCGCTCTCTTATTCTGATTCTGGCATGCAAATTGAGACACTCTTAGCCATCATCGCGGCCCCCGGGCAGCATTTTTTCATCGCTGGCCCAGGGCCATGGGATGTGTGTTAAAGTATATGTATGTATGTATGCGCATGTGTTCGTGTGGGTGTGGGTGGCTCGAGGACAGACCCTGGCTCTTGGCCAGAGCAAGGACATCCGACGGACGGATGACGGGGGTCCACGAGCCGGCAGTTCCTCTTCCGACGATGATTCTGTCAATTTGAGTAAATCTTTTTAATGGATCGCAAAAATTAATCGTGTGGAATATATTTTAAAATCTCCAGCACTCTCTTTACGGTCTCATTCCACTCAACTTCCGCTCTGCACTAGTGTGTGTATGTGCAAAAGTGTACATGTATGTATGTATGTATATACAAATACATACATACAGGCATATGAACTGCCACTTATGTTATTTGTCAAGCGGAAATCGATTTTAGTTTTTCAATTTTTGTTCTGCCGAGTGGCGAGAGGAGGTTACTCGAAAAGGAAAAGCGCCGAAGACAGAGGGCGGAGCACTCTTTTTATTTGATTTTATTGCGTGCACAATAAATTTAATATTACGTACATACGAACACACACACGAACACACACACACATCATGTTGACTGCGAATGTGTGTGCCGAAGCAATTTACAATTCATTATTTTGCCATTCTCAATTTCAATTTTTGTGCTCTCCACACACGGATATACACACGAACACACAACTCTCATCATAATGTTTCATTTTTGCACTCCGCCTCGCTCCTCCCCTCCACTGAAGTGTTTGTTGAGCACCAAGTGGCGTGCCACATGAGACGCAGACAGAGAGTTAAAGGGAAACGGAGGGAGAGAGAGGAGCGGAGATGTGGGGAGGTACGTCCTTGGCCACCCCAAAGGCTACGCCCACTTCAAAACCTAATGAAAAAGAAACTGACTGGGGGAGTGGGGGTTGAAGTGGAATTGATGTACACTTTGGGGCCCGCTGGAGCACAGGAGCAAGACCAAGCCCCCCGACTCTCTTGATCCAATCATAATAATCATTGAGAGAGCAGCTTCGGCCGTAAGTGCATTTGAAATTCGGCTCACTTGCATTTACGAGTATGTAGAATCTACATTGTAGATCGTGTCGCAAATCGCTCCTGATCAGCGCTTCATCTGTTATCAGCGATATCTCCCTTCCTCCCCACTGTCTATGTAATGTCTTTATCTCTGATTGGACTAAGAAGTGGCTCCCAAATGCCATTTTACTGTTCAAAACTGCTACAAACACAGATTCTTGGTATTTTTTGTAAGAAAATAAAGACGGTTATATATATATATACATTTTTGGACCTTTCCTGAGTTTTTAAAGTCAAAATTTCGGGAAAACATACCTGATAAATTTATCATGCTTGAATTTGAAAGCTTAATAATTTCCAGACGGTAAGCTGCAACCACAAAGTGTGTGGGTCTAATGTATAGCTGCACTTGTTAGCTGGTTTATACAACCAGATGTAAAATAGTTATGTAAGAAAAAGAAGCACTACTCTCAAAAAAATAAACATGAAGTAAATACCACATTTAAGAAATTCTTTAAAAAAACTTGAAAAAACCATAAGTGCCTAAAAAATTGTAAATCCCCAAATCTGTCAGGAAAAGTTGGTTTGGTTCGGGAAAAAATAAGTTAAATTTTGTGTTATCGATTCGTGTCCTCTCATTTCTTATTAATACCGCAGTGCCGAAAATTCTTTCGTAAAATTAATATCAATAATCGTGAGACGACGCGTGGGTGGAGGGCGGAGGATGAAGGGCAGTGGAGGGCAACAAATCAAATTGAATAAACTTGTGGTGGGAACAAACCGCAGTATGCTTTTTTTTTTTGTTGCCGGGCCTTAGAAATTCTTTCACTCTTCCCCTATCGTCTGTTTCTCTTTTTTATACCCGGTACTCAAAGAGTAAAGGGGTATATTAGATTTGTGCAAAAAATTTATGTGTGTAACACCCAGAAGGAAGCGTTTCCGACCCCATAAAGTATATATATTCTTGATCAGCATCAATAGCCGAGTCGATATAGCTATGTCTGTCTGTCCGTCCGTCCGTCCGTCTGTCCGTCTGTCCATCTTCATTAGCGCCTATAGCTCAAAGACTATAAAAGCTACAGGAACACAGTTTTGTATCCAGACTCCTGTCCTATCGCACTGTTACAAGTGTATTTTTAAATTTCGCCCCGCCCCCTTCCGCCCACTCCAAGGACGAAAATCTGTGGCATGCACAATTTTAAAGATACGAGAAAACTTAAAATCGCAGAATCGTAGGGAATGACAATATCTATCAGAGTGTTGAATCTGGATCAGATCGACTCATAAACATAGCCACAATGAAGAAAACCATTTCGAAATGCATCGTTCCCTCTCGCTCTCTCTCACACACAGGGTTGGGCGCTGTGCCCATTCGTCCAGATGAGCACCTAGATCTCAGAGACTATAAGAGCTAGAGCAACCAAACTCTCTATCCATGCTCCTGTGATATCACGTCAGTACAAGTGTATTTCAAAATTTGGCCACGCTCCCTTCCGCCCCCACAAAAGACGAAAATCTACAATTTTGAAGATACGGGAAAACCAAAAACGCAGAATCATAGAAAATTACCATATCTATCAGAGTATTGAATCTGGATCAGATCGGATCATAAATATAGTCAGTAGGAACAAATGAAATTTCAGTGGCCTTCCAAGCGCAGACTCATTCCCTCTCTCTCTCGCACACAGCCGTGTATGTATATGTAGGAAGTAGATTTAGACATGTAGAAAAGACAGATGTAAAAAACGTATGTAAACAAAAATGGAAATAATATATATAAATCTCCGAAAAGGTTGACTTAATTTTTTTTTGTCTTTTTTGGCTAAAACTAAATTTATCCCCTTTTGCGAACATGTAATAATGTAATTTATTACAAGCTCACATACATATATACTGACTGAGTACCGGGTATAAAGTAGAGCCGCGGCGGTAGACGCGGCTCACAACGTTCCCCCTCGTTTTTTTCTCGTTTGTTTGGTTTTTTTGCATTTTGCCATAAATCATTAAAAGCACATCACGAAAGGAGTTAGAGAGGGAGGTGAAGGCCATGGAAATGGTTATGACCGTGGTGGTGGGGGACGGAGCAGGACAAACGGAATGGTGTTGTGTGGTGTGAGATGGTCTCTACAAGGACCCTGCAAAAGCTACGCGAAATATTCAACAATTTATTTATGTTTACTCACTACAAACAATTGAGCCAGAGAGAGAGAGAGTGCTGGTACGAAGATTATTTCGTTTCTCTAGTTTGCTCAGGCGCAAATCCAAGTTATATAAAATAATAAGGTGTATTAGTACATATGTATGTACGAGTGTGTACATTGTACATACCCCGTTAAATTTACCCGCAAAATGCAGAGGCAAAGAGAAAGAAAGATGGAAAAATTTCTGGTATTATTTATTTTCTTTAGGGGAATCTAATAACTAATAATATTTCCTCCCCCCCGTCACTTACGCACCACCTCTGATGCGCATCTTTTGCACTCAAGGACCCTCACCACTTCCGCACCTTACAGGGTAAACATGTATTAAATATTTAATTAAACTAAAATCTGGCCAAGACGAAGCATAGAGAGAGAGAATCTGTTGCAAGAGGGCGGAGATGCCACATCCGCAACAGGCGGAAGCTCTGCGGTTGCCTCCGCTTATCCCGATGATGGGCCTGGATCCGGTTACGGGTCCTGCCATTGCCAGTGCCAGTGCGGCTCCAACTCAGGATCCGGCAAATTCTGGTAAATAAGCAATTAATTAAAGGCAGCCAAAGATCAAAGAGGGCGGAGGGATAGCCAGAAGGAGGGACACAGATATAGAGACAGTGGGTATTATGAATGATAAATCATGCATGCTGTTGGGATGATTATTTTCCAATGATTCCATGAATATTTAATGCGCATATAACAGTTCATGTGGATGCGGCCACGGGGAGGTATGGTGCAGCAGCCTGACCGTGTGGCAGAGTGCTGGTGGAAGAGAGGGCGGGGGCATGCCCTTTAAATTTTTTTAGCGACCAATTAATTTTCGTTTTACTTGTATTTCCAACAAAAAAATAAATACCTATAATATATGAAATTAAAAAATGGAAAAAAATTATTTATCAAATATTAGCCATAATCATTTTATTGCCGTGCAGTACCATTAATTAACGCGATCGAAAACGTATGAGTACCCGTGTTACTGGCGTGGAATAAATTCGTAATAGAGAAATATTCGCTATAAGGAAAACCAAAATTCGTTGTAAGGAGATCAAAACGTACTGAACATTTAACGAAAATGCAGTGTTCCGGAAATAAGTTCGTTATATTGAAAACTTCGTTGTGGGGAAGTTCGTTATAAAAAAGTTCGACTGTACGAGGAAGCATGCATATACATACGTATACGTATACTCCTCTCTATCGCCGCATGTGTGTGACCTTGCCGCAAATCTAAACCAATTTCAATTAAATTGGAAATTCCATTCAATCAGAGCCGCACGTATCTACACAACTTTTATGGCTAATCCCTCACTCAAATCCCGGCTCGGACTTGAGAATCCATCCCCTCTAGCCCGCCTTTGTCCTTGCTTTCTGACTGCTAGAAGTTGACTGTTGAATGTGTAATGTTGGCTGTTGCTGCGGTGCAGGCTTGGTGCAGGCACAAAACAAAAGCTGAATAGGCCGGAAGCTCGGGTAGATAACCCTGGAAAAATATTAGCTGGAGCCTTTGTTCCAGCGAACCGACAACCAGCGAGCTCGTCAGGTCGCTCAGTGTAGGAATGCACTTGTTTCCCTGGAAACACTCCATTTCCTAGTCTATATCAATTCAATGGACATGTCCGAGTCCAAGTCCAGGCGCAGCAGTTTCAATCCCTGGATTGAGAGGCATTTCTGCCTTTGTTTGGTGCCTCATAAGCAGCTTATGTACATAGCTCCTCTTCTCTTTTCCCATTCCCAGTTCCCAATTCCCAGCTTCAGGTCTTCTTTGCTGCATTTTAATTACCTTTCAACATTTAATTAACAAACAGAGAGTGATAACCAGAAGGACAGACAGATAGACAGAGAGAAAGACAGATAGAAAGACAGACTTTCTAATACTTTTTTCTGGGAAATTAAAATTGTATTTTTGCCATAATCTATGGTATTCAATGAGCAACATGCGAATTCAATTCATTCTGATTCAATTGGAAGAAAAGAAAAAGCAAAAGCAAAGGCAAAGGCCGATCAGGGAGAGAACGAGCACCAGAACTAGTGCTACAAACAGGCCCAGGACGAAGGACGGGGGTCAAGGGAGCACACGGGGTCCAGCACCAGTACAGGACTTGTTCATCGCCAACGCTTTCGCTCAATAGACAACAAATTTGTTCCTCTGGCCAAGCTTTCATCACCCTCTCCGATCTCCCTCTCCCATCACCACGTCCCAGCTCCAATCGCAGTACATAAAAGAGAGATAGCTGGATGCACACACACGTGGCAAGGGGTTTGGTGGGGCAGCAGCAGGAGGCAACGGGCGTAGCAATTTTACAGTTGTTGGGAGAAGCCAGAGTTTTTTTCTTGCACGATTTACCAGAGCTATGCAGATTTTCCGGGATTTCCACTTGGTCTGCTTTGGTTCGATTCGATTAGGACAAACGTTGCACGCCCACTCCTCACTCGCAGCTGCCATTCCCACTGTCAGCAGAGTATTTCAGTTTCGTTGGGACTCGCCACATCTTGGACCTGTCACTGCCACTGCTCCATGCCATGATGGTGTTGCCCCTGCTGCCACTGCTACTGCTTCTACTTATATTGCTGCTGATTTTGCTGCTGTTGCAAATGCATTTATGTTTTAATTCGCTCAACGGCAGCCTACGGCGTGCGGGGCGTCGTGTACACGGGGGCATGGAACACGCGGTACAGGGGCCTGGGTGTCTGGGTGTCAGGGTGCAGGGTGGTACCGTCATGTGCGGCAATTCAGTTAAGTTTTGATTGCTATTTTCGCTTCGCTTCCTGAAGGCTTTGCCAGCCCCAGCCCCAGCAGTAGTTGCTCCTCCTTCTTGTGATGATGGTGGTGGCGGTGGTGCCTCTGAGGCTGCTGCCCCACAATGTTGCTAGCGGCTGCAAATGTGTGACATTTCCGTTTCCGTTTGCCGCGTTAATGTATTATGCAACACGCATACACGCACGAATTTAGCCGTATCTGCTCTCAATGACAACTTTTTAGTTGTAAATTGCCTTTTCTTTGTATTCGAACGAATGGAAAAATGCAAACTGAAAAACTCTTTCAACAGATAGGTGGCTGTGGCTGTGGGCGTGGGTCAGGGTCTGGGTGTGGGAGGGTGTTTTTACAGTGATATCATTGTCGGTGCTGCAGCGGAACTAGAAATAGAAACAGCACCAAAAGGATAGCATCTCAAAAAGACAGTGAAACAGAGCGATGGAGATGGAGACAGAGTAGAGCAAAGGATGAGAACTGGGAACCCCCGCAGCGGGAGGGTTCAGGGATGGAACAGGCCGCTTGGGGACTATTCATTGCCCAGCCACAGCCGTAACCATGACCATGACCATGGCCCATGTCTAAGTATGTGTCCTGGCCGCATTTTAAATGCACGTCATAAACAAGCTTGTCTTCATCGCAGATCTCCATCCGAAGGAACGAGGGGGCCGCAGAGAAAAGAGCGGTCGTGGGAGGCGCACCGTATGCAACAAGTTCCGTGGAAATTTTAGAAATTCATAACTGTGCCGCACACAGTGGCAGGAAGTGGAAGTGGCAGAGGAAAAGACGTTTGAGTTTGCACTGAATGTTGCTTGGGGATGGGGATATACGAGTACACTTGATGGACGCATACTCACCGGATCATGGCATACCCCGGTCAAGGGGCCATGCCTTTGGCATATTTCACTTTACTCAAGGTAACTATACTTTCCATCCTCTGACAATTGGCATTACCTTGTCATATCCGTCAAGCGAATCAAATTAATAAAAGATACTCATATGAGTCTGCTGCTGTTTCTCTAGCTGAAACTCCTCTGTCAAGTTCCTGTTCATGTTATCTTTTGTAATTGATGTTGACCTTTACTTTGCCTGCACTTTGCTGCTCCGGCTTCGCTCCTGTGATCGGTCGCATACTCGATGTTCTCCCGTTGCTTTTGCCTTATTTTTATACCCGGTACTCGAAGAGTATAGGGTGTATTAGGTTTGTGCAAATAGTGGATGTGTGTAACATCCAGAAAGAAACGCTTCCGACCCCATAAAGTATATATATATTTTTGATCAGCAACAATAGCCGAGTCGATATAGCTATGTCTGTCTGTTCGTCTTCTCTACAAGCTAGAGCAAGCAAAATTTTTATCCAGACTCCTGTCATAATACACTGTTATAAGTGTATTTCAAAATTTTTCCCCGCCCCCTTCCGCCCACACAAAAATCGAAAATCTGTGGCATGCTCAATTTTGAGCACACACTTCCACGAGTCCTATATATGTAAAGATGTAGGTGTAGACGTGTAGAGGAGACAGATGTAACAAAAAGCTGTAAACAAAATTGGACACAGATAACATCTAACAAAGAAAAATCTCCGAAAGGGTTCGACTTAATTTAAAAACAATTCTTTTTTTTCTTTTTTGGGCAGTTAAGAGCTCACATATGTATATACGGACTGAGTACCGTTTCCCGTTTCACCCTCGTTTCTGAACAATTTCACCTGGAGCGCTTTGGCCTCCTGGCATTGGTCTGTGTGGCAGGCAGATGCAACTGCTGTTTACTCTAAAACTGGATGCCAAAGTCAGTTATGAAAGCAGCAATCATGCTGCCATTTCTCTTTGTGCCTCTTTGCATGCACATTTCTCGGGCTTACCTGTGCTTACACCTTGTTCTAGATAGCAAAAACAACAACAACCCCAAAAACAACCTTGCGTAGAGTTTTTGATGAAGAGTAGTGGAAAATAAGGATGGGAAAGCGTTCCTGAAATATCGAAACGAACCCTGTGCATGGCAATCATTTGCAATAGCTGTTATGCCTCTAATCAGGGTATCGGTATCGTACGGGAAAAGCGGAAAAATTTGCCTGAACGGACAACTTTTGAATATGGAGCATATTCAAATCGAAATATGAATCTGGACATTGATGGTGGATGGGTGAATGCCGAACATTGAATACTGAATACTGAATGGGAATGTGCGGTTAACCCTTGACCTTTTCTTAACAAAAAAAAACTATTCCAATCAGCTTTGTACTTTGCATTCGTATGGGAAACTTTTCGGCTGGGAAATGGAAATGGAGGATGGGGCTACGCAGAACAAGGCAAAGCTGCTAATCGCCTTATTTATTATTCGGTGAAAATTATGTGCCGGGAAGGCAGGTTAAATGCTATTACCAGGAGCTGGGACCCAAATTTCCCAGGACAATCAACAGTCTGGGCCACACATTCGCTTTCCGACTTTTGTAATTCTTTTGGATCAGATATTCGATTTCTATTAGTAGGCAATCCTTAATTAACCGAGCCGTGCTGATACTGATGCTGATGCAGTGTCAGGACACTTTGAGGCGCAACTTCCGTTCCCGATTTGACTTTCTGTTCATCCATTTGGCCCTCTGGCTAAAGTGCTTAGTAAACTTTTTGTGCAAGTCCATTTAACAAAGCATAGCTGAAATTTAGATAGTCCTCGATGAAGGGACATGAACAGGGGACAGGGACAAGGAATGGACAGTGGGATACAGAGTCAATCTGTCAATCGACTGTCTGCTCCACTTCATTCCGAATCGCATTGCCTGATGCGGACGTATATCTGTCTGTACGGCCAGACCGAGTCAATCAATCACACACCAAATTGGGGGAGATATACTTTGATGTGGCACAATAGAGAAAGAGGCGAGAGGGGGGTGGGAGGTGGTGATGGAGGTGGGGTGGAGAAAAAATATAATCAAACAATCTAACCAAATACACGTATTGAAAAGTCATTTGATTTCCCTAAATATGTTCAAGAGAGAATGAAAGACTGGAGAAAAGCTAAACTTGGTGAAGTGCGGCTGTTGTTCATTTCAACCACTTGTTCGCTTCCGTTGTGATGTCCCCCTTCTTAAAGAAAGCAATAACTTTCCCATATTTACTTACGATTTTCTTTGTGATTATGGTGTGTATTCTCCCTTCATCGGTTTCTCTTTTCCATCGCTGATTTCTCAGTCTTAATCCAATACGGTTTTCAATCAACATCCATCTGGGTCAAAGTATACTTTTTAATGAACATTTCATAAACATTGTCCACATTTCTGGCAATATTTGCAGAAAGAAAAGTGTTCATTTCATTTTCCTACGATATTTTTCAATATCTCTCCATTAGAGCGGCACATGTTTGCTGCCATAATTTTGTCAAAGTTTAAAACTCGATTTAATTGGTAGTTGAGGATTCGTTTCGTTGCGGTTTCGATTGCTCTTACATAGATTCGGACAGAGACAGAATTGAATGAAAACCGAAACTAATATTCCTGGTCAACATTTCTGGTTAACGGGACCCCTGGCCTTTCCTGCATCAGGCTCGATAGCGGTCTATCAGGCAAAAACAGCTCTTTAAATTTTCCCCCGAAAAGAGCCCTTAATAGAGCAAGGGAAAGCGGACCACCCACTCATTTGAGGTTTCCTCAAGCCCAAATTTTTACAAAAGCCGCTCCGGGGAATCCAAATAGGGCGGTTCCGTGTGCAAAGCTGGACGCGACAGGCATAGGACAAGACAGGTCCTGTCAAGAAGCAGTGGTTGCATTGGGCTAAAAGCACCAATGTACTATACTTATGACAGCAAATGTACATACATGACAATACATGACAACAAACTCACCAATAGAATTTAAAGTCTAAAACCACAACCTGCTCAAAAATGTAGTGTAATAGTTATAATATCCAATCGGGCTTATTGCATATGAAGTTTCAAAGTGGATAACTTGAGTCTTCAAATTTTTTCGGTGCACAGGAGCAGCGGCCAGTGAGACCAAAGATCAGAGACCAGAAGATAACTATGTCCTGTCAGTAGCATAGACAAGCTAATTAACTCCAACACAAAGCCACAACTTTGGTGTTGATTGCCAATTTACAAGCTTAATGAACTTGCGGCCTGCGACTTGCGAATCGGGACTTAGGGACAACAACATGCTGCGGCAACGAACACTGACACGGGCCGGCCTCAGATGCAGCCGAGGGGCGATTGACGGAGGGCGGAGCGATGCAAGTCCGCTGCTGTCACAGGCTTCCTAATCAAATCAAATGGGGCCTCCGTTGAGACTCCGAAACTTCTGTTTTCTCCGCTCCTTATGAAATAAGCACTTGTTAAATGCCATTACACTACCACGTTCGAACGGTAGAGCACTTTGCCCTTGATGTTCGTTTACAGTCATCAAATTTCGGATCCTCATCTCGATCCAGCCCAATTCTCTTGATCTAGTTGAAGCCGGCCAGTGATGCCACAGCTTCAGAACTACTCGTCACCATTATTAGACCGCTGATGTGCCGCAGGATTTCGTTCAAAGGAAAAGTTCCGCTGCTGTACTGCGTTGGTGGTTAAGGTTACGCACCGCCGTTGTGGTCTCATCTGCTTTTCATCGCTCCTCTCTCTACAGCAACCTACCCAGCAGCTAAATACAACCTCTTGTGTCAGCTGCGTTATGGTGAAATTTCGTTTCAACTTTTGCATAATTTTATGCTCATTATGGTTTGGCTATCCCCAGCAGGCTGCCAGGCAGACAGACAGACAGACGATGGGGAAAGTCGTCCTTAACGAAGCAAAAAGTCCCTGGACAGTGGCTTTAATTACTTTGATGCATGGGTTTGCTCCCATTTGCATTTCGTAGGCCAAAACAATGAGCAGTAGGAGGAGAGGAGCCAGCCCCATCCCTGGCCGTATTCCACTTATCGCCCACGAACAAACACAAACACCCACACACGCATGATCCTTCTTCTCATTTCCGCTTATTCGGAACTAGCTCGATTGGCGGACGACACGTCAAAGCATCGAAATCGGAAGCCGAACTTTGTCTAAAGCAGGGTATCTGGTATCCGCGGACGAATTTGTTCGTCGCATTTGTTGACGCTGACGAAAATTCGAATGTGGATAGCCGTATATGAATGCAATCAGATAATCCTATGACCATTTTTTCTTAATTGCAGGTAGGACATCAGGAGACGTTTTTCCACTGGCTGGCAATTTAGAAATTTTATAAAATGGGTAAGTGGCCATTTAGTAATCGAAACATCATATATATTTATGATCTGCTGTCTGCTATCTGCTATCCTCAGATGCGCTGCGCTTACGTGGTTCGCAATTCAATCGTTATGGAGGCAGCTCCGGGTCAGGCGGCAGCAAGCCGAACCCACCTCCGCCACCGCAGGTGCACAGCAAGCCGGAGCCTTTGATTGTGGTGGAAGAGTCGAACTTGCCAGAGGAACTGGAGGACAGCTCAGAGACAACCTTCTCGAATCGCGCCAGTCTGGACATTGACTCGCCCGTGAACCCCTATTTGCTTTCCCCGTGGCGGGACCCGCGTGAGGCACGTAAGCACTCGCTGCCCTCGCAGCAGGTGACCGATGGAATCACCGCCAGTCAGGTGCGGCGTCTGTCCGAGCGTGGCGGCGAGGGGTCCGGACCTTCGCCCAAGGAGGCTGCCTTCCTCGCCACCCTCTCACAGGCGCCGGCCCCATCTGGACGTCGGCACTCAGTGGTCACCATCTCCAAGGTGCCCACCACTCTCTTTGGACGTTCGCGCCGTGAGTCGGTGGCCGCCTATCCCAGCAGCAATGGGTAAGTCTCTGAGCTATAACAAGTGCTTCCAGTAATCTAGAGTCATGGATTATGAATGAATGAGGGCTTCCAAGATTTTTGTGTAGGGTTTCGCAATAATTTAAGTTTTCCTGCTGCCACACTTCGATTTGTTTCTTGCAGCAGCAGCCGTGTGCTTAACTCACGGCGGGAGAGTAACACGGGCCCTCCCTCGACAGACCCCATCGGCAGCATCCACAACTTGCAGCTGGACATTATGGACGACATATATTTGCAGTCACGTAAGGCCCGCTTGAAGCTGTGGACCTCTAGCAACGAGAAGGTCTGCGAGGTACAGACCGTTGACGAGGCCGGGACCGCGGCCCCGGGAAGGCGCTACACCAACCGCCGCTTTTCAGAGTGCCCCCAGCCGCAGCCGGCCAGCAGTTTTCGCCGGGCCTCTGAGTATCCGCACCCACCGCCGCCACCGCAGGCACAGACACACGCACATGGACACGCGCCTTCATCGCAGAAGATCATCTCGCCGCAGCCGCCGTCATCCGCCAGGGCCTCAACACGCCGCAAGAAGTCGGGCAGCGGCATAGGGCTGCTAGGAAGCCGCACGGACATCGCTGGGATCTTCAGCTCTTTGACCAGCTCGGCCATGGACATGCACCGCTCCGAGCCGGAGGGGAGCTCCAGCGCCAGTGCCAGTGCCAGCTCTTCAGCGGCCACCGCCGGAAGTAGCCCCTTTCTCAGCCAGACGTTCCAAAATGCCGCCCGGGGCCGCGCTACTAGTGCAACGCCTACGCCCACGGCCCACACTGGGGGGCAGGCGGCCGCGGCAAACAGCAGTTCACTGCTAGACCCAAACGCAGGCCGCTCCACACGATCCAACAGTTTCGACGTCTCGATCCTGAACAACGCCAAGCAGTTGGTGAGCGAGGCGCAGGACAATAGCTCTGCCGCCATATCCGGGTGGTTCGGCAAGCCGGCAAGTCGCCCCCAGCCGATGGCCCGCAAGAAAAGTGTGCGCAGCAAAAGCACGGCCATGGCCCTCTCAAAGGACATGTTGGACCGACTGCAGAAGAAGGACCCGCTCGGCGGGGACTCCGGCAAACCAAAACTCAAGCCGCGCAGCAAGCAAAAGAGCTGGGCTGACACCACCAAGGCGAACATCGTTGACGCGACCATGCTGGGCACGGCGATCGAGGGTTTCCTCCGCAAGAACTCCAATGCCGGGATGGCCGGAGCCGGGGGTTCTAGCGGACCCTCCACATCGGCCTCGGTCCGCGGAGCTGTTCCCAAGGAGTCAAACAGCGCCACCGGCAGTCCGGCTGGAGCCCGTCGCAGCCGGCCGTCCGTCGGTAGTGGCGCCCAGTCGCAGGCCGGACGGGCCATGCGCTCCACTCTCAACTGGTTCAGCAAGGGCGAGGAGGACGACTCGAAGGACACGTGCGATGCGTCGCTCTGTTCCACACTCAAGGATCTATTCGTCAAATAGGTTGGGGGACGCAGAGGCAAGTAAAGCTCTGGGACTGCCCCACAAACAGATCCTGGCCGTTCAGCATGGGTGAGTGTGAAGCCATTTGGTGGGGCACGGCACTCACCTCTCTATCTCTCTCCCTCTCTTTCCCTCTACTCTATTTTTCCCTTGCAGCGAGCTACTTGTATCTCTGAGATCCGCAAATATTCGTATCATTTGTTAACCATTGGAAGAAGCGAACTTTAACATCAGACACCAGTTGGACAGCGAACAAAAAAAGTAACCGCAAACTTCACCGTCACCGTCGTGGTCAATACTATTTTGAATATCATTTACAGCAAATGGAACACTCTTTCGAAGAGTAAATATAAATTGCAACACTTTATTGAGCAGTTAATATAATTTTGGAGTTACTGAAACAGTAACTGATAATGCGAAATATTAGATATTAGTTCCAACAGTTTATAATCATGATTACAATTTATGGCAGCTAAAGCAGCCATATCGGCATTGCAGAGTTCTACTAACAGATCTCTTCAGAAATATATACATATGTTCATACTAGTTACTTGTATAAGTATGTATGTACATATATTACTCACATACAAACCAACACGAGCAATTAAGATAGTGACGACCCAATCAATCATCGTAATAGACAAACAGTCACAGTAGCACACAGTTACATAAACTGACAGCCAAAAATACTTACACATCACTTACAGTAACTGAGAGAAACTAGATATGTGAGACAAACGTATGCCTAACAGTAAGTGCAGCAAGTGGAGCACAAATAGGGAGTATTCGAACAATAACCGTGCCTGAAACACTAATTACAACTGATTCAAACTCAGTCACACGAACATTAACAGTAACAGTAACACTAACACTAAGCATAGTAGCGAATAATGCAAAAACGGTAAAAGTATAACTAACTGAAAAGCATAGTACAAGTAATAGTAAATGAAGCAATAGTAACACTAACACTAAAACTACAACTAAAAATAACAGCAACACAAGCAGTAACCACTAAGGATTGCACTCGCACTGGTTGTATACTGAATCACTTACAGTCGCACCAACGAGTGAAGAGTAAGAGGAGCGAGTCATTGTAATATAAGCAAGGGTAATACTGGTACTTGCAATAGAAATATCGCAAAAGTGCAAATAACTCTTCTGAATTATGAGTAACAATTACACACACCGAAAAGGGAAAAGCGACAGTAACACTTCAAATAACATGCAGCACGGTACACTACAGTTCAGTACAGTACAGTACCCAGACGAACCCACACATCAATACAGTAGCACTTACACTGAAACCTAGTAACAGTAGTCCTAGCGGTAACAGAGTATAATGGTGAACAATAAAAGTACAAGAAACTTTAACGGTACAAGTAACTTTAACGATATCGGTATTGGTAGGATGGTAGGATGTGTGAGAAGCGAGAGCATAGCGGTAAGCGGCGATTGGTAATCGATAAACAATTAGGTAACCGATCACAAGCAACTAATAAGCAACGCTGCAGGGTAGTTTTGTGCGTACCACAAACAATCAGGGAACAGGGAGAAGGACTCGTAGTCACAACGAAAAGTAGTACTGATATCAGGGAATAGGGATAGCGATGGGGATAGGATAGGCTAGGATAGGATAGGGATGAGGATGGGGATAGGATAAGAACAGGGAAGGAGCGCAACCGAATGCGACCTACGACAGACCTCAT
This sequence comes from Drosophila helvetica, assembly GCA_963969585.1. Classification (NCBI taxonomy): domain Eukaryota; kingdom Metazoa; phylum Arthropoda; class Insecta; order Diptera; family Drosophilidae; genus Drosophila; species Drosophila helvetica. The sequence continues at coordinate 297,484 of OZ018401.1, read as the reverse complement.
CGCACAACCAACAAGACAAGCATAACTGTAGTACAACCCTCATAAATATAAAGATGCAGATAATATATATTTATTCTCATACATTTGCATACTATTTGTAACCGAAATCAAATCGAAATCGAAATTGGAGAAACTAGAATCGGCAGGAAAATATTGGTGTGGACCCAAGTCCAGAGCTAGAGGAAGATGAAGAGGAGGTGGCGGAGTAACAGAGAATGTCAAAATATTTTTTTACGAGAAGGAAATTTAAGCGGGATCCACAGATCCAAAGGAGGACAGATGCGGCAGTCGTTGAGACAAAGCGGACACCCATATTTATATTCTTTTATGCATATTGAGTGGTCGTCTTTTGTATCAATGCATTTGCATTTGGGATAGCCCGTTGGGAATTAGCCCTTTTTTTGTAGTAGCCCCATTTGGGGTCCAGGTTGCAACCGAGACATTTATTGTGCCACACATTTGTGTGCCGTAATCGGCTGCAATCGAGACAAGCATCAGACACAATCAAGGGAACTAGAGACAAAACTGACATCTGAGTGGCAGGCGCTCCAACGGTCCCCTCAATAACACAACAATATATATCTACACATGCCCACACATATTCAGAATATACTCAAGCATATTATATTTCCGCAGCGAATAAGGAATAAATGTCTACAGACTCAAGAGTTTTAATCAATGTAAACCACACAATAAATGTAATTTGTATGTACAATCTGAGCTTATAAAAAGGCAAACAACAAATACCCAACTAAATCGAATGGAAATGAAACGAAAATCGAAGTTAAATGTTAATGTTCGAGTTAAATATTTGATGTAAAATATTTAAATGTACGATATCAAAGCAAAGCTAAGGCTAACACCAAATCAGAAGCAGCAGCTAACAAATAAGCATAATAAGTGGTAGTAGGAGAGGCAAGACATCATAAGTTGGAAAATTAATTAACGAAGAAACTCAAATTGAAAATTTGCAATTGCACCCATTTCCAAACAGAGTTTGGAGATGGATTGGGAAGGAGGGGCAGACGAATGAACTAACAAACAAACAATCAGTCAATATTGCAATCAATCAAGTGTGTTTCTATATATGGCATTTGGCCTTGTCAATTTGGTCAAAGGTATCCCACAGGATGATAAAGGTTATGAGTTTGAGGACTATGAGAAGGCATAGCTATGAGAAGGACTAGAGATGTTATCATCTTTCTTATGATTGCAAGCGCTCGAATCGAGTTGCAATTACATATGAATATATATATACCAATATTAACATACATACATAAACATATAAGGATATGCATATAAACAAAATATATTTAGCAAAATGTATCTCGATGTGCCCAAAATGTATTTTAGACTTCGATTTCCATGTGTGTGTCTCAATGCGGTTAGCAGTTAACTTTCACTTTAAATGTTTGTTAAGAGAACAGTAGCAGAATATACATATACAAATATATTTACCGATCTATATCAACACAAAGCATGAATATACAGATATCTATACATATATATTATACACGGACATATGGAAGTATCTCAAACTATTTACAAGTCAGTGCGATCCTTCTTGGTCGCAGTCCATGTTTTTTGCTCATCTTCGTAACCGTTGTTCGCGTTGCTCTATCCAATCTGAATTATACTTGTGTTACAATAAATGTGTAAACTCGTAGAAACAACAAAATTAAAAACAAATAAGCAACACCGAAAATAATAATAAAAAAAAGGATGGCTTAGGGCAATGTCGGGAAAACTAAAACTAACTTTGCAGATATGCAGAGTTAATATAAAAAAGTAACTAAAAGAAAACAAAAGAATTGAATTGATGTCAAGCCAAAGCAACTCTCCAGTTATATTTGTCCTATTTTTGATAGTTGTATATATGTATACTATATATAACATATACTCTATGTACGATAGCACCATATGGGTGCAATTTTTTTCGATTGATTTAGCATTGAATGTGCATAGATATATATGAAAACCAGTATATGTGTATCTACAATACTCGTAATCGTATCAAGAAATAAGATAATAATGCATTATACAATATACATTAAGTCCAAGTTCATCAGAATCAGCAGTAATACCACTGGAACGGAACGGAAACGAGAAGGGGGTTAAGTGGAACTAGATCGAACTGAATGGAACGGAACGTACTGGCATGGACTGGCAAAGCTAGAAAACGCATTGAAGTGGAATAGGGCCGTGGTGGAGTCAGCTATGCAATTTTATTATTCCCCCGTCCCTGTATCCACTTCTCCACCTCCGGTGTTCAGTGATATTGTTGCTGGTGATCTGTTGCCGTTGTTGATGTCGTGCAATTGTAATTAATATTGTTCAATTGTTAATAATGTTTATCCACAGTATGTTTGTGTGTAAAACCCAAGACTACACCCAAGAAAGCGGTTACCACCGACTAAAGTACTTTAGTAGTGTTAACTGAAGTCCACAGAATTCTACACGAAAACGAAACAAAAAAATGCTCAGAGATACCTAAATATTTCCACACAGACTTCTGTGTGCGGTACACAGACCAGATTACGTATACGTAATCGGATGTATTGGTTATATGAGACACTTAGATACAATACTTAGAGTCGAGTAAGGCAGCAGATGTATGATTTTACTAACTTTTATTTTGGGCTTTTGATGGGCTTGTCGTCCAGGGGGAAAAGTGGGCAAAACTACGCATAATCTAGTGATTATAAGCAGGACAGAAGATGGATAGGAATGCATGTACTAACCATATAAATATATAGACATACTTATATACGAGTATCTATATGAATCGAGAGATATGAAATACATATATTTTGTGTAAATACCGGAGGAGAGCCCAGGGATCATTCCTTGGAACACGTCTGTACATAGAATGCGGCGAGAGAGGACCGGAGGATAGCAAAGGAGATCGAGAGTCCAGATTAAGTATAGTCGTTTTTTTTTTTAAACCAAATTACAAAATGCAACCGGATGTACGCGTAACAATCATTTGAAGACACATAACGAAGTCAAGCTAAGGAACAATAGGAAAAGAAGGCAAGAAGAAAATCTGTGAATAACCACTAATATATTATGTACATGTGTATGTTCTGCAGATAGTGCATGCAGAAGTTATATTACTCCCGGACCCCCACCCCACGACCGAACTCATCTAGTAGCAGCGGATCGAGAGGGACAACAGGAGGAGGAATATGGGGAAAAGGAAGCGGAAGTGGTGCACCAGGCGAGAGAGTACTTTACCACACCAAACAATACCAAGAATATACACCTATATATACACATATATACGTACATATATATTGATATACATATATTGAAATAAATAGTTTATGTGTACAGATTGAGGTTGGTCTTACTTCTTGCTCTGATTTCGTTTATAGCTCCGTATGCGACTCTGATTCGAATAAGAATCCAAATCCGAGTGCGTTGTCATGACCCGTCGCTGGCGGGTCATCAATAAATATATCAAATGCAGAGAGTTCCAAATGCCGTACAACGCATTCCCAGCCTGGCTTTGAACATGCCCGAGGCATTAAATGTTAATGCGCTTTATGCAACGCTTGACTGGCCCCTACAAATAGACAGCCAGCGGCGCCGACCAGATTAACATCCGCATGCACATGCACATTCACATCCACATCCATGTCCACATCTACTTCCACTTTCACCTGGATAGGAGCCGTCGGGCCGGGGGCCAGTGAGGCAGAGCAAAAATCCTGTCTGCATGTCAAGCGTGAGATTCTAATGCATCGATTGGAGCTCATTGGGGAAGATCTCCAGCTTGAGGTTGGTCCTATACCCGGGGACCTGGGCTTAGGCTTAGGTGTCTCATCGCCAGGGGTGGATTGGCGAGGAGGGGTAGATTGGCACAGGGGCCAACTATTCATGCCACAAATGCAGATGTCAGGGGCAGGAACCAGTGGGGTTACCAAGAAGGGAATACCCAAAGTAAATGCTCTAACACAAGGAAAACAAATGCAAAATTAATAAAACACTTTTTAAAGCAGTACTTAAGAACGAGCGATAGATGGACAATGGTAAAATTATATATAAGGTGACGTATCCACCACACGTGCTCTCTTTCGGGGACGTTATTTTGTGTCAGTCCAACGTCGTCGAAAGAGGTTGTGTAGCGCACGATTTTTTCGTTTTCTTCTTCTTCATTGTTTACGAATGGACTCGTACACAGAAAACAATGAAGAAAATATGCTATTATATGTACCTATATATATATGTATTTGAATTTCGCCCTATTGTTATTTAATTTCTCAAACAAAATTCTTTAATTATTAATTAAAATATTATAATTTGCTTTGAACTATTTCTTTTAATTTATTAGCAGAAAAGTTTTCTGCCAGCTGAAACAATAACAAACGAAGAGTGCAGAGCGAAAAACGCTTGCCATCTCTTTCTAGCGCTTGCCTCTCTGAGAGCAGAGAGAGCGAGTTAAAAAAATTACGTCCTCACCACAGCCGAATACGCCACCACCATAATAATTTCACCATGAGATGGACTATGGGACCAGCCGTAGGACAGCAGAGACACACACCCACCAAAATTATGGCACAGTGGCGCTATGCTACATTTGGAAATTTTTAAAAATGTTGCGCAACATTTTCCGCAACATTTGAGTATTTTACATTTAAAATTTGAGGCTATATGACGCTATTCTCTCGATTCTGTGAACTTTTTGCCAGCTCGAGGAACCAAACTCCGAACTGGTTGAAAACAATAAGAAGAATTACACTACTCGACAAAATTGAACTTTTTTTTCCGCTGTGGCCAAAAATGACTTTTTCTGACAGATTCGGGAATTTAACAATTTTTAAGAAATTATGGTTTCTTTTAGGCACAGTTTTTTTTTAAATTGTTTTAAATCTGGTATTTTTTTTTCATGCTTTTCTCAGAGGTAGTGCTTCTCTTTTTCACATTGCTTATGATAATAAAGATAATAATAAATAATCTGCTTGTATTGAGTTTTGCAGTTCTAAAAAGGTGATCAATGCAGCTATAAATCAGACCTAAAAACGTTGTACAAGCAGCTTACCGTCTGGGAGTTATTGAGCTTTCAAATTCAAATTTGATAATTATTTGCAGTATTTTTTTTCCGGAAATTTTAACTTTAAAAACTCAGGAAAAGTCGAAAAAAAATATTTCTTTGGCTGAATTTTTTGTACTAAATAGGTACATTTATTAGGCGTCGTTTAAGGTATCGTTTGTTAGAATAGATGGATAAACGGCTAAAGTGGAGCTGTTTGACCAAACCTCCGTATGCCTCAGAAAAAAAAATGTGCCTAAAAAAAACCAAAATTGCTTAACAATTTTTAAATTCCTGAATCTATCAGAAAAGTCATTTTTGGTCACAGCGGGAATGTCGTGCTGACTAGTGTTATCAAAGATTAATAAAGACATCCGCAAGACTATTTTCAGATTCCAGAGGGGTTTCTAGAGGGGCTCAGATACGGCATCGAAGGTTAGATATTTACATCTCTGGCCTGCATTTACCATTCCCCTGTTGCCCCGTTTCACCGAATAGGCGCTGAGCAAGTACCACGCCTACAGAAACGTCCTCATCCTCACCCTGGCCGCACGTGGCACGTGGGACATTCGTCCCGTGGCTGGCACCGGGATAAGCGTAATTGTTTGTAAAGTGCAACAAGTCAACAAAAGCTTTTCGAACAGATCTTTCGATTCCATTTTAATTGGGAAAATAAATTCTGCGTTCTTAGTTTTCTTGTTTCTTCGAAATTGTGGATATTACAGATGTTTGTCCTTTGTATGGGCTGAAAGGGGCGGGGCAAAATTCTGAAATACATTTTGGTTATTTTTTCACGTACTATGTACATATACATATACTGACTGAGTTCCGAGTATAAAGTAGCGATAATGAAAGGGAGGTCATGGTCTCGTTTAAATATATTTTGCGCCAAACGATTAAACTCCTGAATGCTAGGAGTTTACCCTATTTTCTTTCTGTCTTTTTCTGTTGAATTTACCGATTTGTCCATCGCACGCGAATATTAATAGGTTTATGTGCTTAGGCGAGTAGATAGAGCAGCGGCCCGCGGTCGACTCGGATCATTATTGTTTCATCGCTCGACCTCGCTGGTTGGACACCTCGCCTGTGCCGCCGCCTCGTACCAAGTTCAAGCTAAAACTCCTCTGCGTCGGGGATTTTTTCGTGATTTTCTTTCGGCTTTTAATTACCGTGGTAGACCTGTTACTTACACAGATAAGGCGGCTTTCATTGCGTGACGTCAAGGTGAGTAAACATGTGCCACAAACGCCGGCGGCGGCATTGGGTGTTTTAATGAGCAAAAGTCAGAGACGGCCAGAAGAATAGAGAACGTATGAGAGTAAGTGCTACAGGGCGACAGACAAAGCGACAGAAAGAGAGAGAGAGAACGAAATGTTTGCGTGGGGTGTTCCGGCAACTATCCAGAGCAAATTGTTTCGAAAAAGGGAATTCCCCTACAGATAACATTAAATAGAAAAGGTCAACGACCTGCTTGCAGGCATTTTTTTTTTGGTAGTACATACATATGTATGCATATGTCCCATATGTACTTATGTGTGTGACTTAATAAGTGAGAATTCCCTGCAGCAGTATATCGATTTAGTTTGATCTCATTTAATGATAATTGACCCAGTTAATACAGCAGCTCTGGCGCTAAAAAGCCACAATAGAAAAAGCTTATATCGATCGAGTGTTCGGAATAAACGGTTTTTCGGAACATCTCACAGCGCACGTCGATGACGGTTGGGTTGTTGTGGCTGTGTTTGGACTCTGCGGTCGTCATGCCAATGCTGCTGACAACGGCTGATGTGTGAGTTCATATCTTGCAGAGCTCTACAAATAAATCAAAGCCCCACAAATGTGCCGCGGGAAGGAGGCTGGCTCTGCGAATTGGATAATGAGTTTCATCAATGATAAATGTGCTGAGGGGAAAATTTACTGGAACAAGAACTAATATTGGATTGCATTCGGCAGTTGGTGATTCATCGTTCATTAAGTTCAAATCTAATACCAATCCAAATACCTAGCTTTCACACCCAGAAGAATCTCCGAATATGTATTCGGCCAAATATAAATAAAGAATTTTCTACAGAATAGAAACATGTTTTATGCATACTTTCAGGCTGAATGCATGTAAGCTTCGCGTAGAAATGCTATCGTTAACATAAATAAAAATATTATATTATAAATATTATAATTATCATACTTTTGGGGATCACGTAAAAGGCCATTTTGGGGCATGTCGACCCCCTTCCTCACCAGCAATCGGAACATTGATTGGAATTCAAATCTCAATTTTTTCAAAAATTTCGAAAAGTGGATAGCAGAGGTTTTCATACTGCTGCTTCCATAGGGCTTATATGAAAAAAATACGGCCATTTTGTTAAATTATATTGTATAAAATTATATACAGTCATGTGAAAAATAATAAGGACATCTGGCTTTGTTTCAGAAAAAGGTCTATAAAATGGCTATTTTCAATTATTTTGAACTGATCCTAATTGTTTTAGGTTGTTCCATATTTGCACTTCGATGCTTTCTAAATGAATTTAGTGTTTAGGGATTTGTCGGAATTAAACAATGATTATTTTAATGTAACGACATATGTAAGTATTTAATTTATTGCAATGCTTGTTTGAAATCAAATGGCATGTGAGTCGGAATCAACGGAATTCTCGGAGTTAAAACCACAAAAATTTCCCAGTCAAAATAGTTGCTTCAAGTAAATTAGTCATAACTTCTTTCACAGCTAGTCTTGTACCATTCCAAAGTCGTGGTGGATTGAGATTCTGCAGCATAAAATGAAATGGGCGTTCAAACACACATAAAATGCTGCTACAAATTAATGGCACAGTGGCGCCTTGCAACATTTGGAAGTTTTGCAAAATGTTGCTCAACATTTTCCGCAACATTTGAGTATTTACATTTGACGCTAAATGAGTATTTACATACTCGTTTCTGTGAACTCCGAACAACTCGTTTAAAATATGCAAGTTGTGTGACCTAAACTGAATGTATTGTTTATCTGAAAATTCAAAAGATAGCCTGTTAATCTTCAAGACCGAATATAAATATGAGAAATGTAAGGAAATATACTTTTCAATGGATTAAACTTATAAACTTAGATTATTAAATAATTAATCAAATTATTTAATTAAAATTTTATTAAATTAACGGCTGGTCATTTTCTGTGTTGCTGCCTGCTATTCGTTTCGGAATAATTTTCAGTTGTATATATTCCATTGTGATCAAAAGAGAATATCCTCCATCGGTTGGAATACATTTCCGGCAAAAATCATAGGAAACTGAATCCACTAGTTCGGGCCTGTGCCTGAGCCATCGCCCGCTTGGTGACGTCGATTGACTGCCCCTGAGGTGAGCTGTAACTTCAATTTGGTGTACCTGTACCTGACCTGTGTACTTTGTACATATGCTCAGCGTGAACAGGAACTGAAAACGATTACACCACGGTTCGGTGGAAGCCCAAGTGCGTCACACCATTTCTATCTCCATTTCGTGCAGCTCGTCAAATGTTTGCTTGCGGGCGCCGCATTTCTTTTTTCGGCGTCCCCATGATGACTCGGGAGAATGGGACCGACAGTGCCAAAAATAGCACTGCCCTCATCTTGGCCCAGACCCGGCTGCAAGCCCAGCCCCATTGTTTGGCTTGCCTATTCGCCTTTTGACAAAAAGCCAAGCAAAAGGCACAGGTGCTTCCCAGTACCAATCCGAGTTCGTTCATTCATAATGCGCTGCCCAAGCAAATACTCGTAAGTATGCCCCTTTATTCGATTTAGCTTAATCTCTGCCTCTGCCCATGAATGGACGATGACGCAGTTGGGCGTCCGTACATCTGTCCGCGAGAGAGCATCTAAACAGAAAGGCAAACAAAAGGAGGCTTTGATCGATGCTCGGTGATTTACCCTGCCTAATTCTCGACATACAGCAAGAATCAAGTGTCTGTGGTCAGTTAGACTGGTTGGGAGTAACCGGGATCCCAGGTGACGACAATTGAAATCTGCTCTTTGCACGGGGTACTTTCTCGAAGCGAGCGTCAAAGTTTGAAGGCTATGTGCCCTGGCGTCATAGTTTATTTTCATACAATCAGCGGCGGCTAGGTCCAGAAAAGCCTGGCGGACTTGGCCCGTGACGTCGCAAGTTAAAAATTGGAAATAAGCGTTTTATATGCTGTATATGTTGCAACCATCAGAATCTGATCATCATAGTCATTGAACAAATCTTTCGTAGGCCAATCCTTTTCAAGTTGAAATACAAACCATTTCGGATTACTATGTTTTTTAATAGGTGACGATTCCCCAAGCCATCCCATTCAATGCTTGATAATGTTTCCATTTTCGTCATCATGGCCGGTCACATATGGAGCAGTAGGTTATGGGACTTACTGCCACTCTAAAGATCGGCCGCCGTGGCAAACGTCACATCCTCTTGCGATGCGGTTGCATTGGTGGCATCGGTGCAGTAGGTTCGGCATGATGACGACCCGTAGTCTGGCTCGGCTCGGACTGATGAATGAGCTATTACAGCCCCGTCCCCGCTTGAGATAAACGATAAACCTCAGTGAGGTTTCCGTTCAGCTCCACGCCGTTCCGCTGCTGCTATTTTTGTTTTGATTGATGTTGAGAGATGCGGATGCGTCACGTCACTCTGGAAGCACTCGTCAATTGGTGTTCATTTCTAAATAAGGAACCACTAGGGCCACTAAGGCCACTAAGGAACCACTAGGCAGACGGAACTCCCTAGACTCTCAGATTTGCATTGAGAGCGATTTGTGCATAGCGTAGCAAAGGTTCGCACCTTCTTAGGTGTGAAAAAATAACAAACAACCAGAAAATAGTGAGCCGATGATTCTAATTTCCTTAAAGTTCGCGGAATAGTAGACTTGGGTATACCGATAGCTGCCGATTTCCCCACTTGCAAATAAATAGAATGTCAAGGCTTTAAGAATTGGACTATACTATACACTATACCTTCCACCATCTGAATGAATAGAAGACCATATGTAATTCGTCTGACACCATTGCTATTACTAATATACTGACCTATTTACTGAGGTACAAGTATAAACATATAGAGTGGGACTTGAAGTAGAATTGCCATACACCAGAAATCGGGAATGGAAAAGGATCCATTATGGAATGCCCAGGTTGATGAGCGAAAAAAACCCTGGAAAAATATTCCCAAGCAAACTTCGAATATCCCCAGTTCCAGAAATCTGTATTCTGGATCTGCCCAAATGCCCCGCTGAGTGCCTCCTTTGCGTCAGTTACTGCACATAGAACTTAAGCTGGGTTTACAAGAGCTGGGTCGAGGAATTCACCCTGATATATTAAACGGAAGTCGCCAGCATAGGTCGGAACTGCGAGTCAAGTACGCAATTCGGGCAGGGAAATCTCTGGCAGCAAGCTGGCATTGCCCCCGTCAATGGTTAGTGCTCCCTGGGGGCCACTGGCGTGGCTGGATGGCAAGTGGTTATTCGCAAATACTTCATCGACCGACGCGTGTCACCGATGCGTATGAGTAACTCCTTTAGTGTCCATGTGGGTAATTTTGGAAGACTGGGTGCGGGCAGTGAAAGAGACTGCTTGCGACTCTCTGATATGAGGGAAAGGGAATGTCTCTTATATTTATACTGCTGCCTCTCCATTTGCCTGGCCAATGTCTGGCTCTTTGTCTGCCGCCTGTTCGGTGGCTTTCAGTTTCCATTACGCTCACGTTCTAAGCGATCCAATCGGAAATGCCTACGGAACGACGCGTCGCGGTCAAGGCAAGCAACACACAAACAGTAACATTCAACACGAGCAGCAAAAGAAACAGAAACACCAGCAATAATAGCAGCAAGTGCCACAATAAGCCAAGTTTTTTGATCCTCCACCAGCCACAATCAGCCACCTTACGGTCGAGCCCTGCTATAGATGATTTCCAAGTCAAATCGGTGATAGTGTGTTGTAATAGGTGCTTCCCAAATCAGTATCATACGATTAATTTTAATTGGTTAGGCATTGCTTTGGCTTAAACCCATCACCTAAGCCACACTGCCGCTTGTCGGCCAGGGTATTGGGTGGGACAAGAATTCAATCTGACATCCGTTTCGGGCCAAGAAGCTTGCGTGCATAAATTACTGCCCCATACAAACACTCTCTGGTTCCCACTCTCACTCTTCCGCTCGCTCGCACTCTCCCTCTCCGTCCTGTCCACTCAGCACCCACCACACTGGCCGGCAAGACAGGAAGAAACCAGAGAAAATAAAAAATCGCGGAATATATGGGGGAATATATGCTCTCCGGGGAATAGTGATTATGATTCCAGCGATTCGTGACTCAGCCCCGGAGTGGATTATGTGGGAAAACTGCCCTGCTGCTGCTGGAGAAGATCGATCCCCAAAAAATTTCACATTCAACATTATGTCGCCCCTTTTCTTAGTGTGTGCGTGAATGTGAAGTGTGTCAAGTGTGTATGTATGTGAAAGCAATTGCTTGTGCGCCTCGCCATTGGCTGGCGATTACAAGCGCAAGCGCGAAAGCTTCGCCGTCATCTGGGGAAGACGTTGCTGCTGGACGCTGTGCGCCGAGTGATCGGTGAGATTGTGTGCGTGCGGCTCGGGCACGCGCTCGGCTGGCTTCGTGCGACGATAATGCTAATTTGCCTCGTATATAAAATGCCAATGTGCCTTAAACTCTTCATTAACTCAAAGATTTCGTCGAGCCAAGTACATAAGGTCGAAGACCGACACTCAGATCAGCATCAGCTAGCTATTAGTGCAAGTGCAAGCTAAAGCCCAGTTCGGAACCCAGTGCATCTGCACAGCCAGGACCACTGTCTAACACTTTTCGATCGTCTTTGCTTCCCTCCGTTCCGGTGTGTGTGTGTGTGTGTGTGCTAAAAATGGCCAGATTCAGCTACGGTCCCAGTGCCAGTGCCAGTGCAAGCCAGATCGAGGATAGACTGTTGCCACTGGACACAGAACCCCAGCAGTCCTCAAATAAAGCCATCCATAGTGCGGGGTCAAGTTCAGTACGATTTGGATTACGAGTATGTAAGTGTTTCCTCATCACTTCTGAATCACGATCGTCATAAAACCCGCTAGACTGTACACATCCGCAGCCCAGTCTGTATCTACGGGTGTATATCCGTAGTTTACCTGTGCTTCTATCTGTATCTGCATATATATGTGTAGATAGATTTGTGTCACTAGTGTCACAAGAGTAAACGAAAAAAATCATGTCTTATAAGGCGAGCGATTCTAGAAATACTGGTTTAATATCGATTCGTCTCTTCCTCCAGGAGAAACAAAAGACCCTAATTAGAATATTTCATAGCAATCTTCGATTACACTTTTTAAATTATATATTTATTTATATTCCTTATCTTATTGATTTCGTTCCCATTTTGATTGCAGATCCACTCAAGTGCTGGTTCCTGGGTGTCCTGATACTGTTCACAGTCGCCGCGAGCTGGCCCACGGGGACATCGGCAGCGCCGCGACGTCTCAGCGGTCTCCACCTTATACTGCCCCACCGTCACCACGTGCACCAGCGTTCGGCGGACCACCAGTCATTGGAGCACAGGAAGAACTTCATCACAGTGACTCCCGAGCCAACATCGACTTTGGTGTGCCAGTATCACAAAAGCGCCATGTCAACGATGGTAAGTCTGGACAATGCCAAGAAAGTTGCCGAGAGGACTACGGATGCCATCATCTGTTTGATCGGCCAGTGGGTAAGTGGAAGATAATGCGTTTCTGCAATCGAAAGCTAACCTCCTTGCTATCTTTAGTTGGACTACTATTGGAATAAGGATGGCATCACATTGAACGGTGCGATAGACCGCTACTCCCTACACAGCCTCAACCTAACGCATCCGTTGCACGAGGAGACCAAAAAGGTCAAATTCGACAATGGCAATAAGAGGTTTATCTACGAGAATCAGGCTGAGATGGGGGATGCTAGCGAGGAGCTGCCCAAGATTGCCGATGCCCTGATGATTGTGCGCCACCTGATGCTGAACGTCACCAAGGGGCACAGCAGCTATAACTGCACCTTTGTGCATATCATAGAAAAGCTTAGCCACAACCTTTACATGGCAGAAACAGCCATGAATAACCAGCCTTGCAGCATGTCCACCTATACCTACACAGGCTCATACCCAGACCATAAGTTCGGAGTCACACTGGAGGCTATCAAGCTGCTGACCGTCGTCCAGCAGAAGTACAAGGTGCTGCTGGAAAACCAGCGTGACCAAGAAGCGTTCCATTAAGGTCGGGGAGGCCAATTCGCAGGTCGATCCCTCCTTTAAGTTCGAAGAAGCAAGAATACCAAAAAGCAAAAGCCAGCATCAACCCTCTACAGACACAACCGCACCAACAAACGCCCCCCACCCCAGTATCAGTATGCCATATAAGTCTCTTTAAAGCTGTTAAAATCCACCAAATCTCCCACCCACTTTCTCCTACGTAGTTATTTATTATATTTATTTTATGTCTTATTTCAGTCTCCGCATGTCCATTCGTATTTATATCACTTTATTTATATACATATTGTACGCGCCACCCACTCTCACATAAACACATAACTAACCTTAGCCTCGCAGGCTCGATCAACTATGTATATTTAGTTTAACATTTTTTTTTATAAATAGCATACAAATAAAAAATTAATATATTTAACCGCACATCTGTTAAGCTTGAATTTTACTGGATCTGGATCTGACCTATCGACTTGTTGAATTTCCTTACGCCCAGAAGCTCAAAGGGAAGGTCCCGGCATTTTCCCACGGCCACATATGTAGACCTCATACGCTGCTCCGGATTGGGGCGCCCCTTCTTGCGCATATTGTTGTTGGTCGTAGCGGAGAACGGAACGGGATAGAATGGTTTCTTGGAGCGGTCCGACTGGCTTTGCTCCACGCAAATGGTCTGGTTGGGCACCTCGAACTTGACGCCGTGGAAATCCAAGTGAAAGGATTTGATTTTCTCAAAGCGGGACGGGGTCTTCACAAATTTGGCACCGCCCTGAAAGTGGTTATTCCTCTGGCACACGTCCGCGTCGTCCGAGACGCTGAAGCTAAAACCCTTGTCCGCATCGACGCGGTAGTAGATAACGGACAGCTCCTGAAGGCTCTGATCGAACAACTTGTGCCAGTTCTCCGGCTGGAAAGCATTGAAGCGGATGCACTGCGTCTGGGCGGTATCCCCCGCCTCGCTGCCCGACCCAGACCCACCTCAGGCCAGTGCAAACGGGGCACTCACTCGGCCACGTTCTGCTTGCCCTAGGTGAGTCATTGCCGGTGGGGTCGGCAAGCCAAGTGTCGAGTACTTGTCGCGTGATCTGCGGGGGAGAGTGAGCATATTTGTGTGTGTACGTGTGTTAGGGTATTGTATTGCCTTTCTTGGGGCTGTTTCGTATTTACCGTTGCACACACTTCGGAGGCTTCGGCTGAAGGGGTAAGTAATCGGATCGTATCAAATGAGATAGATGGGTGAGGGGTGGGGGATGGGGGAACGTATCCGATCGGTTAGGAGCGATCAATGCGCGTGGCAATGGCGTCAGTCCTCTAAAGCGGTCTTAACTGTAAAATCCCACCATTGAGTCGGCTTTCAGCAGAGGCATCAGCAACAGCAACAGCGGCAGCACCAGAACCAGCGACAGTGACAGCCGGCAACAAATTTATGAATGAAACCTGTCGAAACGTTGAAAGTCGCTACCACTATGCTACCCAGTACTCAGTATGTATGTATGTATGCCGTATGTATGATTTATGCAACTTATCGATATATTTCTATACTATCCATTAAGTTTATATTAAATGAAACATATTCTAGCTTGTATATGTATCTCGCTCACTCCGCCAATAGTTACTCTCGTTCTCCCTCTATGTCTCTCTAGCTTTTCAATCACTAACGGAACATTTTTTCTTTCGTTAGGGAGGACAGGCGGGCACGGTTATATCAACTCGGCCATTGAGGCTGATCAAGAATATATAATTTATGAAGTCGAACGCCCTTTCTTCTGGCTTTTAAATGCATATATTTACAGGAGTCTAATATACCCCTTTACTGTTTAGGTTATTGGGGAAAACAAATAGTCGCGAAAGACTTTGCTCCACGAGCCGAACCTGTTCTCTCTCTTGCCTCGTGCCCGCAAGCACTCCACTCCACTCTACTCTACCCACTTGCTCACTCGGCCGCTCTCTTGCTCTCTTCCACTCAACCGATGCACGCTCTCGCTGAGCGTGCGAGAGGTCCACCGATTGGTCGAACCTGCTCGTGCCGCTCAATTGGCGCAGAGCCAATCGTCACATCATACACATACACATACACATACCCACCCACCCACGTTCACACACATCCTCACACATACGGTGGCCCGGATGTATGCTCTGCGAGAGCTCGGGGCGCCGCCCCTTTGGGCTCCCTGACAGCAGACGACAGACCCGGATTATGGGCTTCACAAGGGACAGGGCCCTGCTTATGAGTGCTGTATTTGGGGAGCGCACTCCAGGGGAGTGGAGCTGGGTCTCAGATCAGTTGCTTAACAGGGCCGTTCCATCAGTTTGCATCTGGGCGTTAGGGGCTTTGAGTATGTACATAGGTGGGATGTAAAGTAGTTTCTCTAGCCGAGTTGATAACTCAGCGTATGACCCTGTAGAAGCCTGAGCGCATACCTTGGCCACGTCCCATTTAGATTTCAGAGCGCGCGCCCTGACTGTCAACCTATGTAGGTATTGATTGATTTTTCATCAAGAAGAGCGCACGAATAAATAAATATCTCTACATATATACTCGGATATACATAGGTACGGATCATTTTGGGGTTTTGAAATAGCTCAGGATACTTTTACCTAATATCCTTTCCCCCTCCCCACACTGTTGGTCTAATAAAGCACATAACAAATGGCAATTGCACGGCCATTGAGGCGGTCGGTCGGCAATAATGAACGGATAAGAGAGTACGGAAAACAAACAAGCAAATAAACGAACGGACAAATCGCCCAACTAACCGTTTGCCCAAAGAGATACACGACACACAGGGATGGAACTTACAGGGGGAATCATGATAAAGCGAACAATTTTACGCATAATCAAAAAACATCACAACAACTTGCCCCGGGAAAAACTAACACCTCGCACTCCTATTCCAATTACTCCACTCAGTCTACGCTGCCGTCTGTAGCCCACACCCACAACAACAATGCCATTGGAAGGCTAGGGCTAGGTAAGAAGCAGAGGTAAAGGGACAGGAGCTAAGCAGCGTGTAATGATGCCAAGTGATTGTCGGCCGTGTCGATGTTCGTTGTACGAGGTCGAGCTCAAGACCGAGAAGGTGTTCGTTGTGGCAATTAAAGCGTATCCTTAGCATTCGATACGCCGCTAAAAAATTACACCATGACAGGACACAATGCATTCAGAGAGTGAGAGAGAGAGAAAGAGAGAGAGAGAGAGGGATAAAGAGATCGCCGACCTAGGAGAACAACTCAATTTTGTAGCAAAATATTTTTGTTGCCCAGAACGAATTGCAAGTAAAACAGAAAGGACATCCTGCGGTGCTCTCCGTGTTCTCTGCGTCTTCTCTGTGTGTGTGAGTGTGTACGGACAGGAGCAGCAGGAGCTCATCAATGCAATAATCGTGTCCATCGATAGAGATACGATACCCTCTGACCAGTCTCATACCCACAGCCCTACCTACACCCTATTCCCATTCCCAACAACATTCCCGGATGAAGTTGTTTCTTTGGGTGCGAATTGTTTCTGTTTGTGCTGCCGCCTCGGGCGAAACAGTTCCCAAAGGACATGGGCACACAAAAGGTGGCTGCCACCTTGATATATGCTTTTCCCTCGCTGTGAGTCCTGTGGGTCCTGGCCGGGTTCTGCGCCGGTGGCGCGCGGCAAAATCAAGGCGAGTGGCCCCGCTGCGAGATACGGCTGCTTCCTGCTGCTACAGATTCCACTTACGGTTAGACGCAAAGCCAATCCATTCCTCCGTGCGATATCTGCTAAGAGTGTCTGCAAGGATTCTTCTGTCTCAACTTCAGCCTCAGAGTCAGCCCACAGCTGTTCAAGCCTGAGACAATGTTGCCATAATTCCGTGCTGCCAACAAACAAAGCGGGAAAACTCAATTTAATTAGCCCGTCAATTGTTTAAACCCGTGGCGGGGGGGTAGGTAGAGGTAGAGGGAGTGATCTGAGTCCAGAGTCTGACAAGGGGGAGGCCTAGGTAGCAACAGATTCCTAGCTGCCAGCTGTTCAACGTCTCTGGCTATAGAGCGGAGTATTTTCTGTTAAGTTTTGGGCCAAGGCAGCAAGGAGAATATACATATGTAGTATATATGTCCAAATGTATAAGAATATTTCCCGATTTGATCAAGAGAGCAGTCGAGGAGCATCCGTTATCCGAAATAAAGATCCCAACTGCAGTGTTCTCGAAACTTCTTAATTTATTAAACACTCCTCCAATAGATAGGAAATCCTTGATAGTTGCAATATTAAAGAGATGTTTATAAGAAATTATCTGTAAGAGAGGAGTGATCGTTTCTAATATAAACTCATAAGGATTTCTATAAGAATAAAGAGGAATTGGAAATTTTCCCAAATATTATCCTTGGAGGATTTCTTAATGAAATAAAGTCTTCAGGAAAATTTGTTCCTGATATTATGTAAATATACCTGTATGGATAGGTACATACATATGTATATGGGGGTTCTCTTTTGTAGAGCAAGAATATGATTCGAAAAATACAGGTAAGTATGGAAGAATATAAGTGAATATAAGAAGAACATAAACGTTTTCTATGGGGTAGAAGAAAAATTATTCTCTTTAAAGCTTTTGAATAATTTATGTCATATTCTCCACTGATCACTTTTTAAATTCGGTCCTTTTCAGGATTTTTAACGGACAGCGAAAGAGATATACAGAAAGAGCCTTTGGGCAGGCAAAGAAGGAAAATAAAGGAACAGGTAGGCCTTTCCCTCTCCCGCTCTCTTTGAGTGAGTGGTCGTGGCCCGGATTGGACGAGTAGGAAAACTGAACTGTAATGGCGACAATATGGCCAGCGAGAGAGAAGACAGGCAGGCGGTGAGAAAGGGACAGAGCGAGCGAACCACGATCAGGTAGACACAATTGTACACATAGCCACGGACAATCGTGCAGGTGGGGACCGCAGGCAGGCCGAGCCAGAGGATCTTCCGATCTCAGATAGGCAGGCAGAGTGACAGAGACACAGACACACGACCACAGCGTACCGTTCGTTTTTCTTTTTTCCATTTTTCACATAAACGCCAACTGCGACGCCGACAGAGCACCCGACGTCGGCTGAGCGCTCAGTCCGCTTCAGTTTCAAATTCAGTTTCAGTTTCGGTCTTTTGGAGTTGGTCGAAGCCGTCTTCGAAGCGGCTCCAGCCGCAGCAGAAACAGCAACAGCAGCAGCAGTCTCTGCTTCTCAACAAAGAAAGCTGGTCGAATCCAGCTCAACTTTGGGTTCAGTTCGGTTTCATACTCGGACGTGATCAGAAGTGTCCGCGAAGTGATCATCTGCTCATCAGCTCCAGCAGTCAAGAAACAGCCCCAGAATAAGACACTGACACTATCCTCCACAGCAGTGGTGTGTGAGCTTATTTTTTTCGAGTGTTGTGTTGCAAGTGCCAGTGCTCCTCACATTGAAAACGAGCTAGCGGCGTATAAATTGAGAATTACCAACGGATTTTGGTTCTAGAACGGAGCGCATCTACCAGGGATCCACGGGGATCCTTGCTGAACGAAACTTTTCAACTATAATGCGGTGTGTGTATTTTTTTCTGATTTCATCAATAATTCAAACTATGTTTATCAAATAATTAGCAAACAAAAATGGAATAGCTTAGAAATTACAGCAGAATTGATATTTCCATTTCATTAATGACCAACTGCAACATAATGCGAATTAATAATAATCCGATTTCAGTATAACTCAGCAAATATTAAAGCACCAATCAGTTCAACAAAAAAGGCAATTTGAGAAATACTGAAAACTTTTCCAGGCAGATTGGAAAATATATTGGAAAATACCTGTTTCGAAAAGTATTGAATACAAATGAATGGTTTCATTTTGTTTCCGGCCTCCCGCCATAGAACTCCCTTATCGTTTGGTCATCGCTCGGATTTCCGCTATGGATCTCCTTAAGCGAGTTCTAGTCCCCTGTACTCCGATCTCCCGATCAGGCTCCTCTCGAGTTAGTTGTCTAAATTAACCAGTTTGCCCCTATTCTCGACCAGATTTCGCCCTGGAAAAGCTAACAGATCCATAAAAGGCGCCAAAAATTTAAAATAATAAAGAAAATGTCAAAAAAGCCGAACAAAATTCTTAACGTTATCGAAAGGTTGCAGTTGCACTTCCCCTGAAGGAAGACCATTCTGGAAGGATTTTTGCAGTCGGAATAGGACTCGAATCGAAGTCAGAGTCGATCGCAGATCGCCAATGGCTGATCGTCAGCTGGGCGCCCAGGCCCTAGCTGAAGTCTATTGCATTCCCGAAACTCATTTTGCCTATTTTTTTTTTTCCTCCCGCTCTCACCTAATCCCTCCGTCGTGCTGCCTGCAAACGATCGATACGGACACGAACACGAACATGGACATAATTACAATTACGGATTCGGATCCATCCACAGTTGGTTGGCAGTGCGCTGCAACCATAGCTAAGGACACCACGACGGCCGGGAACGGGAACTGGAAAAGCAACGGGCCCAGGACGGGGATTGAATTGATTCGGAGTCCAAGGGCCGTGCGGCAGGACAATGCGGATATGTGCTCCCAACTGCCGCACTTCATCTCCCTGCTCCTCCTCCTTACGCTAAACGTGCTCCTCGCGGCACCCGCCCACACTATGGCGATGCGGACGGCCAGCGGCGGCCTCACGGTGATCGATGCCACTCGCCTCCGCACCACCACCACTATCAGCATGGCCAGTCCCAGCCTCAGCCTCAGTCCCAACCTCAGCTCCACCTCCGTGGGTTCTGGTTCATCCAGCTTCACGTCGCCGCAGCGCAAGCGTCACAGGAAGAGGAATAGTAATTGGATTGACTACCGAAATTTCAACGAGAGCACCACCGCTCTGGAGTGGGTCAATCCCTGCGGGGGATCCTACCATCCATCGGCTGGGGATCGCTTTAACCGCCGACGACCCAGGCAGGTGAGTTAACAACCCAGATTGTCCCCTTGCATTCCCAGCTAATCCATCGTTTTCCTTCTCTCCTATTTTTTCCGTAGAGCTTCAATCAGCTGAAGCGCCACGCCTTCCGGGAGTACCGAGGACTCAACAGCAGCCAGGACTCGGTGATCGATATCCGGAACATGACCATGTGGTCGCTACACACTCAAAACTACAAGTTCCTGCCCAAGCTTAAGTCCAACTCCACGGTGAGTCATTCGACAAGATCTAGTGTTCAATTTTCCCCTAAGCTCATCCTCCTTCTGTGACCATCTATGACTGACGCTCTCCTTTTACTCTCTCTTTCTTTCATGCAGATTGCCCTGAAGCGCTGGTACCGCAACATGCAAACGTACGTGGCCAGCTTCGCCTATCTGCGGCGCCTCCAGATCCGCTGGGACCAGCGCTTTATCATTCGCGAATCCACAACTGCACGGGAATTGAGGGAGCTGCTCCTCAGCTCCCGGCGCATTCTCTGCGAGCTAGAGACGGCCGTGAATCAGACTAGTCCCCGACGAAAGCATCGACGCAGTAGTCCCAATGGATCCGCGTCCGTGGGCTTGCAGCTGCCGCAAATATCACGAAACGAGATGAACAAGCGCCTTAAACTGCGCAGCAAGGGCGCTGGGGACACGGGGCCCATTTCAGGAGCTATCACCGGTTCCATGAAAATAGCCAACGAGGCGGACTCTATCGACATGCGGTTCGTGAAGCACCACTACTACGAGTTCCTGCGCACCATGTGGCAGTTGCTCCGGCGCGACGGAAAGCGTGAAAAGAAACGTCCTCACCGGCCCCACCAGAAACAGCCCCGTAAACAGCGGAGGGAGCGCCAGAGCCAAGACAGTGGACAGCAGTCTGCGAATCGGAGTTTCAGCAGCCAAGAATGGAGTGGAACCAGTTCGACTTCCATTTCCAGCTCCAGCTCCAATAGCAGAGACTTTAACGAGGTCTCCAAGCCTGCGATTGAGTCTAAGTCCACCAGCGGCACCAGTAGCGGCAGCGCCAGCTTTGGAGGCAGACGCGGTAAACGGCAGTCGGCCACAACAGGCAGAAAGCAGACGCAGCGAAGCGTGCAGCGCACGTGAAGCATACCCATACACCGATACCAATCCTCTAATCAAACACCATTTCAAACTTCCACCACTACCGAAATCTATAGATGGTATAGTATAGTAAAGTATTTGAATGTCATCCTATGACACTCTACCTCTTTCTTTCATCGACCATTCCGAAAGTATTGTCTACATTTCATCATCGTTAAGTATATATTTAGTGAAGCAACCACGAAAACCAGAATTTCAGCTAGATTTAAGGACTTTTCGAAGCAGTTCGTAGGAGAAACACCACAGGAATCACCCCGCAGTTGCCGTTCTAGTCACATTAGAGCAACCGCTAGATCCCCAACCCAACCCCCAAAGATCCTGTCCGCATAGAGATCTTTTTCGGCATCCTAACTGGAAAGTATTATTTGATTTTTTATGGCGTCGTTCAAAGCTCTAAATTATTTAATGCCCTAGATTATAGGCAAAGATATACATATATACATATATATGTGTATGTATGCATACATATATATATATATTTAGAGATAGATTTAAGCAAAAATCTGTAGAAGAGAGGAACCATTTTTTTTTTGGTAGCTTAGTTTGTGTGACATCTGTGATATAGTCGTGAGTGTTGACAGTACGCATTTAGCTTAACTAGTTCTTATTTACCCTCCTCCCTGCATAGCCTTAACTCCTTCCTTATTGTACATATATAGATCGTATATACACATTTTTCGTATGTAAGTACACATCGAAATCGATTTTCATATTTATAGAACACATCTCCCCCCCCCTGATATGACTAAGCTCGCAGCGTAATAAATCGATCAATAAAACGAAGGAAATCTGATCTTAGAGAATAACTCTTTGAACTCTTTGTATGGGAAATGGGAAACGGGTTTACTTGAGATATAAATAACTCAGCTGAAGGGCGACGATCGCTTCGGTAATGGCGAATGAGTTTCCTTTTCACGTTCCTTGCAAACATGAAGTTCGAGTGGAAAGTTGCATCATATACTCGTACTATTTTAGCCAAGGGATATACGTATGGTATTGCTGAAGCTGAGTGATATTACCACTTTCAATCGGTAAACTATTGACACTTGAAATTGTGCTCCCCTCTCGGGTCTCTAAGTCTTTATCCGCTTCAGTCCCTTTTCTGGGTAACAGTCATACGAGCAGCACGCGCAACAGGAGACGCCAAAGAGCAGCTGCTCCGAGCCCCACCACCTGTTTACCACTCTTGCCACTCTTCCACTGTAATATCAGAGACAGTTAGTCAATGAATAAGGTGTTGGCATTGGCCAGCGCTGATCAATGGGCCTTAATGAAACTTTTGGCCAACTACAGCAACTGACACCATTGACATCAACGTCACCATCATCATCAGCATCCTTGCCATCAGCGAGTCTTAGGCTGATCGACGAGGATAAGCAGCTGCTTATCCCCAGGGTTAACTAAAACACGGCTACACTTGTCACAAGTCGGATTCCGAGTCCCAGTTCGAGTTCGAGTTCGGTGACAGTTAAGTCCGCGCTTTGTTTTTAGCGGATCTAGGCAAATTTACTTTTTAATGCCTTGGCTTATTGCCAAGCTTCGTTTAGGGCGCTTAGTGGCAACTTATAGCCAGGCCAGTCGGATTACTTAGCTCAGATCAAACGGAAGCAGTCTGTAAACTGTACTGTATGTTGTCCGTTGTCCGTGGTCCACTGTGGAGTGGACCAGTCCATGTCCCTCGGTTTTCCGTCTTCTGTTGACATGCAAATGGATTAGCACGGACCCGTAGTGCAAAAACATTTCTCGAATATTATAATGCCGCCTAAGCCGTTTATTGATTGCAATCGATCTGAAGGAAGTTCAACTCTCTTTCTGGCTCTGTCGCTAGCTCACGGTATATGTGTCTGGGTGTCGTCTGGCTTAGAGAGCCTAAGCTGAATCTGACCTGCTAGAAAAGGCCTTGCCTAGCTCTCAGGCTCTGTCTCTGTCTCCGTCCCGTGTCAAGTGTCCACTTCCTGGCTTCGTACCGAGATATGGACATGGACCGTGGGCTGCCATGCCTTTGAGCCCTTTTGGGTAAGTAGGTGGTTGTTATGTTTTTAGCTGTCATAAATATTGTAAAACTCGGTAAATATTTAAACAGCGTTCACAATGAAGGCAAATGCCAAGAGGCTCGATATTCAAGTTGTTCGATGTTCGGGGCTCGGTATTTGGGTTCGGGGTTCTCCACTCGCCGTTCGCCAACGTTCGGCCATCTATTGTTTAGGCCTGGTCATAACGGTGGTTGCCATAGTGGTAACACACATGCCTCTTTCTGTGTGAGAGTCCTGCATCTTCTACCTGTCTTGTACCGCTCCTTTGCACACTTCGCCTGAGCTGAAATTTGAATATGTGCCGGGTCTTGGCCTGGCCGAAAGATTAACAACATTTAATAACCCATCATTTCGTCGGATCTCTCGTGCGCTCCGTAAGATCGACCTTTGTGTGCGTGGACGGGAATGGTTTTCGCAAGATAACTGCATTTTGTATCTTTATTCTGTGCCACTTTTTGGCATTGTCTGGCCATTTGCGCTCCTTCCTTTCTTTTTATTTCACAAATTCCCAATCTTTTTTTTTTATTATCCTTCGGGTGCTTCTTGGAATCCCGTGCTGTGTCGTCCTGCGCTTCGCCGCTGTGCTCTGCTTAAAACAGAGTGCTGCGTATCCTGCTGTATAGAAACGGTATACTATCTGTGTCTGTTTTCTTTTTTTTTACCCGACCGACCGACTGTCAAGTGGCAACTCAATTTCGGAACTATTTTTCACAGCTCATCGAACGCACGTTACGTTACGCACCCGTGATGATCACTCAGAATTCTTGAGATTGGTTTGAATTGGATTGAATGCTGTAGTATCTAAACAAGCTTTGCTTTCAATTAATTTCAATGCAATTAACCATTGCCTTACTTATGCAGCAGCCAAATTGAATGAAATCATTGGCTATGAGTAAACTTAGGCTAACAAGAGATTATCTTTCCGTTCGAACAAAAACTCTCCCTACGCATTAAGCTATTAAATTTGTAACGTTTGATTCAATTACGGAGCATTTAAATTATTAATTAGCTTCCTTGTAAACATATTCATAATTGATATGCATTTAAAATGAATGCCTGGTACCAATTAGCGCGACACGACATTTGTCAGTCTTCATTTCCATTCGATTTTCATTCACACGGCTCTTAATTGATGACAATTTGTATGCCCTTTGCCACTCCTGGCTTCCAATGCCATTTCTCATTCTAATTCCAGTTCCACTTCCACTCTACTCCCACTGCCATTTTGATGTCTTGCCCTCTAAACATCTCATCGCACATTCCATTAAATACGAGTAGTTCTCAACCCAGGAAATTCGAGCAGTTCGACAGCAGCTCAATTGATTTATCAAATTGCGCTTGTGATTTCCCTATCCAAACACTCAATCAGTGATTGCTGTTATTTAAATTTTGTACAGTGGCTATTATTAATTATTATTTATATTGAAGTATCGATAGCCGGTCGGCGCTTTGTCTAGGGGTCTGGTTCGGCCGGCTCCCACACGGATTCGATTGCTGTGGTTATTTACACTATAAGTGCCTGATCTCTTCTCTGAAGATTGAAAGCTGCCGACACATTTGAACATGGATGATGGATTGGATGGGAAATGATTTGAGCTTATCAGCAGCCGCCAAGGCGCGACAGAACCAAACAAACAACACATCGGGCTGTTGCTATTGCGAACTAAATATCTCGGATTTCTAAGACTGCACTATCCAAACTATCCTTAAAAATATAGGGAGGTAATAGACATTTGTGTTGCTAAAGATAATTCCATTTGCATTGCTGATAGAACCAACAAAATGTGGGAACTACATATTTAAAATTAGTTATGCTAAATCCACTGAAATATGTGTACATATGTATGTATATGTAGGGAAAACATGCCTACTGTAGGCACCCCCCAGGTATAGGCACCCCCACGTAAACTTGGACAGCTAGCAGAAGCTACTGATCTGAGTATGGGGAGTCGTGTTGGTTGATAGTATGAAGTTTTTGTGCTGATAACGAAACCAATATTTGAATTTTTGTAGTAGCTATGCACACATTAAAAAAAAGATGCAATAAAAAAACACTAAAGTAACTTTTTATTGTTTTTGAATTGCGATATATGGGTATTACAAATTTTTAAAAAATGTGAGTGTTTATTTTTTTTGCAGTTTTGTCAATATGTTTTCTGATTTATCTTTGTATTTAACCAAAATGTATGCACAACATAATTTTTTGGTCTCTTGAAATTATTATTGCTATTTCCACGTATAGGCCCCCTAATATAGCACCATGTTTTTGCGTGAGTTCGGTCGAGAAGCTGTGTAATATAATTGTCTTTTTTAATTTTAGTACTGTTTTTATGAATTTTACGTCAAGAAAACACGGCAGGATTACTTAATTAAATATAATCAAATCAATCATTTAGTTGAATAAAAAATGAATTTTAATTTTCTAAGCCATCAGCTAAGCGCAGCAAGAAAGAGTTGGCCAGTGAAGGCTCTAAAAATAAATAAATTTTCTCTTTATCTGTGGTGGTTTCCTTTTATATTTCTTAATTTTTAGTAGATTTTTCAAGGGTGCCAAAAACAGGCTAAATAATTTTTATTTTCAAAAAATGATCACTTAAGTGAATTCTTGAAAATTTTTTTCTTTTCGAAAGAATCAATGTAGTTTCTTCAATGACGCTTACCTCAGATATCTAGCTTTTAATTCGCATACAAAGTTTAATATACTTAATATGCTCTTTTTCAAAAGTTATGAGGAAAAAATGAAACGGTGCCCATAACTGCTTAGTTTCCCCTACTATATGGGAGAGTGCGGAAAGTACTTTGATCGAGTCTCTCTGCATATATTTAGCGTGTTCTAATTGAAATTTGCAAATCACATTTTGCCACCGCTGCTGCCGGTGCTGCCGCTGCTGCTGTCACTGGCGCAGCGGCTGCTGCTGTTGCCACTGCTACTTTTCATGTCGTTGTTCGTAGAGCGTCTTAATTATATAATTTTGTGTGCTTGTCGGTAGGACATATTATATTTTTATTAGCATACATTTTAATGGGCATTTATGTAATCTCATAGAGTGCGGTCACATAAATCTCACCAGCGGGTTCTCAGACATTCAAGAGCCAGCGGTGCGTACTTTGGTCTGCTCAAAGGCATGCCTTACAAATTTTGCGTATGACTTAATAAACATGTCGTTGAACTGTAGCCGGCAGCGTTACTCCATTCCAGCACCAACTCCAGCTCCAGTTCCTCTGCGACCGCTTTGAGTTACGCTCTGGACTTATATTTTATTTCGTTTTTCGTGGAGCACCTCGACAAACGCTTTTTAATTTTTTAAAATTGTTTCTCTCTGCAAAGGAGCCTCTTTGCGTCTCCACAATCTGCTGCGGTTTCTGTGCACATTGAACTTGAGCCGAGCCGAGGCGTGGAAATAAAAACAGTGCAGAGCGAACAGCGCAGCACAATATTTTAATTGCCATGAGTAATATTTTATTACACTTTGACACTGAATGAAAACTTCACGAGAACCGAACTACCACGGATGAGGTGGGAGAACAAAGCAAGAAAAACACACACAAACCAGAAAGCTGAGAAAGATGGAACTGGAGCTGGAGTTGGAGTTGGCGCTGGAGCAGAGGGAAGGAGAGAACTCAAGACGAACTAGAAATACCCTGAAGTCAAGTTATGGCAATCCACTTTCCTATGTTTGGATCGTCCATGATACATACGAGAATATCATAGATATCTAAGTAACGAAGGAGAGGTGCGGAAAACTTCAGAGCTCTGGCTCTGCGGGGAGCAGATTTCGCTGGGCACACACGATCATCAGATTCAGATCAGAGAGCAGTTCCGCATGGCTAGTATACGCTTTTTCTAAAGAATATTCAACGCCGAATCAACAGGGCACAAATCACATAATAAAATGTGCAACAAATTCGTAAATCTCTTAACAGCACAATCAACAATAAGAGCATAATGACAGGGACGGGGAGGACAGGAAGAGCGACAGGCCAGGGGAGGCAGCAGCGTTTGGCCACTAACTTAAGTAGCGGTAGCAAAAGGCTACTAACATGTTTATGCTACTTTTATGAGGTGGCAATAAAATCGAACCAACTAAGAAAATAAAAATAAAAATAAAACTCGAAATGGAAAAGGCAAAGACTCAGCCTCTCTCTGTCACTCCACTGGCAAACAGGATTGCGCACGCACACAATGACTTCATCGATTTATAGCGGTCACGAGTGACGACGTCGACTGGACGGGACTATGGACTATGGAATATGGTCTGCTCTTGGGTTTCTTGGTTTTGATTTTCGGTTTTCGGTTTTGGTTATTGCGTTTTCTGTCCGCATGGACCGACACGGACCTGGCCACGGACACGGACACGGACATGGACATGGGCGACTTGCGCTGCTGGCCTTTTTATGATGATATTGTTTTGCATTTCGTACACAGGACTCCCTGACGACGGGTCGGTTGATGCTGCTGCGTGGTGCAGTTTGCATGTGGATGGATTAAGTCTAGGACCGAGCGACCCATGGCTTATTCCAGGAAGCCACGGAACAACTCGCGACGCGTACGCGATTCTCATCCTGCGCTGCATTTTATGGTTTGTCGTCATAATCACCGGCACAGCATCTTGCCCTATTCCCGCTGTCCACTGTCTGCAGTCCGCTGCTCAGTCCGTTCAGTGTCCGGTGCGCCAGTGACACACTCAGCTCATAGCCGCGAAGAGACACAGTCTACGACTGTCACTTGATTTATGCAACCTGGAGAACGTGACTCGCCAGCGGAATGCCTCTTTCTCATTCATCATCTTTCTACATATGCATATCTTTCGTTCCCCCCCGGATCGGGCAAGGGTTTGCATATTTGTATTAGACATAGTGGGATTTCCTTCAATTCGCTTTGAAAAATTACATCGAAATTAAAAAATGATAATTTTGTACGTAATGAAATATTTTATTTATTGCAATGCTTTGTGATAAACAATATTCTTTGATTTGCCGTTGGTGCAATGAGATGTTTTGACTAATTTTTAATCTTTGAGGAACCTATTTATATACATTTTTTTATAAAAACCATGAAATATACTCTGGATGTTATTTAAAAAAAAAACGCATTCAATTTGGTGCACGGTGAGGTTTTAAAATCAATATCAGAATTGCAATTTCTGATACATGGATTAGCAACATTTTAAGCTGATTTTTTTTGCAAAGATTTCCTGCGTTGTAGTCTCCTGTGTACTCGTACATTCTCTTCCCGCCATTATTTTCCTCTTGTCTTTGATTGAGGATCCCCCATGCCCTGTGAAGCTTACCCTGACCCCTTCCTCTTTTCCATGAACATGCATATAAAAGTCGCGCACACAAACACGATCACACAGAGGCAGACGTTAATTACAAATCAAAGAAATTGAAATAGAGCAGAAGAGTATGACTCCGACTCCGATGCTGATTCTTCTTCTTCATGGTCCCTCACCTCGGTTCTGTTCTGATGCTGCACAAACAAGGCGCAACACTTAACAATGACACAAAGCGTCAACTTTGGCGGCAACAATGCACTGCACTTGCTTCGCCCATGGCCGGGAAGCAGAGATAGAGCGGCCGCGGCCTCATAGAAGAGGTCCGCCATGAGATGAGATGCGATGGGAAGAGCCCTAAGATGAGCCCTAAGCGGACCTAGACTTGGGCGCAACTCTGTTGCAGATCAAAGCAAGAGTGCCTCAATAACGATAATCATCGCGACGATCATGATGAGCGACTGTCGTCTTAACAGATCTCCGACCCTCCACAATCGCCCCCGATCCCCCAATCGCCAGAGCTGCACAAATTCTGACAGGTAAAATAATAAATTTTTCTATATCATCTCGGATACGGAATGATTTCCCCCGCTATGCTGTACTCTCTCTATCTCTAAAGCTATAATGTGGGACACATTTAATTTTCTGTGCTCAGACTTTTTGTTTTTGGTACCCTTTCTGAAGGACCCTCAATCAACCCAACCTCTTTCTCCCTTTCTCTCTCTATCTCTTTTTCTCTTTCTCTCTTTCTGTTTAGCTACCTCTTAAAGTGGCTGTTCTTCTTCTCTAGAGAGAGATAGAGAGAGAACGATCTGTCGGCACTTGGAGAAAATAGTTTTTGTTGTACGCCTCGTTGATCCGTCGACAAGCGTTTTAAGAGTCCGTCGTAGAATTGATGGAGGGGAAACTGTTAAGATGCGGTTTCTTTGGCGGATTAGCTGCTGCTTGAGCATGGGGAACATCTTTATACAGTACTATATGTATATACATATGTATAATAAATATATACATTTCGATAGATTTAATTTTGAGTTTTATTTATATAACGTATACGCTACCGAACTGGATTTGGGGGTTCTACAATTCCTGGAGTTGCATCTGCCTCATATATATTATGCTCCTGTTGCTGCTGCTGCTCCTTCTCCTACAACAGTTACTCCTACTCCTCTCTTTCACAACATGAAGAAGAGAGCAGCGGAAGATTACACCGCACGCGTTTAAAAGGTTCGTGTATTCCCTGTTGTTTGACAGGCCAAACGGGACGAAGCTAACGAAAGAAGAACAAGTGAGAAAGAGAGATCGGAACAGAGGTGAGGCCAGAGCGGAACTGATCAAAGTCATTCAAACATGAATGAAGTTCATTAAAAACTGATCAAATCTATATGGCAAGAACAATGCAAACAAGACAAGAGCCAAAGCCGAAGAAATACTGAGACAACAAGCCAGGCCAAGATGGGTCGAGGGAGAGGTAAGGGTAGGGGTAGGCCGGAGAAGGAGCAGAAGAAGGTGGAGTACAAAGACACTAGGAAAGAAGCACGCAAAGATGGAAAGGAAGACAGAATTTGAAAGAAAGAACGCAACGCAACGCAGCTGGCAGTGACAATTTCTCACTCTCTCTTCGGCTGTCTGTCTCTCTGGCTGTCTCGCACTGTCACTTTCTCGTTCTACCCTGCTGCTCATCTGGCTCTTATGCCATGTGTTCTGTCCGATTCCCGATGCTTTCCAAACCGAATCGAACCGATTCAATTCAATTGCTCTGCTCTAGCATTGCTCCTTTCTTGTACGGGCCATACAAATGATGACATTTCCTGATATTTGTTTCGCTCCTCCAGCAACAATGGGTAGAACAACGTCAACGAGGACAACGGGTACACAACACCTGATCGACAATGGAAGGGAGTCGTTGTCGGTGTCGAGCACTGAGATGATCCAATAACGGAAGTGATAACGGTGTTTTTATTTTGGGCTGCTCTTCGCTGGGGAGGATTCATGTCACTTTTCAGAATCCGAATCAGGACGCTTTCTTAAGGATGGAGAACGAGTTGTGTGGTTATTCCGATGCGTTTCAGAATGAATCTAAAATCTCTATCACCTTGGGACTTTTCGATTACCGTTGCGTATACGATATGTGGGGCCCTGTGGATAATGAAAGGAAAACATTTTAATTTTTTTAAAGCAACAACAACTGCAACAAGAGCAGCAACAACGAAAACCGTTGACCACCGACGGTTGACCAAACAAGCAAAAACCTATTGCACGGGCAGGTGAGATCTGAGAGTCGAGATCTGAGAGTTGAGAGCCATGAGCTGGGATGAGCCTCGCTCAGTAGGAGCTAATTGATGCATTGAACAACTGGAAAACTGCCGGTGTGACTCTGTCGGTGGCTGCGTCTGCGGCTGGGTGGTCTGTCCTCCTACACACGCTGCCGGAGATGCATATAAAGACCAGAGACACTTTAGACATGTTGTCGTTGCCTCGCGAATTGCAGAGCAGGAGAGCGATACAGGAGAGGGCGATAGAGATAGAGAGAGCCCTCGGAGCGGCAGCAGGGGCGTGCCATGACACAGCTGGCAGCCGCTTTTGCGCTGCACTGCCCTGGCATGCCTCATGCCCTGCCTCACCGGTTGTGTAAATATTTCCTCATTTTATTTGTGCCACACAGCACACATAAAAGAAGCAAGGCAAATGTGCAGGCGGCCAGTGGACACTCCGGACAGCCCCCGCCGCTGCGGGGCCCGAACCATCCCGTCCCATGCCGTTGCGGACAGGCCAGATATTGTTTTAACACATTAGCAGCGCAATGCAACAAATAATTTCCATAAAATGCTGCGCCGTTGTTCTCTTCTGCTCTCCCTCGCTCTGCTGGCCAGACAGAACGGGAACGGACAGCGTGCCTCCCAAAGAAGCGGCAGCGGTGTCCGGGCTAAATGGAGCGACAACAGCAATAGACTCTCAGCAAAGCAAAGCGAGTCGAAACAAAAGTAAATTTCAATGCACGAAAGAGATATGTCACAGGAAGAAAATATTAGTCTTTGTCATTAGGGAAAACAAAAAGACGAGAGAAAAGATCGGAGAAGAGTACGACAGAGTACATGAATGGGTTACCCTCCATCCCGCGATCCCAGCGTACGCGATAATGATTGTGTGAGGACGGTGATGGTGGTGCTGATGATGTTTGCCCACCAACAAAGTTAACATTGGAAATGTGTCCGAGACTTGCTGTTGCCACATTCACATGATTTGGGCAGCAACACCACACAAAATGTTTCCCATCATAAAAAACTCCAGCTTCAGCTTCAGCCAGAGACGGAGACTTCTTATTCGTCTGGAAAAGATAACTGAAAACTGGAAAAGTCTTTAGACTAAAGCAAACGAAATTAAAAACCATTCCCCATGGCAACTATTTTCAGCTCGGAAATGCACTTAGCGGAGGGGGCTTTTTTTTAGACATTAGTTCGCTACTGATTAATAAGATCGGGGAAAAAATTTTATTTTTGCTCTAGATTTGGTAAATGCCCAGCTCCAAACAACTGCAAATGTATCTAAACAAACTTATTCGGCGCGCTACAATAGAAAATGTCCGGGTGGGTTAAATATTTTCATAAAGCGTGCCGAAGTGTAAACTTAAGTGTATTTTTGTAGTCGGATGGGAAATCATTTTTCGTCACAAAAGTTGTTCTCAGAACTTTTGTATGTTGAAGGTGCGATCGTCACTAGTTTTTTACCTCGTTAAGAGGTGTTTTTGTTCGAAATCAGAAGTTTTTATAGGAACAATAAATGTTAGTTTTCATACATACATACATGATCTATTTAATGCAGTTTTTGCTTTCTTTGGTCTCCTTTAATCTATATGCTTAATTTCTATTTGTGTTCTTTTCGATAAGATTTTCTGCAGTTTTGACTGATCGATTAAATTTAATTGGGTATTTTTTTCAGATTCAATTCAAGGTCTTTTTCTAGTTGCGCCCCTTCAGTCTTTTCAGTATTACCTTTAAATTTTTGATGTTAGGTTGTTAATTTTTAATATCAAGATTTTCTTGAAAATTAAGAGTACGTTTTTTTTTACGACGCTCACCCATTTTCAATAAAAATAAAATAAATCGCTTAGAACAATATATATACACTAGATAGGGTCAATTTTTGTCGCGACCAAGCGGTTGTCAATATCATATACTACGTCAAGTTCTAAGAAGGTTTTCCGAAGAAACTATGGGTCTAAAATCAATCTGGAGCTTCCGGTTTTTAAAAAGAAGTTTTTCGTATTTTAAACAGTGAACCCCCGATAACTCAAACGCCTGCACCTTGGGTTTTCTACATTTTGAACTAAAATGGGTGGCAACAGAGCTTAGGGCTCATTTTACGTCCAATTCTTCTTCCGTTAAAGTCTCTTAGATGATTCAATACAATTTAAGCACATTTAAAAAAAATATAGTGGAACCTCTCCTCCTATATCACCTGAAGCGCTTCGTCACTACGTGGCCTGCCGTCCACAGTGATATGTACTATCGTATATATTGACTCAGTGATACGGCAGTAGCCACAGGCCACGGCAACAACGAGCTCGATGACGACACTTATGCCTCATAGGGTATGAGTATGTGGCAGACTCAGAGACTCGGCTGCACTTGGCTTATCACAACTGTTTATGAGTGAGAATGGGAGCTGGACTTTGGCTCTGATAGGCTCCTCTATAGCTCCATCTTCCCCGCTAGTCTGTGACGTCATACAGAAGCGGCTGCCACAGACAGAGACGGGCTCTGCAAAATCATAAATAACTGGAACGGAAATCGGACTATAAATAAATACGAATTAAAGTTTGATCAAGATGCTCAACATTTTCATTAGCCTTGGCTGGCCAGAAGATGGTGGATGGATGGAAGGCTCGCGGCAGTCAGGCCAAGTCAGGCCACCCCAGCTCCAGCCCTAGCTCAAGCCCCAGTCACTATCCCAGTGTCCGATTCTGTCATCCTTGCATAATTTGTGCTGAGGAAGTAAGTGCTCGAGTCCTGGCACAGGCTCCTTGCTATGAATGATGTTAGGCCTACTTAAAAAGGCAGCGCTTTCATGATCATCTTCAACATCCGTGGTCAGATGATCATGATGAACTGCCTGGTGGAACTGGCATGCGCTTAGATGGATGGCCATGCAGATTTATCATCGAGACAAAGTAGTCGCAAGGATTTAAAACAGACTACCACTCAAGAGCAAAGCAAAATGAGTAGATGCAGATGCAGCTCCTCTCTCTCTCTCTCTCTTTACCACTACCTCTCTATCTCTTTTTTGGAGTGTTGAAAAGTAAGGAAGCCTTAACAAATTATCGCCCAGTGGCCGCTCACAACAAACTGTTTATAAAAGTTTTACAAATTTACCAAACCAACACCAGCAAAGAGCAGTCGCCATCGCCATCGACATCGCCCAGCTCCATCTTCATCTTCAACGTTAGCCACATCTTCAGCTCCAACACGATGTTTATTCCGCAGTGCCCAGAGGCAAAGTTGGGCGCACACTCCAAGGAGGAAGGTTGGCTGGTGGGCTTGCGGGGCGGGCTGGGGTGTGTTGATGCAGGAGCATTAAAGGAGAGATCTCGGCGCTGGCCTTATACAGCGGGCATCGCCGGAGCAGAGTTACTCATGTCATGACAGCAAACGAGCGAGCGGCAGACTTATGACTGAGTAATTGCTGGTGATATTTATGCGAGGAAGCGTCCCGTCTCCGACTTTAGCGGTGCGTCTTCCACCGTTTTCCACCATCCTCTGCCATTTTCCGCCTGACGTTGCTGGTTATTATCGCATGCCTCACATTGCGTTCGCTTTGGTATATCGATCCGCAGACGAAGATCGCCGGCTTGCAACGCTTATGTGGAGGAAATACTGCCAGTTTTAAAAGAAAACCCAAAGTAATTTATCTTGTCAATATGTACAATTTTCCTTTAAGCGTCATCTTTGTTGTATGGAATAAAAGTAGCTAGAACAATCGTATTATGCTAAATATTAAATGTTTGATATTGTCATACGATATGGGCATCTGATTTTATGGCTGTAGGAGGTCTCGCAATTCGTGGAGCTCTAACCACTTGGTTTGGGGTAGGCTGCTGTGGCTGCGTCTACAGCTTGCAGCGTTGTGGGGCAAACGCACACATACACACACAGGTGTGGTTGCTGTTGCTGCTGTAGATGTTGTTGCTGCTCGCATAACATCACATACCGCAAAGCAGTGTGTTTGCTGTTTTTCGGAATGTAAATCATTCGCTAAGTACGCTTGATTTAGGCGACCATCACACTACATTCTTCGCACAGGACGGGACGGTACGACGGTACAAAGCGGAGCCTGGCCTGACAGATGGCCGGTCGTATGTCTGCTGGCTCGAATGTTTCGGATGTTACAATGCAGATACACGAGCACTTTCCAAGACGCGGCGATGGGTACGCTGACGGGATGACGAGCTGACGACGACGACTACTCCAACGACGAAAGCAATACGCCATACATAACTCATCGCACATAATGAGACTGCAATAATTCACTTGCTCTGCATGCTCATGATCCTCTCTCTTGTATGAAGACACCAGCTTGGACGCAAACACAGACGGAGGAGACGGAGGTCCAGACAGGGGCCCAGACCCAGGCACTGTTATGCCAACAGAGGCAGGTCCGCTTCCAAGTCTGTGGCTTGGCTCTGGCTCTCGCTCTGGTTCAGGTTCGCATTCGCATGCGCATTCGGAGTGGAGTCCAGTCGTCCGTCCGCAGCTGGAAATCTTCATGCACTCCTAGTTTTCTGTAATTAAGTGTAATGAGCGTAATTGCCAATGTGTGTGGAGCGCACATAGCACAGATCTCCGAAGATCTCTCTGCCTGCCGGTGCGTCTGCGATTTAGTAGTAGTTACAGAGCAGCCCCATTTCAGGCCAAAAGCAGGCTCAAACAGAATCGGGATCTTGAGGATCTTGGGGCACGACGACGGAGCTGAGCTGCTGCTACTGCTGCTGCTGTAGCAAAGGGAAATTAAAATGTATGACAAAGTGCGTGCAATAATTCGTGCAAGTTTAATGAGTCGCCGCAATGTGGTACCTTTTCTCCAGCCATCTAATTGCACTAGATATGGATATTTTAATTGAATGAGAACCTTGTCATATTAGTTAGCAACAATTAGTCTGTGCCGTCTGTCCGCCAGCCAGGGATCGCCACACTTGGCCATGGCATCCCATCCCCAGTTGTGGTCCTCGCCTTAGCCAGCCGTAGGGATTTGTTAATCAAATATTTCCGGGGAGAGCTGTGCCTCTGCCCCGATCAGGTGCATCTGCAGTCCGTACCAGGTCCAGGGCCAACTCAATCTCCTACTCCATCTTCATCTCCAGTCTCAGGCCCATAATAGGCAACCAATTAACTCGAGTCGAGTCAACATCAGTTTAATGAACTGCCAAGGATTACATATGAACAGAAGACTTTGACATTGTGACTGTAAGTGGCATTGGCACTGGCCCTCTGGCTCTCGGGCTATATTAGTTAACAAGATCCATACCATACCACATTCTTCATTGTTCGGGTCGGTTCCGATTGGTTCGGAACGGTCTTCAATGGCCCATAATACCGAACGAAAAGTTCATATTCAAATATTTGTCCATCACACTCCTTTGTGAAGTTCTTGATGTTAGGGGTCCTTGTTACGACCTAAAGGGGTTTGGTCAATATTTGTCGGGCCACTTGTGATTCTCTCTCTCCTTTTCCCTCTCTAAGGAGACTCTCACCCACACCCCTCCGCAACGTGTGTGTGCCCATTGAGTGATTGCTTTCATGTTTGACTGATTGACTTCCTTCTCCTTTCCTTCTTCTAGTCTGTTTGCCTCCCCGATCGTGGTGCCTGATAAGAGCCCCGTCCCCTGGTTGGCAAGGATAGAGCAGCACACGTTTATAAATGTTCAGAAAATTCTCTGCTGTGTCTCTCTCTATCGCTATATCTCGCTGACTGACTCCGAATGGTAGTTAGAATCAGATGAAAAGTTTCTTTCTCTCCAATGTTTCTCTGTTGTTTCTTGCAGAGAGGCTTCTCTCCTCCTGCTTCCTGCATTCTGACTGCTCCCTCTCTCTGCAGTCCGTGTCCCAAAAGTCTGGCGCCAGGCTGGCCATTAATTATAACGATTCCATTGTCGCACACACTGAGACCCGAAGCCACGCCAGAATCTGATGAGACACTCGTATTGTGTGATTCGTATAGACTTCTCACCTGGGTGGTGTCTATCTTTTTTGCACAGCAGCTGGAGGAGGGGCGACAGAGGGGATTTGAGGGGCAACTGTTTCCCAAATAGCCGCAATAGGTCAAGAGTGCCGCTGCCGTTGCAACAGAATTCATTGACTATTAAAAACGCTTCTCCATTGTCCTGGCACTGATCACTTTATTGTCCTGGCCAGCTGCCCCTCTACACAACCACTTCATATACCATATACCAAGTAGTCCTATCCATATAGTCCTATCCCAATATCCCTTTTGTTCTTCTGAATCAAATGCAATTGTCGTTCGTTATTTGTTAAGCATTGTAAAGTGGGCTCGTCTTCTTTGATCTTTCTGCGGAGGGACTCTTTCATAATTTGTGTCACTTTTTGTTTTGGGGTTTCGAGTGCAGTTTTCCCATTTCTCCGCTGTACAATTGGTTGCCATTTCGCAATTGAAAACACCGTTTGACCTATTAAGCGGAACATGCTGCCAAATAGGATGAGGGAGAGGTGTGTGAAAACGCCAAAACCCGGACAAAGGCCGGCTCATTGTTAAGTGAGCGTAATTTATTTGGGTCAAGGCGCCGCCCAGACGGGTGCTAACTTCGGTGCCGATTTCAGGCCAATCGGACCTTGGTCAGATGTTCAATTAATGGTTCAATATCGGAGGCAGGGATTGCGGAAATGGTAGCTGTGCTCAAAGGAGAAATCATCCTAAAGTGATAGCTAGAAGGAAAATAATAAAATACAGGGGTTATTGAAAGGATTTTGGGGGAGTCTACCTCTTTTTCTCAAGGGTAAATATTCTTTTTAGTTTTTAGTTTCTTTGGAAATTTCATCTCATTGCGACGATTGCGGTTTCGATTGCGTCAGCAAATCGACTGCAAGATCCAGATCACCCTCGGACTTTGCATCTCAACAATTATATTAATTCCCTGAGAGGGGATCCAAGGGAGGTTGGGGATTGGAAAAGAGCAGCTGCAGAAGCAGCAGAAAATAGAGTGCTCGATTCCGTGAATGAAGAAACTGCTGAGGCAAGAATCGACAGAGATTTTAGCACCTAAGTTGAGCTATCCACCCCCCTTGGGGTGCCGATTCCCATAAGCTGCTTGTGAATGGCTGAGCCAGCATTTCCAGCTCCGTGGGAGAATCTGAGAGAAATGGAGAGTCCAACTCCAAAAACCAGAAGAGGGGAAACGACACTGAAAATCGTTTGGCAATCGGGATAATGATGACGCGATGATGATGATAATGCTAATAATGATGATGCTGGAGAACAACACGAACACCACCTTGGTGGGCGGCCAGCTCATTACCCAAGCTCTCGCTCTTTGAAAGTTTATTTTTTCCTTTGGGAACACTTAGGGAACATAAATGTAACGCCATTATCTAAAGAAATCTGCAGCGGAAAACATAACTCAAAAATACACACGGCAAATACAAGTTAAAAATAACAAAAACGAATGAAAAAACAGAGGGAAAACAAAAAAAACATAAATGAAATAAGATATTTTAAATTAATTGCCGGGAGTTAGACCGGGGCCGGGAATGGGGAGAAAACCGAAAAACAGTTCTACGGGGACAGTTCCCTGCACGTGACCGGCTAAGCTACAAGCAGAGTATATGTATGTGTATTCCACGCTGGAAACTGAAATGCGAAACAAAAACAAAACAAAACGAAAATTTAGATTAGATCAGAGGCAGGCGCAAAAGTTGATTCAGCTGGAGCCAGGTGGGGCAGGGATTAAGTCGGAACAGCACGAACAGAATCGACTTGTGGGATACCCAGCACGGGTATAGTGTATGTAGTAGTGTATGTAAGTAGGAAGCCGAAAATAAACCAAAAATATACATATCTATCAGCATAAATTATTCTTTAAAAAAAGAACAACATTGTTTAAGGAATTTTCAAAAATATAATAAAAAGATATAGTGCAAAGCCAAATGAACGCCAGAACGAATATGGCTCTGGCTCAGAAAAAGAGCGAAGGGGCTGAGGGTGAAGCAATTTCAACATTTCTCATAGAAAGACGTAATTTTCAATTTAATAAAGGTCAGGCCAATAAAAACCTATTAAAACTCAAGATAGATGTTCGCTACGTGCACCTGAATGGGGCAGCTACCAAACGGAAGGGCTGCACCAGGGAGCGAACGAGAAGGGGATACAAAGTGCACGCTGGCTGCATGCAAAGTATCGCAGGAGCAAGGGAGATGGCATTCCATGAATGGGATCGCGCATAGTTGCATGTGCGCCTTGAACCTGGCCAAGATCAAGGCAGAGATCAGAGTGAAAGAGGCTGCAGCAGAGAGAGGACACAATAAAATCAAGGCGATAACCATCTTTAATGGGGGCCCAGGCTGAGAATGATCTCTCTCTCCCTCTCTCGGTCTCTCTATCTGTGACATATTAAATTGTTGAATCAGTCACTGGGGAAGAACACGGAAAATAAGCGCAGAGCAGACAAATCGGAGCACGTACACAGAGTCCGAAATTAATGACAATTGCTGATTGTGTGCGATAAGCCCGATTTGGGTACTCGGGGAAACCGCGACCCAGCAGCAGCAGCAGGAGCAGGAGGAAGAGGAGGGAACCATCATATCCAGATCTGAGAGCCGAGAGTCGAGAGAAGGTGCGCAAGTAGATCCCTGCCAGGCGATAAGGACTGGATCTTCAAATGGAAATGGAGAATGTGAATAGGACCAGGGACAGGGAATGGTGAGGAGTGAGGTATCAAGAGAAGCGAAAAAAATTTCTTGTCGTAAAATGGTTTTGTGTTTCCCCTTCCTTTTCCCTTTTTGTCTGTAGCTGTGGCCAAACAAAGGTGAGGTAGGATGACCCACGCCGAAGAATTATTATACGTCTCATAAAATATTTGAACAAGTCTATAAAAGCCGCGTAATTCACTTCTTCGGCTGTAACTGCGACTGCAATTAAAGCCGCCGCAGAGGACAGATGATCGTAAAAGGAAATTGTTTGGACACTTTTATGTCTTCCTTTCGCCGGGAGAGAACAGAGAGGGAGAGCGACCCTGGAACAGATCCACGGCGTATGAGCAATGTGCTGGGGATGGATTATGGATTCCCCTACTTTGTGAGCGCTGTAATTGATATGGCGCCAGAGAATTAGTTGGAAGGAGGGCCACACATGGCGACGTAGAGCCAGCTGGATCCCTCCCAGGAAAATTGTCTCGATTTTTGTACTTTAATTATTGTTGTATTTGAATATGATTCATAAAGTAAATCTAATCCTTTACAATACGTAGCCTACAAATTTGTTCGACATTTAGTCCATATATAGAGGGGAGATATACAAGTTTCGTTGGATTTCATTGCTTTGATTGGTGTACATATGTAAGTGCAAGCATGGGTTCAGTTATATTACATTGGAATGGAGCTTTATCATCTATTATCACAGCATTGTATTAAAAGGAAACGGTTGTTAATCGATAAAAAGTGATTCTAGGGTCCAGCAGAATGCACGGCAGATCTAGGTGAGTTTTTATAATAAATAATACCATGGAACTTAGATCTATAAAAAAAAAAGAAATACGTGCATTATATCTATGTATATATAATATATACGTATGTGTAAGTAGAATCGTAGTTGGTAGAGGAGGGAGGTACACATTTTTTTCTATGATTGTCTCGGTTTGATCGGGGACTTGGGTTTTCCATATTCAAGTTTTCATAGCCTGCGACTGGGTTGGGATTCGTGAATTGTGACTGGTGATTCATGACTTTGATTTAATAAATAGCGAATGGGTAATAAATAAAAATGTTTTCGAATGGAATGAGCCTCGATATGGAGCGGAGGTTTCTCTGGTTCTCTTTTTTTCTGTCTGCTCTGTCCTTCCTTTAGTCTTCAATTCGTGTCCTGTGTCCTGGCCCTACCCTAGTTGGGGTGCCTCAGCCTGGGGGCAGTGCCTTGTCCTTGTCTCTGATTCCGGCAGAGCTGTTTGCGCTGCCTGGCGAGGATCTTCCAGGCGCTGTTTAGGTACTGCACGTACTCGAATTTGACGAAGCGCGCGTCCACGGCAAGCTGAACGGACTGGGTGGGCTGCTGGGCGGGCAGGGAGCGGGCCGCCAGTGCCGCCTCGTGATGCATCTGGACGAGCGGTGTCTTGAACTGCTGAAGGCGCTTCTCCATGAGTTCACGGCTTATGATCTTGCTGCGTAGGAGGGGCACGGCCCGCCGGGTGTTTTTCTGCCCATTTCCGGCGTACATACGGTTGGTGGCGTTAATGGCCACCTCTACACTGCAAAGTACGCGGCGGGCGCTCTTGCGCAGGCGCCCCAGTTCTGCGGACATAACGCTCTCGGTCTGGGTGTTGGAGTAGTCCCAGTGGAGTTGGGCGTGGCGCAGGTAGCTGAAGGCGCCCACGTAAAACTGCAGGTCCCGGTGCACATGGCGTAGATTGAGCTGCAAAAGAAGAGATGAAGAAAGACGGGGGTTAGCGAGGGTAGGAACATCTCTTATACCGTTATACTATCTCTATCATCTAACGGTCCCCCCCCACCCTCGCACTTAGGCATTCCTGATAAAAGCTCGGGGTTGATTGACCTCTGCCAGCGACGCTGCTTGCGCTGACGCTAGTGTCTCTACAGGCGGTCCGCGTAGATAGCTGCTATATCATATCTTCTAATCAGCTGAAAGTGAAAAGTGCTCTCCGCGCTGTGCTCAGCTAACTAACTTCGCTCTCGTCGGCTCGAGTGGCGTCTCGTTCGTTTCATTCATATGCGCGCTCGCTCTCGTTTCGGGGAATCCACACGACTGGTCTTCGCTGGCATGAATCACAGTTCGCTCGGTCTTGCTCTCCCGCCCCTCTCCCTCTTCTTCCTCCACACAAGCTGCCTGTAACAGTGTGTCATTGAAAGTAAATGAGTGTTGGAAACTGCTCAAACATATCATCGTTAGCTCTTTCCTTCCCCCTGACCTGACGTTTCCCGCTCTTGATCACGTTCTGCTGCAGAATATGTGCGAATATACATTCATACATACATATGTACATATCTGTGAGTCGAGCGCGCTAGTTTGTGACGACAAAAGGCCCTCCGTCGTTCGTTTCTTGGTAGTATCTGCATACAAGTATCATAGGAATCATATTACGACGGGTGTGCGAGTATTTCCCCTGCCGGGAATGGGACTGGGGCAGGGTGCCTATAAATAAACTTCTGCAATCAGTCATGACACCTTCGTCATCGTTTCGGGTTCCGTTTAGTTTGGATTGGTTTCGGGTTCGCCTTTGGCCTGGGCTTTGGTTGGGTCGCCGCCACTGTCAACAATTAGTCGGCACAATCCGGTGGCCGTTCCGTCATTGACGTAGGCCAATTGTATTTGAATTCTGGCTAATTATTTACTCAAGTCGGGTAAAGTCACACAGATTTTGGGTATTTTTCCCTTTCCGTGACGACAATTGAGAAATTTCTGCGAAAGCCAAGCCCTGCTCATAGCTGGAAATTAATGAATGAGTAGATAGATGAATCAATGAATGAACAAAGGTTGGCTGCTAAGTTTAGACGGCAACAATCGGACAATGAGTGAATTGAATCGACCTGAGAGTCGTTTTTTTGTCACCTGAACTAGCTGAAATGGAGCTTTTTTGCTGCCTTAAGATGAGTCGGCGATCTCTCTTTCTTCTCCCAGAGACAAAGTTCAGTAGGCAAAGTCCCGCTGTCTCACATAAAGTCTGAATGGATCTGCTAGAACGAGCTTCGCGTATCTGGTTCTCTGCAGATAATTCCGTTTTGCACAGCCTTCTCACAATTAGCACTTTGAACCGCGGCCCAGCAACCGAGCCAATCTCACTTGGATCTGCCTCCCGCTCTGCCCAGCCCTTGGAAGTTCGAAGCTGTAAGCTGGGAGTTCTCCGATAACGGGACCCAAATAGGGCGCGAAATGTGCAGAGAAATTATTATTCACAGGCTTATCGCTGGGAGAATTTCCCGTGCATTCGGGATACTAGATATTCCATACCCTTAAATCACGCATAATGAGTGGGAAAATATTTTCGGTCTTGGTTTTTCTAGCAGGGAATTCTTGGAAAATCCTCTAATTTTGGGGCTGAGCTCTGCACTGTTACTCATGTGAAGAACTAACTGACATTTGGACATTTCTAGTCCTAGTTCTTAGCCCTCTACTGCTTTATTACACAAGTATCTACACATGTTCATACGTATAATTTCTTTTTAACTTTCTGCGCCTTCCCATTCCATTCCCTTATATTCAGATATCGATTTGCAGTCCGATTTAAAATTTGGAAGGTCTTCGCTGGTGGTTGTTGTTGTTGACTTATCAAAAGTGTAAATAAGATATACCGCTTTATTATACCCGGTACTCGAAGAGTATAGGGGTATATTAGGTTTGTTGGAAAAATGGATGTGTGTAACACCCAGAAGGAAGCGTTTCCGACCCCATAAAGTATATATATTCTTGATCAGCATCAATAGCCGAGTCGATATAGCTATGTCTGTCTGTCCGTCCGTCTTCATTAGCGCCTATAGCTCAGAGACTATAAAAGCTAGAGGAACACAATTCTGTATCCAGATTCCTGTCCTATCAAACTGTTACAAGTGTATTTCAAAATTTCGCCCCGCCCCCTTCCGCCCACTCAAAGGACGAAAATCTGTGGCATGCACAATTTTAAAGATACGAGAAAACTAAAAAAAACAAAATCATAGACAATGAGCATATCTATCAGAATGTTGAATCTGGATCAGATCGGATCATAAATATATCCACAATGAAGAAAACCATTTCGAAATGCATCGATCCCTATCGCTCTCTCTCACACACCGGGGTGGGCGCTGTAC
The DNA here is from genome assembly GCA_963969585.1 of Drosophila helvetica. Lineage (NCBI taxonomy): Eukaryota > Metazoa > Arthropoda > Insecta > Diptera > Drosophilidae > Drosophila > Drosophila helvetica. Next base: position 253,846 of record OZ018401.1, on the reverse strand, counting down.
CTGATCGAATTTTTTGACGCCTAGATCTCAGAGACTATAAGAGCTAGATCAACCAAATTTTCTATCCAAGCTCCTGTGATATCAAACCGAGACGTGTTTGTTTCAAAATTTTGCCACGCCCCCTTCCGCCCCCACAAAGGACGAAAACCACAATTTTGAAGATACGGGAAAACCAAAACACACAGAATCATAGAAAATGACCATCAATCAGATTGCCGAAACTGGATCAGATCGGATCATTAGTATAGCCAGAAGGAACAAACGAAATTCCCTCTCTCTCTCGCACACAGCCGTGTATGTATATGTAGAACGTAGATAAAGACATGTAGAAAAGACAGATGTAAAAAACGTATGTAAACAAAAATGGAAACATCTAATATATAAAAATCTCCGAAAAGGTTTACTTAATTTTTTTTTTTCGTTTTCGGCTAAAACTAAATTTATCCCTTTTGCGAAATGTTATAAATTACAACAAGCTCACATACATATATACTGACTGAGTACCAGGTATAAAGTCACAACGTTCCCCCTTGTTTTGATTACTATAATACATATCTCAATAATTTCACAAAATAGTTTTCTATATAACGAATTTATTTCCGGAACACTGCATTTTCGTTCAATTTTCAGTACGTTTTGATCTCCTTATGGCGAATTTTGGGTTTTCTTATAGCGAATATTTTTGTATTACGAATTTTTCCCACGCCCGTAACTCGAGTACTGATACGTTTTCGATCTCACTATAACGAATTTTTTTTTAAAATTTTTGATTATGGTTTCCTTCCAAAAAAAAGGGGGAAAGTCCCCAACTATAAATGTGAGCTTCCCACACAAAAATACTAATTATTTTAAAGTAAAATAAACTTGAAAACAATTTCATTTTACGAATTCTATATAACGAATTTTACCTATAACGAATTGTTATTTTGTCCCCTTGCGATTCGTTATAGAGAAGTTCGACTGTATTAATAATTAACAGAGCAGGCGCCGGCTTGAAAAACGGTATACAATTTATTTTAAAATATCTTAAAATACCGTAAAATTCCTCAATCTGAAATCTTAATCCTTCTCAGCGCAAGCTAGGAATTCATTCCACTGATTCTGGTGGACGCTTATTGCGACAAAAAATTGAACCGGCCTAATGTACATACATACATATGTATGTACATATACTCGTATAGAATAACGGATATGCACGGGAGGACGGTTGTGTTTACACAACCATATAAACAATCGTCGAAATCGCGCGCACGCCGTCAATTTGCTCTTAATCTTGAAGTGGTTATGGCTCGGACTGTTGCTTTTTTCGCAGATCTTTTGGCTCGTGGATCGGTGTCGTGCTGTTGTTGTTTGCCAATGCGAATCGGCAGTTAATGAGTCGTGCCTAATCGTGATCTAATGCTTACGAGGTGTGCGATGTGTGGCCGAACAGCTTTTTCGCTCAAAGATTTGTGGAAAATACAGGTGTAGAAAAGCAAACCAAACGAGGAAACCCTGAGTTCTGAAATGGAAATCCATCAGGTGAGGCGAACTGCTAGAGCACCCCTCGCTTGTTCAGTCGAAGCTTTCGCATGATTCCTCTCATGGCACTCATATGATCAGCAGCTGCGCGTGAACTTGTGACGATCTGTTTGCACCTACGCACGGGAATTACCGCTGGCCACTGCTTCGAGCCCGGGGAAATGGCCACTCTCACGTGACCACTCTATCCCCCCGTCCGGTCATTCCAGTCGCTTAAATGTTTTCTCTATGCCCCTGGCAACAGTTGATTATGATGGTGCGAGCTTACCTGGTGACTACTAGCGTTGAGCCGTGGCAAAAATTTGTAGGTTCCACTGTGCAGAGCCCACTTGCGCTGCTGCGAGATGTCAATTGCCTTGGTGGTGGCCGTGTCCTTGTTCTCTGCCCGCAGGCTGCGCAGCTCGCTCCTGGTATGGTTCTGTAGATCATGGATAATCTGAAAGAGAGCAGAAATGCCAAATATAGTTGAATAAGTGAGCTTAATACTTCAACTTAAAATTAAAAGTCAAAACTATCTGAAATGTTGCACAGAAAGTAGTACTGAATTACATACATACATACATTGACTTGTATATTTATATACCTACGTAAATATTTCGGGCAAAATTGAGTGGAATATGTATAATATGAGTAAATTGGTTCTTGGGTATTGAAAATCGTTCCCCTAAATTTTTCACAAGATCTACTGAATATTTTTCCATGCAATCTGCAGGAATATTTTGATCTTCAACTTACCAACTGCCGCTTTTTGCAGCGTTTGGCCGGACGGACCCAGTCTTCAGGTCCCGTCCAGTTGCCCCCGCACGTGTTTTCCCAATCCACACGGGTGATGCTGCCGTTGAGCTCCCTCTGGAAGCGCTGCCGAAAATTGCCCAGATTGTGGCGCTTCTGAAGGCGCTTTAGCAAGTCTGGTGGAGGGGCATGGTATGTGGCATTGGGGGATGGTGATGGCGAAGGGGTTGGGGTGGGGGCGGCTGCGATGCCACCGCCGCCGGGGTGGGCGAACTTCTGCAGCTGGCACATGAGCAAGCCGAGTGTCAGCAGCGAGCCGATTCTGTGGAGACGCTCCCCGAGCGTTGCTTCTCTTTTCCGCGTGTTAGCCGTTTTGCTCTTTCGGCTGTCGCTGCTGCTGCTGCTGAGGTCGAGCGGGCAGGCAGCTGTCGTCTGTGGGTGGTGGAAGTGTGGCGCGGAGAGAAAAGTGAGAGATAAGAGAGAGAGAGAGAGAGAGCGAGAGAGACAGTTAGCCATGATTGTTAGTTCAGGGGAATCCCTGGTGTACACAATACAAATTTTTTAGTAATACTGTTGGTGTTAGCTATTGCTCTTGGTGCTGTCTTTATCTGGTTGACATAATTATTTAAAATTACAAAAATTTCTGGCTGAATCATTACCGGTGGTGGGGTAGGCCCAGTCGGCATTCTCGATCGTACATATATATGTACGTACTTACATATTTACACCCCGTTACGCACACTAATAAACACATCCCAGCGGCGGTATCTACACTACGCTACATGGTCAACGAACTAGGTTTCGTTTTTTCATCTTTCGATTCTTTTGCAAACATTTGTGAAATTCGCTCGCCCGCCCTCTTGTTGGATGATTCTGCTCGTGGCTTTCCCTTTCCAAGCTTAACCGTTATCGTTTGATACTGACTGCTGTCACATCCCCATCCATCAAGCCGAATATGGATTCCTAACCCCTCCAGATTGTTTACATTAATTTCACATGTTTCGCTCTTTTGCAGCACCGACGAATTTCTGATTTCTGATGGAAAATCGGTTATAATTAAACCAAAAACAGCGATCGATCCATTGTAGCAGCAACATGTGATAAGGATATTCAGTCACTCAAACATACATATGTACATAGGCATAGACATTCGTTGAAATTTTCGCGACTAACTCTACCACCACGACTTCCGCCATTTCATCACGTAGTCGCTGTATTACAGCACAGCACTCGGATGGCCTTTTATTGGTGTGCAGCATGCATCTGCATTTACCGGCTCGTCCACAACCACCCAAACCAACACCGCCACCCTCACCCGCACCAGCACCACTCATCAGAAGGCGAAGCACGCACCTCAAGTTCCGCTCTCTCCAACCTGTACGATTATATATTTGTTTTCCTTTTGCACCTTCTGCAAGTTCTGGTGCAAAGCAGAGGCCGAAGAGGTACAGAAGTTTCACAGCTGAACGTCATGCTACGAGTACTCACCATTTACACATATATATGTGGAGGAGATTCTGCAGAAATGTCCCTGCCAGAATCCTGTCACTTTTTGGTGGTTTCGGTTTTGGGGAAAGTTCGAGAATGCAACGCAAAACTGAGTCGACACAAAACAGAACAATATAAAAAAAAAAAAAAAAATTGTATTTATAAAAACTCGAGAGGTGAGGCGGGGAACTGGTATCTGGGAACGCGGCACACAGAACCTAATTTTCGATCTGTATATGTATCTGCGAGATACTCTTCAAGTGGATGGGTCGCCAAGTGTCGACGCGCTGCCTTTGACTGCCTGCTTTGATTTGATTTGATTCCCCGGCGATCCGATCGAACTGCCCGATGGCTCGATGTCGAAGTCGATGGCTCGATGCCGATGCCAATGCCAATGCCGATGCCGAGAGTGGCTTTCTCGTCGTCGTCGTTGTGTTTTCGCCTGACACCGAGACGGAGTCGATAGCGGAGACGAAGACGAATGGGGGGACGTGTTGCGAACTGAACTCTTTAGTTACTATGAGCATACTAATGAAGAGGCGGAGAGTGGCTCCACCGCTCTGGCTGGCTCCATAAGTCAGTCCGAGTCGCTCTCTCTCTCTCTCTCTCTCCGTGTTCTTCTCTGTGTTAGTGAGACAGTGTTAGCTATGAGTGTGCAGTCTCTGCGAAAAGAAAAAGCGCTCAAACGCCACTTCTGAGTGCCGAAAAAAGCTTTGAACAAGCGAGGAAGCCAACAGTCAGAACAGCTGAGCGAGCAGTGAGGGGCAGTGGAGTGGCTTCCGACTGAGACACAACCCATTCGAGGGAGTTTTGGCCCCATTCGATTTCAACATGATGGGTAATTGGTGCTCCTCTCTGCCACTCTACCGCTCCACTGTTGTCCCACTCTAATATGCGCGATGACACATATATACATATGTACATACGTACGAATATGATCGATCGCCGGCTGTGTTGTGGATCAGCTGTTGATAAGACCCTACCCTCCCGGCTGTCCGTCTACTCGGAGAGCGTCGTTCCGCTCTCTGCTATTCGCTCTCAGCTATCGTTTCTCTCTCGCAGATAAACCAAATTATTACCAGCTTGCCGCAGCTGTATGACTATCACTCGTGGACAGAGGAAGCAATACTCATGCATTCTCAGTTCCTCTCACTTCCGAAGTTTGTGCACCCCTACAAACACACATACATACAAACACAAGCGAATACATACATACGTACTCGGCTCTCATGAATTTCAGTTATTTCCGCTTAGTTATTTCACAAGAAATATTACTCATACGCGGCGTCTGCTTCTGTGCCTCAGTGACGACACGACTCGCAGACAAGCTCGCTCACACGCTCTGATACAATCGACTTGGATTCATTCATGAATTGTTTTGCGCTGCCTCTGTCTCTGTCTCTACCTCTGCCTCAGAATGTGGATGCCCGCTCGAGCAGCAGCAACGGAGGGATTGGGGAGAGGAGTCTGCATTTTCGGCTGGTCTAAATTTCACCGAGCGCCAATCGAATAGTTATTGAGCACTCATCGTTACTCATGGGCTAAGAGACAGTGACGGCGAAGATTCCGGTCGTCGTTCCCCCATAGTCGGCAAATATGCGGGAAAGACGGACAGCCGATCAGTGGGATGGTCGGATAGCCGAACTGTCATGATTGGGCCAATCTATTTATAAAATATTGTCTCGACCAGTTGGCCTGGTACGGATTGTCTTTTGTTGTGTTGATCTTCCACTTATCGTGTTGATCTGTTCAATTGGCGAGTTCCGTCCGGACCTCTCTGGTGGGATGCAGTGCGTTATTTACCGTAATAGGTTTGTGCCAGGCGTCTTTGTTGGTCGACTTGATTATCGTAATCGTTATCGTTGTTGTTGCTGTCATCTGTCCCTAGCGTTAGTTTTAAGCCCTAATGCCAAATGCATGAAGACTGAGGTGGCGTATGAGTAATATTTTGACGTACTTATGCCGATCATGTGGGGGCGAATCCGAATGCCAATGATAATGATGCACAGGCTTGCCACATGGAAAAATCCAATTGTTTGTGCAACCAATCGACGGAAACTTTTTAGGAGTACACCATTGAATTCGTGAACTCGTCAATTTGAATATTTAAGCAAATGAAGACGAACCATAAGGTTCTTAAAATGGAAAATGAAAGATAAGTGAGCGTTACGAATTTCTATTGGAACTTTACAGTTGTGCTGAAAGTTGAAGCTGAGATTCAACTCGATTAAAACATCAATTAAAGAAAGTTACTACTCTTCAGCTAATGGAAATGTATCTAGACTTCGGTTCAAGGTTACGCATTGCCGGAAATTAAGTGGACTTGACCTATATTTCCGTTGGGACTCGGCTCTAAACGGCTGCGGCTGAACTGAAGGTGCAAATAACTTGTCATGCGCTGACTCTGGAACACTTCTTCTTGGAGCTTGGATTGTGAGCGTCATTTACCTCTACGTAAGAAGCTTAGCCTACTAGACCGGCTGCCCGCTGATAAGGACTAGACCTCCCACGGCTGGTGGTAGCGAGCTTTGAACCCGCCGCACGCTGCCAGCTCAGCGAATGAGCGGGAGTCCCGGGATCGGGTGTTCGTGACGGCAGTCGTCGGCCTGTAACCGCATAATGCTAATTTATTATCCAATCGATTTGAAACAGCAACTAAAATGCTCTTCGCCTCAGCCTGTCTCTGGCTCTACCTCGACCCAAGGCAAGCGTTGGAAGTGAGTCATAAAAAGCAGCACGAAAAAACCAAATATTTTACGCCCAATGAAATTTGTTGCTGTGTCAATGCGATGTCTGGCCTTAGCGTTTTGTAACTCATCATCATGCATTGGGAGGAATCTCTGCTGCTGCTGCCGCTGCTTTTGGTTCCGTTTCTGTTCAGCCGCTGTCATAGAGTTCATTCATAGCATCGGACTACGTGGCGGATGAGCAATTTTCCAGTTACCAATGGCAGCGCCATATTAATAGCTCACCAATATTGATTTTGTCTGGCTGCCTGGCTGCCTGTCTGCTTTACTGTTGCCTGGCAATTTGAAGGGGAACGCGACAGCGTGGAAAGGGGTGACTGAAATACGGAGGACTTTGCGGCGGTTTTCAAGTTTGCCGACCGAACGAAACTTAAAAGTTTCACACATAGCTAAGTGCGAAGGATGCTGCGGATCAGGGCCTCGAAAGAGCCAAACTTAATTAGTGCCCATTGCAAAAATATTTACGGCCAAACAAAATAACACCCATTAAGAGGAGACAGAGGAGAGCGCAAACGCGTGATGATCACTGGGTAACGCCTTCCACAAAAAAGCCCCAAAAACGGAGAAAATGAATGCATGTAGAGTGAGCATCAAAGGAACAGCAACAAAAGGAAGCTGGTGTTGCAGCTGTAGCTGTCGTTTCCATGGGAGGTGCAAACGCCTCAACCTTAGCTCGATTCGATTCGATTCTCGGCCCTCCCAGCACAGCACAGCCCATCCCATTCCATACCAAACCATACCGTCGCCATACTCACGTTCTTGGCCATGGTCCGTCATTATAAGCCGTCACCTTGTTGTGTAGACATTGGCCATGGCCACCGCACAGACAGAGACGCAGACGCAGACAATCATGGGAATGGAGGATGGATAGGGGTATACGATGCACACAACAAACTGCTAATCCGGTTCAAGTTTGAGGCCCGGCCTGGCAATCGCTGAAGTGAAATCAACTCGTTAACTCGTTACCAAAACTGATCCCATTTAGCGGCGCATCGTGATCCGGCGCCAGTCGCACAGCCCCAAGGAATGCCCTACACTGGCCGAGCAGGGGAGACCTTACGAGTATTTAAATAAGTATTCACAATTCCCTCTCCCTTTGTGTCTTTTGTAGATACTTTGGCAGTAGCGGGTTCGGTGGGCGCCTCAACTTTAATGGAGATTTAGCTTGGGTTTCGAGTAGAGAAGCCAGGTCTGAAGCAGGACCCAGAGGGGGAGCAACAGCAGGGTTGGGCTTTGGTTCATTCGCGTCATCAGCATCATCATCGCCAACACCTTCATCATTATCGGCGGTGTCGGCGTCTGAGGCGTCCACAGCCCCATCCTCGGACTCAGAATCGCCTCAAGGCGGCGGCGGCGGCAGTAGAAGTTTGACGCTGCTCTATCATCGGAACGCAGGGACCGCCACCATTCCATTGGAAAAGGAGCTAAAGGTGGGGGAGGGAGCTGCAGTTGAATATAAAGCAGAAGTAGAAGCGGGAACTGAAGCTGGAGCTCCGGATGGTAAGTGGTTATGATGATATACTTTGGCTGGCTGGTTTCGCTGCTGAAAAGGGGCTTCCGCTACTCAAAGAACTGTGGAGCTGTGAAGCAATATTGTTGCATTGTTATACCGAAGGGGCCGCATCAGCACCAGCAGAAGCAAAAGGATATCAGAGTCTACCTCTTTCGGCGTCATCCATGTTATTAACTTATTTCCAACCAATAAAACGGCAATGAAGCGCGAACGAGTCACCGATGCCGACGCCGCCATCAACTTGCCAGTTCCCACAGTTATTACTTTTCATAGGCTCAGAGGGAAGGAGGTCCCAAGAGCTCAGCGTTAACTTCAGAACCAGCACCAGAGCTCAGCTATTTGGTGTGGAAGTAATGCGATGTCGAAGTTGATGTCGCGAGTCTGAGGTAAAGACAGAGACAGAGGTGGTGGCGCCTCCATTTGATTGGGCTTGACCGCAGAATGTGTCGAATGACATCTAGTTCTGAGGTGTTCAGCAATAGCAATGGGCAGGGGCACAGGATGATGATGGGCATGGACACTCTGAAGAAAACAGAAGGAAGCACTCTAAGTGTTGATGGCGCCCGTATCTCTTCTTATTAATGTGCAGCCATTAATCGTGCACAGCAATGGAGCTGGTACTGCTTCTGCCACTTGCAGTTGCACTTTAGAGAAGAGAATATGAGTGAGCTACGAGCCACCGAGAGGCAGAACGAGAGTGAGACCACACAATGAGCGCTGCCTATAACTGCAGCAGAAAGAACAAAAAACAAAACACTGGAAAACAAAACCCAAATCAGATGATAATTATGTAGAATGATAGTTCCTTTCTCGCCCGATCTGCCCAGATACGATGTGTTTTCGTTGTGAAGTGTACAATTTCACAACATTTAATTCAGAATTTGACGGGTAGCCAAGCGGCGGCGAAGACAGATCGCATCGGGCGAAGGGGAAGGCGGAGGCGAACAGGTTCCTCCAAGGCTCGACAATTGAGCGACAGGTACACATACTCGTACTACTTTTGTGCATCTGTGTGCAAACATACATATACACGTTTCTTACAAGACCTCCCGCGCATATAAAACATGCCGATTCATAATTCTGCATTTTGCTTCTTAAAGAGTGAGCAAGCGGAGTAGAGGAGAGCTGCTGAACAGAGAGCGAGGATGCCTCACACAGAGGTTGAATGACAGCCCGGACCCGGTAATGGCACGGCACCGGCAGAGACATCGATGTAGAACTGGGACAAAAAAGAGGCTCAGAAACCAGGGACTTGCCGAAGGCTATCGGTAAACATGGACCACCCGACTGATCATAGGTTTATAGAGCCTCTTGTCATGAAGTGGCGGACTGCACCCGAAATGCGAAAAATATTAGAAAAGTATTGGGACTAAGTATCCTTGCGATTATAGTGATTATAGCCATGCTCTGTACGTCTGTACGCACGGATGCAGATACAGATACAGATACAGATGCATATACATCTACATCTACAGATACAGCAGCACACAATAAATAAATAAATTCTGAGATGCGAAAACAAATGAAGCAGCAGTCAAAGCAGAAATACGATAATTGAGTGCTCATTTGTCTTACACGCAGGGAACAGAAAAACCGGGGGAGAAGTAGAAGTACAGGCGGAAGACTGGCAGGTATTGTATCTGAAGCTCTGTGCATGTATCTGTATCTGTATCATGATCCGCTGTTCACTGCACGCGTTTTAATACCCACATTGAAGCCTTTATGACAGCGCCTTCGACTGTCTCGTGGATTGAGATCGGAATATGGATAGGGATTGACAGAACGGTTTAAGACGCTTCCCTCAAGACTTGCCAGGGCTATCCTGCATAACTATATCGAATATCCTGGCAATTGGTTCGAGCACTCGCCTACGCTTCACTTCACCTCAGCCTTAGTTATGGAACGAAAGAACAGCACTCGCAGATGCATTCCAACAAAGTATGTGTCTGTATACGCGTTTCCTTCGGCGCTGCCTGATTTCTCATAATTATACACATGTCAGCTGTATGGGCCATGTATCTCTCCATCTGCATCTACAGCAATATCTATTTCTCCAACTGTATCTGAATCTCTGAGGCTGCGGCTGCCTCTGCGTCCGAGTTTGATTGGATTTGATTTGCCTCAATCGCAATTGTTTTGTAATGGAATGGCAACTGGAGCTGGGGCTGGGGCTGCGGCTGCGGCTGCTGGGGCAACCGGCTGCCTGCCATGTCCCATGTCGAACGAGCTGGAAATTGATAACCAAGACTGGTACTGACAGCAGTAATGCAACGTCAACTGCAGCTCCTGCCACTGGCACTGCGGCGGCATCACCTCACTTGCAGCTCATTCGATGGCAAATTAATATAATTATCATTGCACGAACCGGAATTACCCCGACCAGGCCGGGGCCGCACCATCACAATTGTACGACTACAACCTCAACAGCGAATCCGACATCGAATACAAGTCCATATTGAAGCCAGCAAACAAATAAACAATCAAAGAAACGGCTCTACCCATAATTAACGCCACAAACGCAAATATTAAGCCAGCAGAATCGATAGCAGCAATCTGCTACTGCTGTATGCATCTGTTTCTGCATCTGCATCTCCATAGCCAGAGCATACCCTGGATGGGGGTATTACGACTTTATCCAAGAACGTGTCACACATAGATGCAATAAGAATGTATATATTAATGTGCAGATCTAAGCAAACTAATCCTAATTCTCCGTCATTATCCTTTGAAATAAATAAATAGGTAAAAAACATCAAAACGCTATATATTTTAGTCATTTCCGTGTGGGGCATTCCTAAAACATTCCTCAAGGACGGATTTCCAAAAAGCATGTGGGGTATTCGAGGCTTCAACCTTACTCTCTTGTTCAGCAACGCATTGCACAAAAAGTATACACTAAGAACTGAGGCTGGGGTGGGTTTAGACTGGACTGGCCTGGCCTGGCCTGGCGCTAGCCCCGGCTCAAGCGGATTGGTTGTCATGGGGCGTGGCAGGGGATCACAGATGGGGAGTGGATGGGTCGATGTCCATAGCCACGTCGAATCCATCAAGGTTGACTCCGATCGAAGCTACTTAGATAATGACCAGAGTCCAATGGCATGTCACTCTCAATTTCATTCGCAGTTTCCGATTCAGATGTGGCCAGCATCTGCATTTCAATCACTTTTTGATGGACATAGACACTATGGATCGTATGCTACTGCTGCGATTGTGACAGTGCATTGATTGAGTTGCCAAACTGTGGTGAAGTTTCAGTTTGCTAACAAAGGCAATTATGTGTAATTAGCTGGCGAGAAAGAACAGTTCAATTAAAACGGTGGTCTAGAGTGGCACTGGATAGGGGTGAACACTTGATACCCTCGGTTTTTGCGAGGCCCATGCCGTGTCGGAGGCAACGGCGACTCCACCTAGTTGTACTTAAAAATGAGTACTCTGCAGGAAAATGGGCAGAAGGTATGCAAGTGGGTACATATGCCAAATTGCAACTGGGATTGGGTGTGGGACCTGGACTCAGGGAAGTGCAACTGCAGCTTCTTGGCGGTAAAGTCGTGACTTACCCTCGCCGCGATCCGATAAACCACGCTGTGAAGAGGAAAGAAGGCGCAAAGCGCAGCAGAGAAAAATTTACCCACCAGCAGGATATATTTAAGACCACAAAAGACCACAAATGTGTTGGGGCGAAGGCGGCAAACGACGACGACGACGGCGGCGATGATGATGATGATGCACAAAAAAACCTTTGGGCAGGCTGATGTTCAGGCCGAAGATGAAGCTGAATCTCCGACTGAGGCTGAGGTAGCCTTGCAGTTGATTAAGCGGAGGCAACAAATTTGCATATTTCATTGAGCAGTTCAATCAAATGGAGGACAGCAGAGGCTGAAACAAAACGTACCCACAGGCACCGACGGAGTCCGACTTGAAGATGGAGTCAGAGCCAGAGGCAAAGCTGGAGTCACAGCCAGAGACCTGGCCACAACGAAGAAGAAGGCATTTTTGTCGTTGGCCAAGATGCAAACGGCGCGATTAAGTCCGAAATAACTCATTCATACGCAGAGGTCCAAAAGAAGTTGGAAGCCAGGATATGTCCCTGCCCCTCTCTCTATCAAGCTCTCTCTCTCTTTTTTTCTGTCTCTCTCTCTCTTTCTCTCTCTCTGACTGCGTAATCTGTGGAATGCCATCGGATGAGCCAGAGAGCAGAAACACAGAACAATGGCAACATGGCCATTCTCCAATGCTGCCAGACTACTGCTAGAGGAGGTGGTGATGGTGGAGGCGGAGGCGGGGGTGGAGGTGGAGGAGGAGGAGCGTTCAAGATGGCGAGAGATCAACCGTCAGCCTGCCAAGATGGCGATGTCTCGGTTTTGGTCTCGGTTTTGGCAGCAGTCGCAGTCTTCTTAGGGGCATATTTGCATAACAGCCCACACTATCTCCATCTCCTTCCCACACTCACTAGTTCGCATTGTCTCGTTCTCCCCATATATTTTTCTTTCTCTCTCTCTCTATTTCTCTGTCGCTGCTTCTGTCTCTGTCTCTGGCTGTGGGTCGATGAAGCGTGCTTAATGCGGGCGGACACTAAGACACGTGTGAAATTCAATCGGCAACTCAGGTTGAGAGTCCACTCCGCGGAGGAACAGCAGCAGGCACAAGAGCAGAAGAAGGAGGATCACCTTGTCTTACTCTCACTTATCACCTCTCCGCAGCAACAGAGCCAGTGTCTCGAATATCGTCATCGTCATCGACATTGACATCATTGCCTGGACACCTCGTTAAGGGAACAAAAAAGAGAGGACAGAGACAGGAGCCCCGGATCAGTGTGAGGTCCCCCGATTCCGATTCAGAGCTCGATTCGAGGCTCGCTTCGGTTGTGGTTTCGGTATCAGTGTCGGTTTCGGTTTTCATATTTTGAGGTTCGCCGAAGTGTTAACAGGCGGTGGCTGTCACATATTAGACTGCCCTTGGTCGAGCTGACCACTAACCACTTACCACTAACCGGCAACCACTTACCGACCAATGACCAATGCCAAGGCCCCACCATTCCACCCCTCAGGCACTGACGAGCTGAAGACTAAAACTTGAAACTGACTGCACTGAATAGCAAATATCACATAAAAAATATAAATAAAAACATGCACACAGAGTAACACACACAACGGATGGAGCCAGAGCCAGGAGCATTACGGCGCACTGAACTACAGATGCCCTGACAGAAAGTTATCTGGCAGGGTTCTCTCATGAGGCACCCATCGGAGTCCCATATCTGACCCTTTACCAGGCCCCAACAAGAAAATGAATAAGCAGTCGATCGAAACGAGCACAAGACACGATAAGCAGATGATCATTTTCTAGGCTGCTCGGACCGAGCTCAACCATCGCCACCGGCCACCGTCCAGCAATAATAATGGGAGATAGGGACAGGAACTGAGGCAACGGCAACTCCAAATTGGACCACAGACTCTGGCTCCTTCTCTGGGGGCCCCGTCTGACCCAGTGCCGGGTACCTTACCCTTAGCAGCGACATGATGTTTTACTAACCAGCGAACGGCAGCCGGGGACCGAACACCGACAACAGAGGACCAACTCCAAAGCTGCTAATAATTTGTGTACGCGACGCCGCCGATCCAGGGAAAGAAAAGGCTCTAGCCACAGTCCCAGTCCCTCAGCCTCTTCTCGTTGACCGCTGAGAATGGATCTGGCAACAGGGCCAGAATAAGGAGAGCGGAGAGAAGAGAGAACAGAGACCGGAGAGTTCAAGCCATTGTCGTCCTTCGTTTCGTGCTAAACGTGTTGTTGCCAAATTGTGAACAAGATTCATTCATGTTTCAACACATTGAGCAACACGATGCCTCAGCCTCTGTCTTGGGATCGGACTCAGCTGAAGATGCTCTTCTCTCCATGCCAGGGCCTATGCCATCAAACCGTCGTCAGATTTCGCCGTCGTGTGAACAGACGCTGCCTGATCGCCCTGGGTCTCCTTCTTCTTGGCAGCCGTTCATTCCATGCTACATCACCTCGCTCGACCCTTTTATTCAAATCTGTTGTCTGTACGGCGAAATATTTAGACAACTCTTCGAATGCAAAGGAGACGTCGACGGCGTCTGCATCGATCTATGTGGCATAGGATGAATGAAATGAATCCGGGTAGACAGTAATTAGGGAATTCGAAGCGATGACGATTATTCTAACAATCATGATAGTGATGATGATAATGATGAGGGACCGGACTATGCGAATGGCTAGAAACACGCGCACTTAATCATCTGCAGGAGAGAGAACTGAGAGAACTGCTCTTGAATAGGTACGAGAGATTCTCCATGGATGATTTGTTCAGAATATACATATGTAATCCATCTAAGGCCCAGACAGATACACCTACCACGCTACTAAGGAGCCAGCACACCTCTAACCGGAAACAGCATACATTCCACCGACATTCTATGGCAGTTAAACATAAAAAAAGACAAATAAAAAATAAATAAAATACCAAAAATATGTATAAGAAGTGCGCGCCATTTCACATGGCCGCTTTCATTTATTGTGTGCCTGAAGATGTTTCTTATTATGAAATTAGACTGAACACAGCACGGACGGACAGGGGATGGACATGAGACAGGGCAGAGACGGCGACACTTGGCCAAGCGCTCAATGAATGAAACCGAAATGATAAATGAATGATATCATGGGCATTGTTAGCTCACACACAGGCACACGGCTGTGCTCAACGCCGAAACCCCATCTTCTCGGTGTCTGTCCCATGCTCTTTCCCTAACCCTAACATAATCCTGTGCCCAGAGCCTGCGGGTCGCTGTCGATCCCATGGACCGGCAAACGAGATCAAATGCGATAGCGCCACAAAACGAGCCACCAGCAGCCGAAGCAGCAGCCGCAGCAGCAGAAGACTGCCGTGCAGCGTGTTGCTCATTTAGCTGGCAGACCGAGTGCGGCCATAATTCAACGCTTTTGATAACTGCGTTAGGTTAGGCACCATCCCGACTCCGATCCGCTCCATGCCACTCTGTTCGCCACCGATCCGATCATTTCAGATCCGTACGACTGCGGCCCAGGATCGTCGCGCGTCAGCACTTGGGTGACTGAGGACTGGGGACGAGGGACAATGGCTACCCAGTGACAGTGGCTAAATATATAATTGCCAGAGAATTAATATGGATGGACAATGCCCCGGTAATCTATCGCTTTTAGTGAAGAGTTTTTCTATGATTCCTCAAATTCGATATATTTATTGCCTTGTTTTCTTTTTCATTTCCGTTAAGTTGCTCTAAAATTAAATTGAGTAGAGGAGTTGTGAACATGGCCGAAAGTCTGCAGTGTTTGTATAGCAGTATTCTTCGTGGCTTTGTCACACTGTGTCTGGGTCTGTGCCTCGGCTCTGTCCATCGTTTACTTTAGTCGTACAATTTGATTTCGGTGTTTGCCAGGCGATTTGTTGTGTTTGATTTTCTACCTCATTGTTTTCCTCGTCCTTCTGCGTCCTCTACCTGCTGCCTATCTTTGGAACTCCAGCCGCAACTCCACCCGCACCAGCCCCCCACTGCCTCTCTCTCTCCCTATCTTTCGCATTCCAGCCATCCCCCATGCCCCAGGGCCACGCAGCTTATATTGTTCGCCTTTTTTTGGGCTCATTCAAATCCTTTCGGTAAAATTCTTTTGTTTGGTGTCAAGTTTAACAAATATTTGAGCGGTCGCATCCCAGCGGCAGCGGCCTCTTGTCTTGTTTGCCCCATGTTTCTCGCGTGTTGCTGCCGCTTGTCATTGTTATACTGCCGCTGTCCCTACCACACAACCTGACCCTGTCCCTCTTCTCCTCTCCAGAATGTTGGTGCTGCCGCAGTGGCTGCTGCCTCATTGAATGACGACATGAGGGTGTATGACTAATCAGCGCCGCCTGCAATTAGTTTGCCTTAGGCAAGAGGGGAATAGTGGTTGATGAGGGGATTCTTAGCCAAGAACGATATGCCGATATATGATTGCCCCCAAAAGTTATAGCTTCTGCTGTTGCACCTCTGCCTGGTGCAGCTAGACTCCATCATTGCTGAAACTTCTTATCATTGTGGAAACTCTCTGGAGCTTTTGTTGTGCGACATTTTTGACTCCCCGCTGGGTGCGTCGCGCAAAATGCCTCGAGAATGGCTGCTGCTGCAGCAGCAACAAATGTCTGCGTACCCTGACTGTGGAGGTGGAGGAACTCGGATGGCTGGCCCAGATGGGGGACTTTCCACTGGGCGACAAAAGTGCCACTGCAGCAACATCCTCAGAGCTCTCAGTGCGAGTCCGAGTGTATGTCCGACACCGCATCCGTAATTGTTTGTTTATTGTGGATTTTTGGTCGGGAGTTGCTGTCTCGGTTTAGGTCTCTCCGACTGTCTCGGTTATCGCATGCTTATCGATTGTTATTGTTGTTGCTTTTTTTTTGTTAAATGTTAAAATACTACACAATATTTATATTGGCATTGTTTGCACTGCCACTGTCGCCACCAGGAACAGGGACAGCAACTGGTAGCCAAGATCGAACTTTGAATACCCTGTAATCGACAGAAAGGTCAGAAAAATGAATGTCTCATGGAGAGTGACTGCATATAGCTGCAGTTGCCCCCCTAGCAATGCTCTCAAAGATAGCAATAACTCCTGCATGAAGTATGTACCTTCTGGTATTGTTATTATGCCTCCCACCTATCCTCGCTATCATCCATTCGATTTCTAAAACGAATATAATAAATGGCGAAGTAAAGTCGCTATGGGTAGAGTACGCCCAGGCCGATAGCCATCACCAACCCCCTCAGACCTGCGCTGAGGGGGTTCGCAGCAATGTGTGGCACTGCTGGCACTTCAATAAAGATTCTGCGAGGAGATCGTTGGAATGGTGCAGTCGCATGCTGTGGCGCTATGCCGCTATCACAGTCACGTATTAACTTCCTATTTGAGCCAGACCCATTGTTGGTTCTGTGCCAGCTCCTTGCGGCAAGCTTTTCCGATTGGACGTAGACACTACACTTGGGCTTAATTACGAATGTGAGAGGGGCAGGCCCTTGCCACCGGTTGCACTCCGCTTATCGGGTGTGGTTACTGATAAGCAAGCTCCGGCCTCGGATATGTGACGTGATCCAGGGCATGCCTAGAACTATGCAACGCGGATCGGCGCCTCGCTCTCGCTCTGCTACCCACGAGCAGAACTAACAAACCACCTTATAACACCCCATAAATCAAAGCTTCAAAATTTTGTATGATATTAATATCTCAAGGCAATGAGACCTTTCGGCTTTCAGCTTTCAGCTTTTGGCTAATCTCCCTTTTGGCGGTTGCCGATCCATCGACAAGGTTAGCCGTCCCAGAAAATGTAGCTTGTGCTAATCCGCTGTCTCAGACCCAGTCCCAGTCGCACTTCCAGTCCCAATCCCAAATCCACACCTTCATGACACTGAGAAATGTCTGAGAGGGGGTTGAACAGGAAATGCTTTCTGATCGCTCACTTGGCCGCCATTCAGCTGCGCATCCTCTCATTCTCTCCCTGTGATCGTGCCATGCAGACACTCGGGAGCGAGAGACACTTTTTTACTCTGCTATTGGCGTCGGCGTTGACATTAGAGTAAAGTTTTCCCAACGGCGGCAAGTATAAACAGATCTGAGAGAAGTCCAACAATGCCCCGGGGCCGTGTTAATAGAAATGTTTCGAGATTCGACAGAATAGAACACAACAGAACAGAACAGAAGAGAACATAAGAGAACATGCTAGATGAGAACTCCAAGCTAAGGTTGGTGCTGAGACGGAGACGGAGCCAGCAATAATTCCATGGAACTCCATAAAAATAGCTAAACGTGCAGAGGCCGCCCAGAACCAAGACCGAGACTCAGAGACGAGCGCCTCTCCCTAACTTCTCCGACTCTCCTGCTCATTTCATTTCAATTGACCGACTGCTGCTGGCATTCTTTATGGCCAGTTGGGAGAAAAGTCACTTTCATCTTTTTGAATAGGGAGCCGAACCTCCTAGCAACGATCGACGGCTCAATTGGTAAACGGCGAACACCCAGGCCCAATACTGATCAGCTGTGTGTCCTTTAATGTCTAAATTCCCGATGTGTCATACCGCCCAAGCCTGCCTGACCTGTGTGTTCGCTCGGAGTGATCCTTTTAGCCCATTGTCTGCTTACCTTCTAACTGTTTTGACCTTTCGCTCCTCTCCTGATCCTTTCATTCTTTGGTAGCTCCGTCTGTCTCTGCTTTGTGTGTGCCGTGTAAATATTTTCCCAGCATCTTGCAAACGTTTTGACAGTTTTTATTAGATCAAAAGCCGACTACAAGTGGCGTGTGATAAATTGCGGCCAAAGCGGATCTAAAAGAGATGGGCATACAGAGATAGATCTCTATCTCGAGTATATACGCGCACACACACACATACACATAAATACAGAGGGCAGGATAGAAATAGGGGAAAGATCAAGTGTCTTTCTCACTTGGCTTCATATCCATTGTCTCACACACACACACACAAAAACCTCAGGGAGTGCTTGCAATTAGGTAAGCCGTGATTCAATTCGATCACGTTCTGAATATGGATATGCTTTCAAGCTAAATTAATCAGATTACCGAAATTGAAAGTCGAGCGCCATCTGCTGAGAAGTATTTGAGCCCCGAAAAGCAGAATGTACATACATAGTATGTTTTATTATGATTATAGACAATTATGTGGTTATTTCGAAAGAGGAAGGTTTGTCAAAACAATAATCAATAAAGATGTATCGGGATGAATATACGATTAAACGAGGGGAACGTTGTGCTCTACTTTATACTCAGTCAGTATATATGTATGTGAGCGAACGATATATGTAAAATATTATATGTTCGCAAAAGAGACAAATTGAATTTTAGCCAAAACAGAACAACAAAAATTAAGTCGAACCCTTTCGGGGATTTTTATATATAAAACGTTTCCATTTTTGCTTACATACGTTTTTTACATCTGTCTCCCTTACGTTTTCATACACGGCTGTGTTCGAGAGAGAGAGAGAGAGAGAGAGAGGGAATAAGTATAAGGGCACTAAAATTTAATTTTTTCTTTCTGGCTATCATAATGATCCGAACTGATCCAGATTCGGCAATCTGGTAGATATGGGTATTTTCCATGATTCTGCATTTTTGGTTTTCTCGTATCTTCAAAATTGTGGATTCCACAGATTTTCGTTCTCTGTAGTGGCGGAAGGGGGCGTGTACAAATTTTTAAATACACTTGAATTGAAGTGATAGAAAGCTGAAATAGAATGTTTGGTTGATCTAGCTCTTACAGTCTCTGAGATCTAGGCGTCAAAGAATACGAACGGGTTATAGTCTCTGAGATCTAGCGCTAATGAAGGCGGACGGACGAACGGACGATCATTTGGACGGACAGACAGACCTAGCTATATTGACTCAGCTATTGATGCTGTTCGAAATTTTGCTTATTATTACTTTTCTTATACGTTCCATTAGATTATTTGTTTTGTTAGTATTCGATCTTTCCTGAGTTTAATCGCCTTCGCGTTTAAACCGATGGACTAAGCCCATCATAACTCATATCTGAGAGCCTCGCCTGTCCAATTGATTGATGAACTTGCAACTCCTCATACCACCGGCACACTCACGACTGAAATATGCAGCATCCCCAATCACCAATCACTAATCACAAATCATCGATCTCTATCCCGACCTTATTCAAATCCCCCAATTCCCAATCGCTCACAGCAGGTCAGTGGAGTGTAGTCAAACGAGGAGAGAAGAATACAAAACGAAATATACTGTTTTAGGCCCCCAAACAATTCGGTTCTATACGAGCGCAAACACAACAAATTTCAAGTGGAAAAATTGCCCCTCATTCAGCAGGACAATATGCTAAATTCAAGTGAAATGAAGAGAACGAAGGAGCACGTTAAGAGATGCCGGGAGCACCAGCGTAGCCTGCGCGAACAAATCGACGAGCTGGACCATTTAATGGAAGACGACTTCTTTACGAATCCCAGGCGCTGTTGGGCCATGCTTAACAAGGAGCAGCAGGAGCAATACTCGCCGTACGCTGTGCCGGCGGTCCACTCTAGGACACCGCTCCTACAGGAAGGTGGCATAGAAACGAGCCATGGGGTGGGTTCTCTGTGGTATGCGCTTCATTGATCAATGATTTCCTTACCACTCTGCAGAAACCCCAGGAGCTTACTGGGGCCATTTGGCGACTGCTTCATCGCGATCGCTCTAGCAGAAAAAATGGGGTGAGGATCTATCCCAAATTCTATGTGCTTCTTTCTAACTTCACTTATTTTTCTCCCCTAGATTCGAGCCGCAACTCCCGTAGTCAAGTTTCACCATGAGCCGCCTGTTAAAAGGTCGGACCCCCTTTCGGCCCTTACACCGCGTCCATCACCAGTAAGTATGTTCTTTTGGCTCAACCCTAGCTCAACTTTGGCATTGCAGTTTAATCAAAAATACGACTGCAGCAACGCCCTTGAGAGCGAAGATTGCGGATCGGTGTTAGAGGTGGATCCACACCCGAAAAAATCTTCAAGAAGGAAGAGAATCGATATTTAGCGAGGAATCAGAATTCAGTTCAATTCCTCTTCACCTGGAATCCGGGATCCATTCTGCTCTCGATATTGTGTTGTGTATAAGTTAATAATATGGCGGAAGGTTCTTTTGTCGTGGCCCAAACAAGGCACGGCCCTGGCCTTATTAAATGATTGAAGCCTTTTGTGCCGGGGATGGAAGTGGGACTGACAGAAGGACGGGCTGGGGCAGGGGCAGGGTCCAAGCTTAAGCTGAGACACCCATAAAAAGGTGGAAACCTTGTTCTTGCTTTGTGGTTTTCTTCCTTTGCGCAGCGAGCCGCCAGAGCAGGCCCATTGAGCGACGACCACCATCAATAACAGACCACAACGATCTTGAGCTCCGACTATATTTATGATTTGTTAAGCAACGCCGAACGTGCGAAAGGATAATCACAAGCGCCTGTTGGCACGCCCCCCAATCCCCTAGCAACAGGCCACTGAATCTTCGTCGTGTGTGAGACATTTCCAAAATTGAGTCAATGACTTTTATTTTTACGACTCTCCATGGAGAAGAGGACTCCGCCGACTACGTTGGGATGGAATGGGATGGGTTGTGATGAAAGTGGGTTCCGAATCCAAGTCATCGCGATGCAGTGGGAGCTCGGTATGAAAATGGTCTTGGTGCTGCTCTGACTTTTATGGCAATGCGAATTGAGCTATTAGAGGGGGAGCAGGTATAGCTGATTGACGAGCCATTAAGCTATGGACACCACAATCGGGGATTATCCAAAGGAGCACCTGTTATTCAATGATCATCATGGATTTGGCACGGACACTCGACTTTGCCCTCCCTTGCCCACCAACGACGTGCCACGCCTCATCCAGTGCCACCCAGATGGATCGACATCGGTGAGAGGGTAGAGGTGATCGCCGATTGATCGCGTCCACTCCACGATCACCGCCCTGAACAATCGAAATCAATTATGTACTACAAAATTTTACAAATCATTATCTCCTCCCTCTTTGAGTGGTTGTCGCTCCTTCTTGCGTTTCCTTCTTCCCCGGCAGCTGTGGATGGCAGAGAGCGCTAGGGGCATAGGCAATGGCAGATGGGTAAGAGTACCATCGAGAATCGCACATGGTCCAAGTCCTGACGAGAGCACTTTGACGCGCCCGAAGGATGGGCAAATGAAGTCGAATATCTAAGGGTGGGGCTCTGTACAGTAGAGATCTGCCAACATTTCTCGGCTGAAGCTTGAGGCCCTGTTCGGCTTCTTTAATGAGCTCCAAGCCAGCTTATCAATGGCTGAATGGGGAATGGAGCTGGCCTGATTGTAACTAAATCCCATCCGCAGTTCAAGTCACAGGCTCAGGTCCAGTCTGATTGTTAACCTTTGAATCGGGACATTAAAAAACGTTAACAAGCTGCGTAGCGCCGTCGGCGGCGTTAATGTCGAAATTGGCGCTGGCTGCAGAATGACTGGTGGGGCAGCGAGCCGGGAGCAGGAGGAGACTGCGACTGGGACGAACGTGTTTCTTAATGAAACAAAGCTTGAATTTTAAATGAGCATCATAAAGAACAATGAAATTGCAGGGAACAGCAACAACAAAGCAAAACTTGGCTCAAAGGCGGCGATCATTGGAGGACGGGTTGGACAGTGGTACAGTAGGAGAGTGAACTGAGAATGCTGAAACAGACAGCACGAAATAAAAGCGCAGAAATGTTAAAAAAACAATGAAAAACAATCCGCTCTCCCTTACCCCATCCCCATCGCCAACCTCTTCAGATTCGGATCCCTAGGACTGGAGTCTGTCAAATGCGCACGAAAGAAACTCTTGGAGCGGATTAACACTCTGTGGAGACCTGCCCGCAAGACGCTCGAAGGATATGGATGGGACCCGATCCGATCCGCAAAAATGCCCGACTATAGATCCCGACTTGACACGTCGACTAGAGGAATACCCTGCGAAAATCAAAGCGGAAACTTGGGAAGAGATTAGGTCCCCATGAAGTGGACCCCAAACAGATGCAAGGGGAGCAAGAGCGCATTATATTCACATAGGTAGCGATGTAAAATGTTTTGGTGTCGCCGCTGCTTAAAGCTTTCTCAAATAGTTTTTCGGTCTATGATGAAGGCAGCGGGCAGGAGGGCATCAGTGTAGTGGGACGATAGCTGATTCTCTGGTGCTGGCTATAATTGGTACTCATCTTAATGGCATTAAAATTGCATTATCGCCGTATTTATTGAAACGGTTTGTTTTAACAAGATTAACTCGATGATACCGTCGTTCGTCCACCAACAGCCGACAAGGAAACAACGAAGACAGGCCACAAAATGATTAACAGCAAAAGTCGCCGCAAACGGAATACGGAAAGAAAGAAAAAACAAGAAAAAAATGAATAACAAAAAAACGAAAGAAACTGTGAAAAAGAACGATCTGAAAATAGCGTTAAGAGACGAGATATTCATTCCGTTTCTGCCGCTTGATTGGCCCTTGCCATTATTGTATCTCCTTTTGTTATTGTTGATACTGCTGCAGGGGTCATAAAATATTTATAACATAATTTCTTGTCACTTTTAGATGATTAGATTCAATATTGTGGCTTCCATGCTCAGCAGCAACCACAGATACATTTGTATTTTTCGGCTTTTCTGTGTACATATTTGTCCGTGGGGCACATTTATCACACCGCTCGTTGGCAGTAGCCGTATACGTTGCTTTTGTTGGTTGGTCTTTTGTCCGGATGAGGATTTGAATGGTAATTTGACATATCTGATTTTGGTTTCCACCTCCGATTGTAGGGACACGGCGAAAGGACACTTCCGGGTTGAGTCAGGGCTTCATGCCTGCATTCTGAGAACCTAGATCACTCCAATCAAAGCAAACCGATTGATGTCCAATGCCTGCATCTCCAATGCATGGCACCCATCCGAAAATTTCCGAGAACACCACATAATTATTATTTATGCATACAAATTAAAAGCAGGGCGAAATATTTGTGCAAATCCGCTCAAAGCGTTTATTTATGGCACCTTTTGAGTCTTCCCCAACCAGAGCCAGATCCAATTTTCAAACAGCCCTTTTTTTTCGATATTTCATCAGGCCCCGCAATGCGGAATGCGTTGGCCGCTTACTATTCGAGGTAAGCGATAATATTTGAGGGAAGCGATAATATATGGGGGCTGGATCCAATCACTTTCCGCTTCAGAGCTGCCAACTGCCGTTGGAAAACTCAACCGTTTTTGGGGTATAATTCTTGAACATCATCTGATCTGCATTTCTCTAACGATTTCCATAGTCAGATCTACTGATTACAATAATATGGAGACATTTTTAAATATATATATATCTCTATAATTTATGGCCAGGATACTTGTATAGACTAGAGGTAGAGTATTTTAGATACACAGAATATCATTAGGATGTCATGATGGATTTTATATGAGATGATCCCCTGATATCTCTACAGTTGTTTTATCTACTCCAGGCCGACAGTAATGTGTCGCCACCTGATCGTGCGTCAGAGGTGACAATTAAATAGATCGCATTATAATACTTGACTCGAATTCTATGGGGGAATTGCTATTAATGACCGTAGGATGACCAGGAACTTGGCATTGCAATTGGTTGTCGTGTTGTTGGTTGTGCCGTGCTCAATTAAAGTTATTGCCTAGCAAGGGCCCAGGAACGGAACGGACGAGCCCTCTAGTCACACATATGGAGCGCTTTCGATAAACGGCGGTGGCTCGACAGTCGTTTGACCTTGTTTCATCAGCAACTACGAGTACGGGTACGGGTGCGAGCACAGGTATTCCTGTTAATCAGCTAAGGATTTACTGCACTTGGTAGCTGTTTACCTGCCCTACTATGCCCTGCCCTGTCCCCCTACAAAGATAGCTGCTGGAGCAGGTGCTGACTCATTAGGTGGTTGCCCCGCATACCGAAACAGTTTGATTGGCAATCTGATTTGTGGTTTCGGCTTCGAATCGGTTTCCCACCTGGCCCCCGCCGCCTCCACCTGACAAATGCGAGTCGCGTGCCTTGACGTCATTCCCGCAAAGGTCGCCGTTCTGCTGGAGGCGGCTTGCGGTTGCTCTGTGAATATACAGCCGCACGTATCACATGAGTGTTGGTGCGATTATTTTCTGCCCGCTACGTCAGCTCCAGTCTGATAGGTTTCAGGAAAACCTAGGGGGATCTTGGGGGTTTTCATAGATAGTAGAGGAATGTGGTGAAATTCAATGGGTTTCGCGTGGGGAGGGGAGGGCTAGTCTGACCAGAGCTCGTTGTGAATTGAATTGCAATCCGTATTTGTCATGCCCCGACATGCCGCTCGTGGAACTTTTTACCGGATTACCTTAGGTTAGGATTTTCCTCTAAGATACAGAACAGTGCACAGACACACACATCCCTTCCCACCCAACGGAGCCCACAAGCTTTTTAAACTTTTTAGATTTGTGTAAGGTAATATTGTGAAATTATTGCCATTCGAACAGGTTGAGTTCGTCGGGTATAAATAGCCCAAGAGAGAGTGAGAGTACGAAAGTGAAAAAGTGCTGATGGTATAAATCTCTTGAGTGGAATCTCCTGGTGCCTGGATAACAGGTGCTGAGAGGGAGAGATCGATCGATCGTCAATTTTTACACTTAAGCATTGTTCCCTATTCTATCTATTTCCCAAAAACACCTATACCTGTTAAAAACTCTGTTGTCAGCCAACTAGTTGCTCATTGGCCAATTTCGGTCTATCAAGCCAATTTTACGCAGTTTTCTCTATGTGGACGAAGAAGGAGACTTTTCGTTGCTGACGGTGACGTTATGGAAGATGTGGCGCGTGCTTGGAGCCGAAATTGGTCTGGATATTCCACTCCCATCCCCGTTGCGACGCTCCGTTGTAGCGTCATCTACGCATGACGCATGCTTAAGTCGGTGCACGCTGGTAGGGTACAAGTACATTGCGTAGGTCGTGTGAGTGTGGGCTCTAATTGGGTTATTAGGAAACGGTTCGCACGCGGGCTCAGACTCGGACTTCGAGTCGGATTCGAGATTGCTGCCCCCCGACAAAGGCGAAGCTGAAGTGACCAGCTCCTGCACCATTGCCGCTGCCTCTGCTACTTCCATTTTTATTTTTAGCCCTTTGCCTTTGACATTTTTATAATTGGCTCTGCACTGTTACGATTCCGAGATGTGGGAGTCTATTAGGCTATCCACCCTCGCGTACGGAAGCTGGATTTACAAAATAACTTAATAAAGGAATGGCTATGCCTTGCGTCTAGCTGTAGGGGCTATGGGGAGGGGTTGGGTTGCGTGTTTTAATTAGCCCGAATATTTCCCCCATCCATAACAAGCTATCTGCAGGTGATTAGCACGGCTGTTTGCGCTTTTATTGATTTTGCTTGCAAAGCGCCACCTGCATGGATACGGATACCGAAGCGATGCCGGTGACAGTGGAGGCGGGGGCGAAGGCGGAGGCGAAGGCATCTGCCCGAGGCATTCGCGGGCGTGGGCCCGGTTATTGCCGGCTGATTCATCTATAGGCACTCGTTGACTAATTGATTGATTGATAAGTTCCCATAGTTCTCATCACCTGTGCAAGGACCCCAACCCCATTCCCCATGAGGAGGTGGGGAGTGTCTACTTGTATATAATTATGCGCGGGCACTCGCACTAGCTTGTCTCTGTTTCTTTTTCTGTAGATGTGTCTGGCCCCGGTGTCCGGGGCGGCAGCAGTTCAAAAACCTCGAAATAAAATGCTGCTACACTAATACCCGCCACAAAGCTTGAGTCCAGGTCCGAGTCCGAGTCGAGTTCTCAGTCGAAGTCTCAGCTCCCTCTGTCTTTGCCCCATACCCCATCCCCATCCCACTCCTTGCTGTATCAAATTTTGTTTAATTGTCGGCGTTTTCCTCGCTATGTCCCCATGGCCAGTATGTCCAGTATGCAGTCGTCTTCCCAGACATGGATTTTTCAACATTGTAAGCGCTTTTGCTGCGTTGGCATCTTGTCCCCGGCTCTGACTCTCTTTCCGAGGCAGCTTCTGTGGCAGACGCAGTGCTACTTGCATTGGCTTCTTCATGTCGCTGTTCCCGTTTCTGGTGCTTCTGCTTCGTGTGTGCTCCATTTGTTGGGCAAGTTGTTTGCGCTGTAAATCGATACATTTGCACTTGCCTACTTACGAATGTCCGTCTGTTTGGTTGTCGCCTACTGGACGGACGAACGAACAACATCGACAACCAGCAGTAACAACAATGGCATCAACGACGACGTGATTTCTGTGCGGCTTTGATGGTGGTCATTGCATGCCACTAAAGTCGGCCTGAGGCCTGACTCAAAGGCCAGAACAAGTTGATCAGGAGAAGTCCGATCGAAGAAGCAGGAGGATAAGAAGGAGGAGCAGCTGCAGAAGGAGAAGGAGTAGATGCTGCAT
This sequence comes from Drosophila helvetica, assembly GCA_963969585.1. Classification (NCBI taxonomy): domain Eukaryota; kingdom Metazoa; phylum Arthropoda; class Insecta; order Diptera; family Drosophilidae; genus Drosophila; species Drosophila helvetica. The sequence goes on along the minus strand of OZ018401.1, from coordinate 226,897 downwards.
GTGGAGGTGGAGAACAGTTTCTGCCACATCTAGAGCCAAGCTTAATGCATCCCTGATCGGATTGCAGTGAAGAACAGGACCAGGGATGCCCTGCCGCCACCGATCCACCTCATTAGCCGTTTTACATTTGACACATCAAATTAACAACAAGAAACAGCTCTTCATGTGGCAGTTTCAGCTGCAGCTGTGACAGGGAATCGGAGAATAGCAAGAAATCAACTAGGAACAAGAAAGTAAGGCTAATTTAGGGGCACGCAACATATAGATACCCTTTCAAAACGATTACGTCATGTGTCTTGCCTATAGTATTTGATATAGTCATGCGATGCTGATGCAATTTATAAAGTAATAACGCATTCATATATATGGCATATATTGTGAAAGAAGTTTGATCAAAATCACACCACCCTTCGTAAGGGTATAAAAAAACGTTTGCAGTTAGACAAGGAGAGATGAAGTGAGCCAAACAATTTCCCAGAGAAAAGCTTCTGTTCTGTTCTGCTCTGCTTTTTAATGCTGTAGGAACGGTATCCGCCCTCTCTCCACTCTTCAGGTCTTCCCTCCACTCTGTATAGGGCCCGTTTTAATTTCTGGGTCATATTTATGCTATCCTTGAGGGCCAATTGACAGACCGCCCGAGTGACATTTGATGCTGCCGCCAGTGCCAATGAAAAAACTCACAAAAATGGAAAAAGAGGTAACATGATTGGAGAAGAACAGAAAATGGGTAAATGGGTAAATGGGGGTAAAAGCCAACGAAAGGCCCCCGCCCCCGTCAAGTGGATGCGTTTCTACCCATGGAGCGGGGTGAACGTGTACGTGTGGAATCTTGAATTGCAATTTCAATAACGAGACACGAAATACTTTCAAGTGAACAGGTATGCAATCTGATGCCGCATTTAAAGTCGCTGTCGTGGTAACACCCAAAAGAAAGAGAGAACGAACGGAGCATAAATACACTAGCGATTAAGAGTAGATATAGATATAGTGCCAAATATATGTACATATCCCTGAGCTATAGATACAGATCCGCCACGATTGTCATTCCATATTATTTGCTTGAATTCCAAAATCAATCTAATCGAGAGAGAACTTTTATCAAACTTAAATGAGCAATCAGAATTTAATTAACAAAAAAAAAGAGGAAAAGTAGGTCCAAATTGAAAGCGTGAACCGAAAACCGATTTGCAAGAAGGCACAGCAAAAATACTTGCAATGCCGTTCCGGTTTTCCCACTCTCCGAAACGAAGCATCCGAAAATATGACACAAAAAACGAAAACAGAACCAAAACCATTAATTGCTCAGAAATTGCTGAGAAACATAGTCCCGAACCCATCCCCATCACAAAAGAAATGAAACGAAACGAACCATGATAAACTGACCCATGCAAACACTTGTTCTTTGCCCTGCTCTTGCTCTGGCAAGCACTTCTTCTGTGGAAATGGGGGTCTGAGGCCTGGGAATGCGGCGTGAAGCGTTGGACAAGGCCAAGAGGAAGGCCGTGGAGAACGCCTATGCAAATTTGGCGTTTATTTTCGGCAGCGATGATGCGCCATCGCCACCGATATCGCCTTTGTTTTTCTTTTTGGTCTTGTGGGACGCAAACTCGGAACGGAAGTGTTTTCGCGATGTGTAAGAGATCCAATGCTGGCTCCGAGGCCGAAGTTGATGCTGGAGCTGTGGCTGTGGCTGTGACTGGAGTTTGCCGTGTGGGAAGAGGCAGGCATATGAGTACAAGTACCACTGATGCCTCTCGCCACCTTACTGGATGAATGGCTGACCCAGGCTCGTCTGAAAGCATTGTCTTACGAGTGTTGAATCACCGTATCTTAGACTTAAGAATAGTGCCTGCCCCTAGCAATGTCTAGCCAGTGACTAAGTGCAACCCTCCCTGCTATTCTGCTATTATTGCTGCTGGTGGTCTTGTCAATTTGCTAACCAGCAATGTGTCAATAAGCTGTTGGAAAGGGAGCCGGGAGCTGGGTGCATACCCAAGCGTTCAGAGTCGGATGTCGAGCGCCGCGCGCCGCACGCGACTCTTGTTGACACATTCGAGACGCGACGCGGACGGCGCTGGGGCCGAGAATTTGCCGCTGACTCTGGCACGCGATAAAGCCGACTGAGAAGGGGTCTGTCAATTAGTCATACTCGTTACCCGGTAATGGGTCACGGGGTGATAAGTGATAAGCGACCATTTCAATTATGTAGCGACGAATTATATTAATAATGGCGATAATGTTATAATGCCGGGCATTAGACGTGTGATTTTCAGGCATCAAAGTATCACCGGGCGACTTATCGATTGTTTGATTTGACTGATAATAACCGGCAATTACAGCGAAATTCGCAATCGGCGGGGGACCCGTGTGGACGTCACAGAACATGACACCTACGTCAACCGGCGACCGGCGTCCAAATGTCAATTGCTAAATTTAGCGCCAGGTGGATCTAGGCCGAAGCCAACCGGGTCATATGTATGTGTATGTACATATGTATTTATTATGTGGACTTATTATGGACCAGGACGATTCACTCTTCTCACTCCCCCATGGCCCACCATACATGTTCTAGTGAGTCATGTGTCCAGTTAACCAAGTGCCTCAGTTGGGGCTGGAGTGTGCTCATATCCATCACATATCTAGTTGGATGGATGGGGTGTGCTTATTCATTTTCGGCGAAGCATTAGTCAACACCCACGAAGACAATTGGCTTGAATGCGAATGTGAATACCCCTGGTCGACACTGCTTCAAAGTTCAATCCCAGCCACGACTAGGTCTGTGACGAAGACGTCGCGTGGCGATAAGAGTTCAGTGGAAAAGTGGCCAGAATTACGGCTAACTGCTGTTGAATAACAAATTGTATTGAACCAATACCACGCAGCATTTCAGCATGTAATTAGAGGGGCCAAACAGCGAACCCCGTTAGCCCACAGTGGGACGGATCCGACCGAAACCCCTCGCCAATACTTGAATCATTGATGGGGTGCCTTTCTCCACTGTGCGTAGATCTTCTTCTTTGGCACACAAGCTCTCTAGTCTACCTTATCAGATCTTTCAGTGCCGCCATTTGACAACAACGCGTCATCTATGCCACGCGCGAGCCCGGGATGAAGTTAAGCAACCCTTTTGGAGGTATCATCGACGTACACGCCTAGATAGCTACTCGTACCCCCCAGGCATGCCACAAGCCGTGTCATTACACATTCTACCGTGATCAGTCTTGGGTGCTTTGGCAATGTGCCCTTGGTCCCAGGGGTTGCAAAGATCGGCGATCGCTTCAAGCGGTGATCGCATTGATAAGGAAAACCAATTTTTCCTCAATTACGGGATCATGATATCATGAGTAGACCCTTGGCTTGGGGAGTGGGAGTGAACCCACATGGTGGGACCGAAAGGAAGGTCCACGCTTATCTAGCTGCGGCCCCCAGTTAGTCCCCCAAGGGGTGATAGTAAATCAAAGTACCGATTTAGTCAAGATAAAAATGAGCGGCCGAACTATAAAGCTAACGATGCGTTCGCACTCTACAGGCCATTCTCCCATCGAATCTTAAAAGTAACCAACTGTATTATTGAATGTTAATGTGCGTCAAATAGGTTTAACTCTGACATGATTCGAGTCAACTATCGATAGGTAACTCAATAACTCAGAATTGGCGTTCACACTTGAAAACTCGGCGCCTTGAGTTTGACTGCTGACACATGCGCTTATTTCCAGCAAAATTTTAAAAAAACAACCACATTGTTAAAATGGTTGATTTAATGATAAAATTAGTTTAAAGTGTTTTTTAGTATTATACATATGTATATTTGATCCTTTTCCCTGAGCCATAATTTTTACGTGCCAAAATTTTAATTTTGATCTGCTAATTTTGTTTTTACTAGTAGTGATAGCTCACATGATAGGCAGAACAGTGTTGAAATATGCGGAAAATCGAAAAAAAGCAACTGAAATGCACCATAGCTGAACTTTTTCCACCACTAAGCCCCTATACTTATCCCATTTCAAAAAACTTGAGTTTTGCCCAAAACTCAATAACTTAATAACTCAACCGTAGTGTCAACAGGCTATGAGTGTGAATGGCACCGATCTCCATTTCCAATCATGAGCCCGAACTTGTCCAAAAATGTCGGGAAAAGTATGAACATGTCCGAATATGGACTCCTAAAGAGTCCATATTTGGTCCCAGAATTGGTTTTAGTATTGAGATCCCGAATCTGCGGGTCCGAGCTTCATATTTTAAATGTAGCTCGGTTGTGGAACCGTTATCACCTCGTCCGTCGCTTGTCACTGCCGGAAAAGAGAAATCATCGAGTTAGGAGGAGAACTTGGATGACCGGATCGATCACCAGATCTCTCTATTTTTTAACCCCGATTTCCCATGGCCCATGGCCCTTTGGCCAAGCCGAAAAAATCCCCACTTAATGCAATTAATTTCGCATTGAAGCTCAAGTCTAGCCGTTGTATGGCCACCCTGCCTCTGCCCTCTTTGTTGAGGCTGCTGTCGGAGCTGTGGAATGGGGCACCATCAAGTGACGCAAACAAAAACCCTAATGGCAGACAACAAGCTGAAGGTGTACATAATGAGACACATGTACCCGTACATGTTCGTTCGTTGAAGAAAAATCCCCCGACGTAATATGAATGGAGAAGGGTGGAGCAGGGTACGGGAGAGTTTTGGAGGCTACCTAACGGTTCTGGGACCTAACGGACCTTAGGCAACGGCAGAGCTAAGCAGAGCATAGCAGTGCCTCCCTCCACTCCATACGTAATTGATGAAAAATAAATATTATGGGTAAATATATTGTATAAATAAATGTGATGGGGAGGGCAAATGTATGTTTGGGGCTGCTGCTGGGACATGGGCATGGGGATGGGTCTGGGTATGGGGCAATCATCGAATCAAATCCAATAATAATTATAAGCGTGGCGCGCACTTCTGACTCCAATTCCGATTCTTTCGCACGACGGCACTTCGCATTGACGTCGGCGACGACTGCTGACTGCGGACCGCGCACTCGAGGAGATAGCAGAGGCTCCAAATGTCAGAGACACTCAGCGGGAACTATCGAACAGCGGCTGCGACTTCGGCAGCGACTGCGACTGCGGCGTCTCGGCTGGGACTGCCTCACACGCAGTCAGACCGATTTTCGTATAAATATAAAATTATGCGACGGCCCGAGACCATGAATCAGTTTCGCTTAGACACACGCCAATGCTAATTGTCCCGGCCTGTGGCTCCGTACTAGAGAAAGTGGCAAAGAACTCCTAAGATCGAAATCGAGTCGAACTCAGAGCTTATTTGATCCAAGGGATCGTCGGTGCAGTGCGTTCATTGCCTACGTGCAGTTATAGCCACAGTATTCTCCAGAACCAAAATACAGTATTCTACCATATATACAAAGTAGTCAAATGGAGTGTGCCAAAATAGAAAGTGATATGGCCACCAACATGTGCCATCAAAGTAAGTACGCAGCAGTAGCAGTGCGAGTCCAAAGGTTTTCGGGATATTCCTATCTTTGGGCTCGCAATTAGATCACTGTCTTCCCGATAGATAACTTTCATCGCGTTTCGCAATTGTTTAAAAAAAGATGATTGCTCGTGAAACGTTTCCCATGATTAATACAGCGAGCGCCTCCCTCTCTGATTCTGTTTCTGCTTTTGCTGGTGTGAATCCCCGCCTGGTCCGAAGCCCGAGGCCCGGGCTCGACAGTTAATAATCGCGCTCGGTCCGCTACTCATATTATGGGATACACTGACGCCTCTTAAGACAGTCGAAGATATCAGATAGATTGCAGAGTTTGCTTTGGCATATAAGATGCAAATCTGAATAATTTCTCCATGCACTTCGTATGCAACTCTAATTTGCGTAGCTCTTATACGTTATCGAGCCTCTCCTCCCTCACATGACGCGGGCAATAATTTTCTCGTCCTCTCCAGGCTTTGATATAGTCATTAATCTGCCAGTCATCACATGGTTTCGATTGGGCTGACCGCGCAGTGGGCCAATATCAATATTTACCGGAATGGAGATCGGATCCACTTTCGTTGGATCGCACAGGCCGTAAAACGGCTTACTATCGGCTGTATAAGGTTGAATTGTTCGATTAATCATCATCCAGGCGATCAGGGCACTCATCCAACCAGAACTTTCCTTCGCCTTCGATTACCGGACAATAATGGCCTTGGCTCGGCCAGGTGATCGCAAGATTTGAAGCGCAGCCACAGCCGAGGGCGGCAATGGGGTGGGCAGCAGCACGTGCCTTATCGCAGTCGACGTCGCTGGTAGCGTTAAACGGCCGCTGGCGTTGCCGTTGGCGTTATCAAGTCGCTGACCTACAGCAACAGCCGGCACGGACGGCCTAGGGGCCAGAGCGAGGCGACGAGACAGCGAAACAGCTACAGAGGCCGAGAGCGAATGTGAAATACGAATTATTTAAAATTGAGCGGCGTGTTCCCCGTCCATCGATGACGATTTGCTGCGGGGAGGAGAAACGGATATGTGGAGCTCCGACTACGTCATCGTTGGGCTGCGGGTGTTGTTCGCGAGTCTGGGCTACGTCTGGCATCGCATAAAAAACCCAAAATACTATGAGTAATCCGAATCTCTTGTGAAATTCTGCCGAATCAGGAGAGCAGTGGGAGTGAGAGAGCCAAGCGAGCGCATGAAAACGCTCAAGAAACCGTTTCGAAAAATTGCTCAATCTTAGCAAGTATTGCTCGCTTTCGGGCCTAAACCAACGCGCTGCGACTCTCTCTTGGGCCTGTAGATCGCGCTGAGGCAGAGGCTGTAATTGCACTCACTCTCTCAGTGAGTGTGATCGAGTAGTGAGTGCCTGGCTGAGTGCGTGAGTACGCTGCGACGCGATGTCTGATGAGTTGTGAGTGGCTGGCGGCGGCTTCAAATCTTCCAGCGCCGCTGCAGCGTCCGTCATTTAGTCAGCAGCCGCCGAGTTGAAGAGAGCTCGCACCGATCTCACGCTCACCCGGGATTTTTAGTTATTTGTGATATTCGTTAGTGTTAATCGTGCAGATCATGTTGCCTCTGCTAGCCTTTGCCTTAAACGGTACGAACCTGATTCCGTCCGCCATTCAATAACCAGCTAAAATCAATCTTCTCTTTGGCCTTGCAGCGAAAATTTTCCCACAGAGCTACAGCGGCAGCAGGTCACACAACTGGAGCTGCAACTGCAGCAGCAGTAGGCGCCTTCTGCTCTTGATAATGTACCTGGCTGCCCTAATGCCGCTGCCACAGGCCCGCCACCTGCACGACCAGGTGGCTCTGGATTACGCCTATGACGAAGATGCCTCCGGCTTAGCCCGATCAGCGGCCACCTCCATCACCTCCTCCTCCTCATCTTCAGCGGCGGAGGGGCTGCCCTCGTGGAATGTGAACCCCTTCCACGGACTGGAGGCCAGCTTCGGTGAGGGCAGCTACGATAATGATGTGAGCCTGAGCGAGAGCAGCTACGAGGAGATCGCCCAAGTGGCCATGAGAGCCGCCCGGCGGGAGCTGCACCGCCAACGCACCCGCCACGCGCGCAGCCACAGCCTGCGTCTCTTCTCCAGCACGCAACAGGCGCCCGAGTGGGAAAACCCTTGCGGGGGCATCTACCAGCCGGACGAGAGCATGCCCGCTGAGGCGGACAGCTCCAGCCAGGGACGAGTCATCAAGAGAAAGGTAATGAAAGCTGCTTAGAATAGGTTCACCATTCCACGACCTCTTACTGATCGCCACCGCCTCTTCCCCTTGCAGCACCTGGTCGCCTTGCGGAACATCACCATGAGCGAGTACCAATTCATCCGTAGTAGCGCCAAAGTGGAGTACGGTAACTACCAGCACTGGCAGCGCGAGTACAAGTTCCTGCCAAACATGACGCGGCCCACAAATGCGGTAAGTGGATTGAGCTCCGATCGAGTGACGAGCGATGAGCGATGGGCGATCGGTGTTCGGTGATGAGTGTGGACCGGCTCCGCCCTGGGCGGTATATACCAGTTTTCCTGTCGCTCACCGCATTGCGCTCAATTCCTGAGCTGTAAGCCTGATTTGCATGCTCTTCCTTCCTTGGCTCGACTGAAACTAACGCTCCCACATTCCACACTTCGCTCTCTCTCTCCCCCCCCTCCCCTCACCCCTACCTTTCTCATTTGACCCACAGGTGAAACTGAAGACCTGGTACCGCAATATGCAGACCTTCGTGGGCAGCTTTTCGTACCTGGGGCGGGCACAGTACAAGTACCGCAAGGAGCATCAGCAGAACCTCAACGCCGTCACCCACGAGCTGCATGACCTGCTGGTCAGCGCGCGCAGTATGCTCTGCGAGATCGAGACGACCATCAACGCCTCATACCCAAACAGCAACGGGGCGAAGCTGAGCCGCGTCAGCAGGGCGGCGATGCTGGAGCGCCTGCGGTTTCATACGCCCCCCGACGGGAGCCAGGAGGCAGACGAGCGCGACCTCAAGGTCAGCAAGGAGCTCTACATTCAGTACTTGGAAAACGTATGGAAGACACTGCGCCGCACCCTGCGAAAGCAGCACCGCAACAGCCAGGAGCGGCGCCAGCAAGTGGGAGCTGGAACGGCATCGGGGGTCGGAACCGGCCCTGGAGCAGCTTCCTTGCGGCATTCCAGCTCTGAGAGCATCGAGCTTGGCTCCTCCAATGCGGCCGTGGTCAACGGATCCGACTGCGGCGGCAGTGGGTCGGTGGAATGCTGAGCCTGAACCCTAGTCACGCTTAATCCTGCGCCAGCCCTAGTCCCATCCCAGCCCACCCTGTGCGCCTCCTCCAGTATTAGAGCCAAGCGAATGCTGTGCACAGTCTGTAGTTCGTAGTACCTTCTCCCAGTTGTTCCAGCTGCAGCATTCCAAGCCGCTTCCAAGCCAAAAACACACAAAGAGAGACACACAAGCCGAAAGAGAAAGATAATGAGAAAGAGATAGAGATATAAGTCGCTACATTTAGAAAAATAATGAGACAGGAAGAGAAGTATTTTGTCGAATGCCATTTTAGAATTTTACTTAGAATTTATTATAACTTATTTAATGAACAAAATCCATGTCACGAGCTTCCTAAACTCGTATTCCTAGTATTATCATCTTCATTCCGCCGCCTTTACCTTCACATCGAAACCCATTCGTCACTATTTATCTCCCATTTAGAGTACCCCTTAGTACTATTTTTTTTTTGCTATTTTTAATAATTTATTTATTTATTATATTTATAATTTTGTAGCCGCGAGTGCCCCTCGCTACGCCCCGCAACAAAGAAAACCAACAACAAACAAAAAAAATGCTTAAGTCTACTGTGATTTATTTTAAGTAATTTTTTTGAATAGTTCTTAGTGAATGATGAGTAAATATTGTAAATGAAAACAAGAATCAAGCGACGGAGATGCATGTTGCTACCGTTTGTACCGTCTTAAATTGAAACGCCATGAAATCTCAGTGAAATAAACTGAGCTAAGACATGCAGGACTACCTCTTACTTATTCATTTCGGTTTTTTTGGGTTTCCCTTATGCGTCTCCCTTGGAACTCCACTTTTTTACTGCTCGGCCATTTCAGGCCTGTTTCTCCCACTTCCTATTTGTCGGGTATCCGATACCACTGACAATTCGGCAGTTATTGCAGTCGTCCAGGTGCCGGCCAACCGCTTTTAATCACAATAAATAGCGCTCTCTGCGATTGGAGTGGTCCGTTCCTAGCGGACCATCGCCCCCACTTGAATTGGTTCTAACGCAGGAAGTGGGTCGCATTGATTGGTTTCCGTTTTCACTCCATCGAAGAAGTAGAACATCCGCTAGTCGTTCTCGTATCTTATCAGTGCCCAGTGGCGCTCTCCGCTAGGTGACTTATTTATGCCTGGACTATTCGATGAATGCAGTGAATTCGATGATGAAACCAGGAGGAAACTTTAATTTTTGAGTTTCACGCTAGTTGTTGGCTTATGTGTGTCGAACATTGGCTGAAGAACTGCCCTTCTAAGAGCAAGCTGAGCCCGATCACAATTACTAAAACATCGTATCCCTTGTCTAATATAGAATATATTTGGGCTTCTGCTCGTCCAGGCTATTTTATTTTCCAAACTTCAAAGGTCGACTTACTTTCTTTGGTATAACTGACTATTTTGTACCTAGTTTCAAAGAACTGTAAAAAATATGATATGTGTTTGAAGGCAGCTTTCATTTGGGCCTTCGGCCGCAAACATAGTGCGTGCATATGAATTCGGTCGAATGTATTCTTATGAAGGAAGCGAGGACAACGACGAAGATGAAGCGCACGCTGTCAGCTTGAAACAGTGCGGTGCGGCACTGAATTTGGAGCAGAATCGCTTGCGTTGCTCTGCGTTAGACCTGCTGCAGTTTTATCTGCTTATACTTTCTGCTTTCACATAGGGACGCTATTTTGTTGAAAATGTCTGTTGTTCTGAATGAAGACTTGATTTCAGCAGTTTTTGCCAAATTAATTGGGTGAATTCGATTTGAGACTGTATTTTTTTCAATTTAGCTTTAAAAACAAATTCTCTTGTAAGAAAAGCTCTTCATCGTATGACATACATTGCAATTGTCGAAATAGCGCAGCATATTCGCCTTCCCCTATGCACACTTGTCAGCTTCCTCTTCAGCTTCAGCCCTTCGATTGCAGGATATAAATAAAAAACTTGGATACAATGCATTATTTGATATTAAAAAAAAAAAATTCAAATAAAAAGTTAATAAAAAATATATTATTTCGGATCCCCCAGACTATCAAAAAACGGCTGTTTCGGTCTTGGAAAAACAAAATGTTTTATCTTATGTTATTGCTCAGCATCAGCAGCAAAGACAATCCATTCTGTTCGTCGAAAATGTTGCGGAAAATGTTGAACAGCATTTTGAAAATTAGTGAAGTACTCGACAAAAGCTGGACTGTATAAAACGTTCCACAAGCCTCAGCTTCTGCGAGGTGACAAACATATTATATTACATATGTCAACTTCTGCGAGGTGACAACCCGATTGTAACTGTTAAGTTAACATCGGTATCGGTTTGTCACCTCGCAGAAGCTGAAAAGTATAGTAATGTTATAAATAATGTTTCAACTTATTTCAACTTGTTTCAACTTGTCAACATGCTGCTAGAGTCTAACAGCTAGACTGAAGCTAAATGTTGAAAAAATAATTTAATTGATTTGGGTTTTGATATATACAAAAAAAAAAAAAATATTGCCAAACTTCATATAAAATCTAGGGGAAACGTTGTGAGCCCCGTCTAAGGCCGCGGCTCTACCTTATACCCGGTACTCAGTCAGTATATATCTATATACATATGTGAGCCTACGATATATGCAACTTATTATGAGTTCCTTTCGGAGATTTTATACCAAATTTTAAAATAAACTGGTCTCGGTTTGATATCTCAGGAGCTCGGAGTATCGGGTATAAGAACTGGGCCAGGAATTTTTTGCTTGCGTTTTACTGGCCTTAGTATCCAGCAAGCTAAAGGAAATCCACTGATTCTTATTGATAGTTAGCCTATGGACACGATTGTAGACTCAGAGATCGGCTGGTATTCCTGCCAGTAAAATATATGCGCATATTATTACTGAAGTGATTGTAAATAATGGAGTCAAAAATTGGGTGCAAAACCAACAGGAGAGATGCAAATTTTCAAAGTGAGAAGATTGCTTTAATAAAAGTAGTTGAGGCAAGACCATGTCTTAAGCGGATCACGGAAAATAAGCATTTTAATCATTTTGACATTTTGGTGCCTACGTCTGCGCTGTACTTCCTTCTATTTTTTGTTTGCAACAATATATGCCGCCCCCAACACAATAAATTCGTCGTCAGAGTGAATTTTTCTCCTTTTTCAATTTTAATTGAACTATCACATTTTCCGCAGTGCTGGATACTAGGTGTGTGTGGAACAAAACTGAAAGGTTTATCATTTTTGTATACAGCGCATACACTCAAAGAAAATCTCCCCAAGAGAGAGCAAGTTTTCTACGAATATACATTGAAAAGACAAACAAAAGAAACAATTTGTTAACATATTTTTAGAATAAAACATAGCCATCACCACACATCCACGGACAGCGAAATCTCTTCCTCCTTTCTTTTCTCCAAGATCAAGGTGTGAATACAGAATGACGGAAGTTGGCATTAGCACGAATACATTCTTATACACTGCGATTGCACGGGTCCAAAAAGCATATTCAGAAACAGGGGTCTCGGTGGGATTTTCTCCCAGCACACGACCATTTGCTTGCGAAAATTCGACGAAGCTCAATTTTCCGGCGTTCAGATCAACGATACATGCGTGTATTTTTTTTATCTCCATTTATATCCATATCTTCGTATTTCCATCCACACCCTATCCACCTTCAAACGAACTGCAGTCTCTAGCCTGTGGGTCTCTGCCTCTACTTTCCCCATTGCTTTCTCTGTTTGCTTATGTATAAGTGTGATATATGCTTGTTTAGGGGGAGTAGGCTGAGCAGGAGGAGTGGCTTTGGGTCTGTGGGGCTCTGTCGCTGGGAGTGGGAGCCATGCCAAGCGCATAGCTACAGGACAGATAACGCCGAGCAGCAACTAGAGACTTAAACCTTACCCGAACTCGAGACCCAGCTGCAAAGCCAGAGCCGCATGCAGTACCAGCGTTCGAGCCACAGCCAGAACTAATTCAGGAGAATGAGAATGTAGGTGACCTACATTACGGGGTACCATGAAACGTGTCCCTTTCGGTCGCAGTCTCCGTATCCGTCTCTGGGCCAGCCCTTTGCTCTCTATAATTACAGCGATGGGCAAACGATTGAAACCGACTTGGGGGTGGTGGTGTCAGAGGGTGCAGCACTGTGCAGACCAATGCTGGGGAGGAGGAGCAGGGCACCACTGGCGCCATTAACCCTAACGAGGCGGCGTCATCCTAATGAATATTGAGTTAATGAATATTTCATAGCAACATAATGCAATGCCCGAGGTCAGCTTTTTCCTCGTCCTGGTTTTGGCCATGGATGCATACCTGTCCCATATCCATCTCCATCTGCTAACGGCAGGTCATTGAAAGGCAGTTTGAATTTCGCTCTTTTTTTTCTGCAGCTCCCCTAAAAAACCCCCCCCCAAATCCCATCCCATCCTCCATCCATAAAAATTGCATAGCATCGCAAAACGGTCACGTACTTTAATTTAGCTTACTCCGTGAATGAGTACAATGGAATCGAATAGGAATGTGCACACTGTTCCCACAAATGGGAAAAGTGCCACCTTCTGAGGTCTAGCCTCAGCCACTTTCCCATCACATTTCCTGAGCTGCCGTAGACTTTCCCTTTCTTTCACTCTCATCGAGAAGCCTTTGACCCTGATACGTGGGAGCGGGACTCGACCAACGCCAAAGTCTTCGGTAAATATTTCCAAAGTGACACAAATCAAAAAAAAAAGGGAAAAAGAAAATTGAAGTGTTATCGCCCCAATTTTATATGGTATTAAACAGCGAAAAAATCAGCTTCTGACTATGTTCCCATTTTTGGTGCTGTTCCTGTTATTCGGTTCCTTAAAACCATTCTTCTGTTTAATGAGCTAATGAGTCTTCCTCATTTTGAGTCTACTTGTAAGCCGTGTATGACGCCAGTATGTCAACAGATTATTATGTTATTACTTAGAGCAGAAAAATCAGTGAGATATTCAATACATTTTGGGTTCCTATTTTAGTAAGCACTGGGAGTCCTTGGTCTCTGATGGTTACATTACTGAGTGGTCTTAAAGTGAGCGAAAGGACTGCGAAGTATCTATAGTCTATCTGTTGTTTGAAAGAAGGCAATTTATCCATAAACTTTAGTTCACTACTTTGGAAGCAAGGATGTAGAGGGGTGATTGGCCTTTGAACTCAGCCCGAATTTGATATGGTTGGTGGGTGGTGGGTGCATCGCTTTTGCAGGTGAGGTTGAAGTATGAGTGGATTGGGCTGAAGTGCATTCCACTTCCTTTTCACGGCTCAATCTGCAAAGTTTTTTAACTTCCTCCTCAGACTACGATCTTCTCATAGATCGTCTGATTTTGGCGACTCTTGAGTGGGTGAGTGTATTGAAATGGAGTGTTTCGAGGTTCGAATAGGGGCGACAGTTAATGTGTTTTGGCCATTTAGAGCCAAAAAGAGCCATTTTAGTAGCTGCAATTCAATGGTTTTTAAGTTTATATTTGCTTCCATACATTTTGCATAAAGAGGGTGAATGGAATGGGAGGGAATCCCACCTGCCAGTCTATCCTTAGGCCTTTCTCTTTTTTAGAGAGAAGTCAAATGGGAAAATTATAAATCAATAAATGTAACTTATTAAGTTTCAAAACATTCTGAGGTCTTTCTCAGTCGTCAGGGGTAGGGGTATTCTACATATGATCCACAAGAGTCTGTTTCTGCTATTTCCTCATCCCTTTCCCTATGACCCATAAAACCCCGCCTAAGATCAGTCCTTGTCCCTTTGTTCAAAAGACCATTAAAATATAACTCAAGACTGGTGGCAGAGGCATAGGGCCAAGTGACAAGTGAATTCACGTGAATGCTCTGAAATGCATTTTCAGGATATAGCCGAAAAAGCGAGCAAAATTGGGTCAATTTGGATTGGCGTTTGATGAATACTTTACGCTGTGGGTTGGCCACAGATGGGGCGGATAGTCCCTGAAAGGCGCTGCTCGAAGTCAGCTTCATCTTTGTGTACAGCACACAAGCCCCACAGTCAACTACTTTGGATCTCCATTGTCTGAAGCAACATGAAGGTTTGTTATTTCTGGCTCATCTTCCATATATGTGTGCGACTACGAGAGTGTGTGTGCGTGAATGAGAGTGCATGCCCTCAATACGCAGAACACAGAAAAAAAGAAAGAAAGAACAAGGAGCACGGGGAAGTTTCCAAGCTAGTCAAAGTCTTGTCACGCACGTGACACGAGGCAGAAGGCCAGATATGGCTGCTGTCCACCAGCAGACAGGTTCGCACCTCTTGGCACGCCTGTCCTGTGGCTCACACCTGTCCTACATCTAAGGAAAGAGATGCCAAGGAAAAGGCATGGGGATTTTCTCGGCCATAAGTTGGCCAAAACTGATTTATCTGGCAGAGATGCCAATGCAAACCTCAATGCATTTTGATAAGGGAAACAAGGTTATTTGGATACGATGGACTGGAGGCCAGTTAAAAAAAGAGCATGCCATTTATCCGAAGGTTAAACTGTAAGCAGAGGCAGATCCACCCCTGACCACTTACTTTGCGTTCATAGACTCCTTCCATTGCCATTACTGATTTTCCCTTCCTTCAGGGCAAACAAATTTCTCTCAACGACGAAAAATAAAATTTTAATAACACAAATAAATTTAACAATTTAACTTAAATATATAACACAAAAAGAAAGGAAAGGAAAAGCGGCTGCCAACTGCAGGAGTAGGAGGGGATAGTAGAAGAATAGAGAGTAGGAAGGACAGAAATTATGGATACATTCCTAAGTCGATTCGTTTTTACGCTTGATCAATTCCAATTCAAATTCTGATATTGAATCCGAGAAATGGACAACTAGTTTTTAGTTTACCCGCAATACCAAAAGTTCCACAAATATGGGTGCCAACATAAGGGGGCTGCAGCATGAGTTTGAATGTATGGGGCTGGTAACCCCACTTAAATTACGTGACAATGCCAACCAAATACATAATGAATTTTTCCTTAGGCCGCTAAACTAGGTCAACTTTTCCCGGGTATTCGTGGCGTTGGTTACCGGAGTTCTGTTCTTAGGCTTTCTTCTACCTCCTCTACGGGAATTGTAAGGAATATTTATTGTCTTTCAGACACAACGGATAGTACATGGAGAAATACAGCAGGGAAATGAAGTGCTTAGGCTGTGGGAACAGAAAGAAAAAGAACAATAATAAGCCATTGTCCAGCCCCAGCTTTATGGCCCTTTTGCTCGCTGCGCTTGGCATTTTCCACAGATTGGGATTCAGTTTCAGTTACTATTTTATGGAGCTGTCACGGGACGAACAGCTGTTCCAGACCCGGTACTTAAGGCGTATGAGTGATAGGCGGCAGGCAGAGGACGCGCTTAGATAAATCATTCTAATAATAGTTTACTGATTGGCGAGTTTCCCCACACTAACCAGATGCAGTTCCACTCCTTTTTCACAGGATTCCAGATAGAAGTTGGTCCGAAATGAGCTAATATTGTGGATGGTCCGCTGTATAAGCGGTCCACCATTCCCAGCCAATGTGCTTGAGTCAAAATGCTTATCTGGATAGGGTGACTAATTGCCCCAGCAATAAGAGCTAGGAATCGAGCCACACAAGGCGCAGCCGGGGCATTTTTTGTTTTGCCGTCACACGAACAAAAACAACAAAAGCTCGCAAAGACACCGGGGAACAACTCATATGCAAGCCTGATGGTGTCATCTATTTTTTGTTTCGGCATTTGCGTTTCTACATTGGCTGCATTATATATTCCTCACCTAATAGTGAATAGCACGACATAATATTGCTTATAGTTTTATGGTTGAAAAAAAAACATATTTTTTTGACAAAATTGTAAGGCCCCAAATCAATCAGGAAAAGCCGGCTTGGTTCGCAGCGGAAATATGGTGTTGCATAGTGTTATCAAGGCTCTGCTGGAGTTATCTCACATACGAGTAAAAGAGGTGCCAGATTGCTAGAAATCCGCTTAAATTCCGATGAGTGGCTTCCTTCAGAGGAAATATCCACTGGTGTCAATGAATTTTGTAAACAATTTGTAATCCCAGGCACCGACCCCACCCAAAACCAGAACCCACCATTAAGACCTGACCCGCCCATTGACGCCGACCTCAAATTAAATTGAATAAATCTCAAAACGCGCCTATGCATTCAGAGGGTGGCGCAGAATTGATTCGAGCCGACGCCCCCCAACAGTAATGAAGTTGCGCTGGTGGTGAGCCACAGCACATTGGGTCCGTGACTGTGGCAGGAGTCGATCGCAAGCCCCAGTCACACGGAGGAGTATATCTGGGGGCCTCGTCCCATTGTGCTTGGGGATTTCCGTTCGATGCTAAGCAGCATCACTTCTGCCATCCCCAAAACAAAGCCTGCGTGAAATTTGTCAATGGCAAGCGGACTAGTAGTGGAAGAGCGGGGGGGAATGAGGTCCTGCTCGCCATTTAGGAGTAGGAAGCAAGGAGCAAACCCCAAACAAAGCAGAAGAGAGAAGCAGAAAGCCACCTGCGTGTCAGGCAAGCAAACTTTTCAGAGAGGCCAGCGGGTTCAATGAACGGGAAATTGGCGCCATCGCCACCGACAGCAGTAAACCCAGCCCCAAGGTTCATTTTACCTCCAGTTACGTGGCTACGTGTTGGATTTAATTGGGAAAACAAATGCAATTAAAACATTTAGCAACCGGATTGAATAATGAGTAATCACCACCACCAAGAGCAATTCCACGGCCAGAACTAGACCCAAGCACAGATTCAAAGCGTTGGCAAACAGATATGCACAACAGTACAGGCGCTATTTTCCACAGTCAAGATCTGGCAATTAGTGACCGGAGCGTGTCCGAATGGGATCCAAAGCGAGAGCCCGATTTCCACTACTTCCACGCCGACTCCCATGCCCACGCTCACTCCCAGTAAAGGGTAAAGGACAGGACTTCCCTTCCGGCGCATGAGTGATATACAGTAATTGGAATTGGGCGCCAAGGGGAAAGAGAGGGCAGGCTACAACCGTCACAGGAACGTCTTTGTTGCTGATAAACTGCATGAAAAATCAAATCAAGTTGGATGAAGCAGCAGTAAATAAGGTACGATACTCCTGATAACTCACTCATCATAAAGAGAAACAGCATTTAATAAATAATCAAGCTCCGGCCATGGCCGTAATTTATTGCCCTATGTTATTGTTGAGCTGATTGGCCGACAACAACATAAATTCATTTACTCAACCAGAGGAACATCTTAGTCGATCTTCTCTAGTTTGGAAAGCTCGCGCTTCATTACTTCTCTCCACCAAGCGTTCCGTTCGATGTTTAAGAGAATCGAATCGAATGCCTATGCATGGACAAAGCTCTCAGGGCTCTTGCTCTATGGCAAAAGAAAAAGAAGCTGAAAATGCAGATGCTTTCTTTCAAATATATTTTTATTAATTAGAACCGGTCATGGTTGTATGATCATGTATGTACCTATGTCTTTTGTTTGTTCCTCCAGTACTGATTTAGTCATTTAAAAAAGGGTTAGCTGTCTGGATTAGCTGTAGTCTGTGCCAAAAAAAACCTGTAAGAAGGAGAACACCCATCTACTTTCAAAGTGTCGTTCGATATAGGACCAACTGTATTGGATCGGCCGGTACGCTACCTCAATCTGTCCGTTTCGGGGGCGTGACATAAAGCCCAATGGCATAGCGCCCGTGGGCGTTATGACACGCAAAAAAGAGTGATAGCGCCCACAACTTATACAAACTTGTAAGGTGCATCGCCCACGGGCGTTATGACATGCACCCGTCCGGTGCTTACCTCATTAGGGACTTTGATTTATCCGCTTTGTATTTGTGCACTGATTTGACGATAGGCTTGTGTCTCGCTTTCCTATCCAATTAGATCTGGGAAACCCCCTTGGCTTATCAAAGAGTTATCCAGTCTAAAAAACATAAAATCAAGACAACAACAAATTTAACGCTCAATGCTATAAGAACTTCCTATCTCGATGCAGGATACGTTTTTTCAGGACCCTAAACAGTTATACAGCTTCGTAAACAGTAAGCTTAAAACTTCCACACACCCATCCTCGCTATCATTACGTAACACGTCGGCAAAAAATGATCAGGAAATGCCGATCTTTTCCCAGTTTTCCAAACCATCTTTTTTTTCTAACTACTACGGCTATTCCGGTCAGCCGTACCCAAACGGTTTACCGTGGTCGAGCGGCTTTTTCAGTCCCTTGTTAAATGAAAGCTCGCTGCTTCATGATCTCCGAACAGTTAAGCCGATGTTTTCACCGGGTCCTGACGGAGTTTCCGGCTGTGTACTCAGGTACTGCGCCGAGTCAAACTATTCAGCCTGTCCCTTAACTCTTCATGCTCCACCTCTATATGGAAGGAGTCGTTTATAATTTCTCTCCATAAGATAGGTAGTAATTCTGATGCGAAGAGCTATAGAGGTATATCGCATTTATCCGCTATTCCCAAAGTGCTTGAGACAATTTTGTATCTCCTGCTCAGCATGGATTTATAAAGCGGAGATCAACAACCACGAATTTATTGGAGTTCACCTCCTTGATCATTAAAGGGTTCCAAGGAAATCTACAGCCGAATGTCATGGTGCTGCGCAAATTTGTTATACATTTATTCGAATTGTAAAGTAATGACATTTCATCGTTCAAGCGCCTTTCTGGCTCCTTACACCATAGGTGGGGGTTCTCTTGAGAGAATTACCCTAATTGATGATCTTGGTGTTCTATTAGATCCAAGTCGCAGGTGGACATCAAAATAAGAAATAGCCAGATCTTGTAGGGTAAATAATTATAATCTATAAGCGGAATTTCTATAGGATTATATAGGAATTTAAATACATTTTCTTACGTCTAACCTAAAATACAAAAAATCCACTGGGGAGGCTTTTCTTGAGATAGGCAAGTTCTTGAGCAGCCCCCGTCTTACAAATATTGCTCGTGACCTACTTACCAGAAAATAGCTTACGTGTCCGGGTTGGCGGTAAAAGGGTGGCAGTGTGAGTCTGCAACATACAGGAACGAGCACAGAGAGAGCTGAAGGAGGCATTGCAGAAGGAGCAGTAGCAACCAAAGCTTAAAGCCAACAAAACAATGTGATTAGATTTGGCGTAGCTTTCCTCGGGGCTATGCTTGATTTGCGTGAACGTCGACATGGACGCATCAATGGCATTTGGCATGAGGCGATGCCTAAAGCTGAAAAGTAGCACCGCATATTGGGAAAAGCGATGAAAGCAAAGAAAACTGGAAAAGCGAGGATAGGCGACAATAATTGGCGCAAGGTGGCACAGTCCAGGAGACAGACAGACACACTTTAGGCGACAAGGACTGGGGCCGAGAGATGACATTCGACAAAAGGATATATAGTACAACAACAACAGCAGCGTCAACTGCAACTAAGAGTACCACCAACAACAAAATCAAAATGAGAATCGAAAAATGTAAAACGCTTAAAATTGCTTTGAGGCAACGCAGACGACACCGATAACGCTAGCGATTGATGAGAAAATGGAAATAAAAGAAAATTGGTCAAAGCGAAAGTAGGACTTTCACAATACGAAGTGGCGATTCCCTGCCGAGTCAAAGTCCGGAAGAGAATGGTGTGAGAGATACGTATATTTCCTGTTTTTAACAGACACCAACTTGTTCACGATTTTGCAAAGCAGGTGGCACAAGGCTATCGTGTGCACCAGTTGAAATTAGTATTATAATTACATTAGTCAACGCGACATTTCTGCTGTGGCCAAATATGACTTTTTCTGATAGATGTGAGGATTTGCAAATGTGGAGATAATGGTTTTTATCCCCGATCGGCCGAATAATTATTTCGAATAAGCAAAGACACAGCGCACAAATAAAATAACGAAAGTTCTTTAATGCGTGAAATCAGAATTGCAAGTGTCTCCTGCTTGCCCTTTACATTGCTGCATCGACGCTCCGATCGCTGAGCGCAGCTTCGCTCGGCAAACATAGATAAATGTAGATAACGAAGAGCGAGCTTTGAGATTGC